>JAWPHD010001110.1:0-356789 GCA_037043455.1 Cyrtodaria siliqua | reverse complement strand
TAATAGTGGTGCATTATTTTCGTATAAATACTTTAAAAATGAGTTTGCATTTGAAAAATATCTTGATATTGTGCCAAGTAACTTAAGTTGCTTTTTTTTTATTTCGAGGCTAAGGCTTTCCTCTCATTCTCTAAGAATTGAGCAAGGTTGAAATGGACGAAATAGAATAGAAAGAAATGTAAGATACTGTGCTTTTTGGGAAAAAAAAGATATAGAAGATGAATATCATTTCATTAAAATGTGCCCTGCTTTTCATGATATAAGAAGCAGTTTTTTATTGAAAAAATATTATAAACGTCCGAGCTTTATGAAATTCTGTGAATTAATGAAATCTGAAAATAAAAAAGAGCTAATAAAATTGGCTAAATACATCAATAAATAAAAAGAGCATTTGACCAAAGTACTATTTTATTAAGCATTCCAGTTTAAGTTCATTCTATACTAAAAAGTATATGTATTGTATATAAATCACTTTTCAACATGTTATAGAGCATGCTGTTTCTTGTTTGTGTTTCAATATTGTTTATTTGCTATTCATAAATTGTACAAAATATTGTATAATAATTGTACTATACTGTTCACTTAAAAACATGTATTGTGTAAAAACATGGACCAACGAGGTACCATGTACAAGTTGAATAAAATTATGTTCTATTCTATTCTGTTCTTGTGTTGAAAACAATTCGTCTCGCATTCTCATGTTTTCGTGGTGTAGCACACCCATTGCATCACAGGAAGTGTTCGCCTGGCGTAGTCGCATAATGGTGTTCAGTAAATAAATCTCTTTCTTTTGACAAAAAAAAGGCTTTTTCACTAATTTAGAGTGCCATTTTTGGTTTATATCACATTGTTGATTTATTTGTTACATTTGTCAAGCATTATCACGTTAAAATTGGGAGTTATTTTATTTGTTTTGCTTATATTGAAATGAGTGTATGAATACGATATTTTGGCATCTCAGTGTTTATGTTTTTAAAGGGAGCATTCATTCATGAGACAAGTTCTTTCTTAGAAGATATATGACCCCCACTTTTCTGTGGATTTTTTGGCAGCATATGTGCCATTTGTGATGAGAATGTAAGTTATTGCCGGAGCCTCAAGGCTATCTTTATCCCGGACTCAGAAAACTGCTATGGTTGTTGACTGTGTATCAACGTCATTTTACTGTTCATAAAACAACTGTATCCTTGTAAGAATACCGGGACGCAGATATACAGGCATTTTAAGGGTCTTCTACTACTTGGATTAGGTAACAGTCTAAAAATCTCTCTCAGCATACGAATACAGCTGGTTCCAAATCGTTATCATCACTGATTATTGATTGATGTTAAACTTTATTAAAAGGACAAACGGCAATCTTGATTTTTTAAAAGCTCGCGTCGCCCCTTAGTTTTTCTACATAACTTGCATTTGTTCAATACTTAATATTAATTATAATAATAATATAAAGGTAATTGTGTTTGAATATTACTAACTGTTTGTGTGTACAGTTATATATGTTTCTATTGTTGGTGCTGTCTGATTTTAAAATAAGCAACACCTCTTCAATCAGTAAACAGATGAAACTTTAACTGAAGCATCTTCTAAAGAGTTTGAACAGGTCTGTTCCACTGCTACTTATTCTCATGATTTATTAATCAGATTTCAAGATTAACAAACATCTAACATTAAACCCATTCTTCTAATGTAAATTTACATTGCTAAAAACTGAGATTACCTTCACAGAGGCTCCAATTGCTCAAATCTAATGCCCAAATCTCTTAAAAACATGTTTATTTTGTCTCATGATGACTAGTTTATCTAGTGCTCAAATCTTTCATGATAAATGTGCTTTGATTGTTGACAATTACAAATAAAAAAGAACTTCATACTCACTGTTCGTTTATTTTTATCAAATTCATTTCCCTTACTGTTTTCTTATGTAACTGTTCTGGCCGGCTTGTGATACTTTCTTGTTCATTTTTAATTTGGGCCAAGATATGAATGACAACATGGCATTTACTCACGCTGTAGAGGAACGAACTTTACTTCACAAATACTAATTAAGCAAAGGCAAGCTACTAGTACAAGTAATTCCAATAAAAAGACGCAACAGTTGCATCCCTTTGATTGCCTTTGCGTGATCTATGGTATTTTCTCGCTTTAACAAAATTCACCGAGACGTCCCGTTTTTCAGCCCAACAGTTTTTAACTTAATATGCTGCTTATTTAATGCATGTGCCTATTTCATATACAACTGAAGCACATCATGAGGGATTTCTCTTGTATTTACCCATACCCTTGAAAACTGCTTGAATATTGTAATAAATACAAGGTGATAGCACTTATTTCTGTAATTAGTGAAGGCAGTCCTTGTTTCTTTCTCAAGGATAATAATTTGTTGATTTGTGCACACCGAACACAAACGTGCAGTATTTAGTCGAGTTGTTAGAAGTTACAAAAGAGTATAATTATGTTCACGAACGCGAATCTTGAGTGAAAATATGAACGTTTGATTACTTCGAGAGGAAAGAAAATATGTTATTTACGACCAAAACACGAATGTTCTTTTTATTGAATAAACACTGAACAAAATGTCTAAGTATCAACTTTTGTATCTTAACTAATTTTCTTATTTTAAATATATTTTAGAAGAGATATATGATAAGTAATTTGTTTTGACCCATAGTTTGAAAAACATTTATTTTTTGTTTACATTGTTACATCTTTTGAGAGTTACCCTCCCTTTATATGAAAACATGAAATGTTCTGATAAAACACATAACATGAGTCAAAGATCGCTTAAAGATATAAAATTCTTAAAATTGGTATGAAATAATGGAAAAAAACATAAAAATTTGACCCATTTATCGCAGATTTTCCGTCTATAAAAAATGAAATATGGATTATCTTAAATTACCTCCCTTTAAATTGAATATTGTTTGAAATTCAAGATAGATAGATAGATAGATAGATACTTTATTGATTTAAACTTTTACAGTTTCTCATCATTACATACATAATGTGTAATACATAATTATAATCACATGACAGGTTACACATACTTCTACACACTCACTTATAGTTCAATTTTCAATACTCCTTAATTATTCATAGCTGATATAAATCACACATTTTAATCAATAATCCAAGGATATCAAAAAACAAAAGGAATTATATATAAAATAACAATTTATGTGAGGATGTACTTGAATATATTTTAAGAAATAATATTTGGAATAGAACATCTGACAGTAAACGCCTCTGACAAATATTAACTTAAATTAAAAAGTTTTTTCTTCTTTGAAGATTGTAGAAGTGTTATACATTTAAACATATTTGGCCTTTGTATGTAATATTTTCTGATATATTTCTTTCTAATATTATTATAAGCTGTACAAATTAAAACAAAGTGAAATTCGTCTTCAATTTCAGTTGAATTACATATTTGACAAACTCTTTCATTTCTTTCAATCCTCTCTCTTGCATAACGACCTGTCTCAATTCTTAAGCTATGTGAAGATAAACGTAATTTAGTAAAAACGCTTCGTAATCTTTTTGTAAAGTATTCAGATAGTTTTCATATCCAAAATTATCTTTAACATGTCTATACAAACTTGATAATACTCTATTTTCTTGTAGATCAGTGTACCATTTTTGAATAAAACAATCCAACAACCTCTGTTTAAAGCTAGATATAAAATGTTGATGGTTCACCCTTAAAGGATCATCCCATACATACATAAAGCCATACGTATTAAGCAGAGATTTTACATTGGATAACCAATTGTTTAAACCACGTTCACAATCATATAATGAAGATTTATATATAAATGATAACATTATATTTTCTGTTGTAACTAATTTCAACCAATATCTAACTATTCTAGTATATCTTGTGACAAATAATGGATAACGCGCCAATTCACCGTAAACACCAGCATTACTCGTTGTCAGTTTTACTCCTAGAATGTGTTTACAAAACTTGAGATGAATTCTCTCTATCTTTTTCTTTTTTTTTTTTCTTTTTTTTTGTTGAGTTTCTGTCAGGAAACCCGTTTAATTCCCCGTCATAGGTGTGTGGGGGTCGGGGAGCCATCCCCCAGTCACACCGTACAATACACATATATTCAATATATACATACACAATTCAGGATATTAACATGTAGAACTATTTGATGTTTAACTTGATTAAATCATAATGCAAGTGGTAAGTTAACAACTCAGATTTATTTTCCAAATTCTATGTATCATGCTTATGCCAGTACCATCCTCTTGAGGAAACGAAATTCAAGAAGAAAAAATAGCATGTCAGTCATTGGATATTATATATCATCCTTATGCCAGTACCATCCTCTTGACGAAACGAAATTCAAGAAGAAAAAATAGCATGCCAATCATTTATCATTTTCAATCATCAAATGTACATATTTTTGACAATCTTTAGTCATTAAAAAACAAACAATTATTTAGAATCTATTTTTTATTTACCCGAATATGTCTGCTACGAAGCCTGACAGTGCTATAACT
This sequence comes from Cyrtodaria siliqua, assembly GCA_037043455.1. Lineage (NCBI taxonomy): Eukaryota > Metazoa > Mollusca > Bivalvia > Adapedonta > Hiatellidae > Cyrtodaria > Cyrtodaria siliqua. The sequence goes on along the minus strand of JAWPHD010001110.1, from coordinate 352,280 downwards.
TTTTTATATAATCAATTGCTGTTGTGTTTTCACGCTTCGTGTTTTGCCATATAAAAAGGTCTTTTATTGACTGCTTTATGTGTAGCAGTAGGAAGTCAGAGCTAGGAGATTTATTCTCGAACTTGTGAATGTTCCTAAATTTCCATATTTGCCATTTGGCTTCATAAATTATGGTATTGACAATATTATATTTGAATGGAATTTGATAAAAACCAAGAACCACGTTTTTGAAGTTTATGATTTCTAAATCAAGATCCAGTAATTCAAATATATCTCGGAAAATAGATTCTATATAATTCCATACTTGTTTTATTATGTCACAGTTAAAAAATAAGTGGATGAGCGTTTCTCTTTCCCTTTTGCATATATTACAAGATCCATTAGATAAATTAATAATGTTAAGTTATGCTCTGTAAATATTGTGTTGTGTAAAAATGTCCATTGAAATTGTTTAGCTTTCCTGGATGCGAAAGAATAGTGGATATTCATCCAGACAATTTCCCATTGTGTTTGATTTAGTGCTAATTTTTGCTCCCAGTTGATTTCCGTTTTTAGTTTTGAATCTGCTTTTGAATTTTAAACCTTTTTTATCTGTTTATTTTTCAGTTCGCCTGGTAATAGTATTTTATTTTTATAATTTAAGACATGTATCTTTTCCATATTCAATGGTGACCGCTTTCCTGGAGAGAATTCTCCTGATATCATAGCGTTTAGGTATTTACTTGGTATTGCTTTCCTAATTTGAGCCCATTCCGATATCCAGTTATGCCGGAATTTGAGTTTACGGAAAAGATCTTGTTCTTGAATAAAATAGTTCCTTTGTTCATCCCAATTATCTTTAAGATAGTGTATATCACTCTTTAAAAAGGATTTAAAGAATAGTGGTTTGTTATTAAATGTGACTTCATGATTCCCAAACAGTCGAAGACTGCGAACTTGATCTAATGTATTTGGTGTTTCGAATTTCCTAAATGATATCCACGCCGAAATTGCATTCCGATAAAACTCTGTTAATTGTAATTGATTTGTTAATCCTTCGATAGAAGAGCAGTTGCACAGGAAATTATTTTGCGAGTATTCGCAATCTAATTGTAGGAGATAATGTTTCCCTATTGCATTCCAGTTATCTAAGTCAGAATTTATAATGCTATATATAGTTTTGATTTGCATGCTTAATATAACATTTTCGATGTCTATCATGTCGAGCCCTCCTTGGCTTTTATTTGTGTATATTGTAGTTTTAGCGACAAGTGGTTTTTTCCCATTCCAAACAAAATCCAAAAACGTTTTTTGTAAAATATTTGCATTTTTTTTTGTTTTTTTGGGATTCCCCTCGTTTCTATCTCGAAATTTATCGTTGACAGAGCAAATGTTTTAAGGATGAGTATTTTCCCATCAAGAGTTAGATCTCTGGATTTCCAAACCTGTATACAGTTTTTTATTTTGTTAATTTTATCTAGCCAGATCGCATCGTTATCAATATTATAACCATGGCAGACTCCTAGTGTTTTAACATATGTTTTTGTCCAACTTATCTCGTGGAATGTTGGATTTTTGTTTTTATTCCTTCCAATTAAAAGACCCGTTGTTTTTTGTTTATTTATTTTTGCGCCGGAAGCCTTTCCATAGGTATTTAAGTGTTGAAATAATTTAGGCAACGAGCTTTCATTGTTAATGAACAATTGCGTGTCATCAACATATTGATTTAATTTTGCTTCCATATGGAACCCGTCATGTGGCGGTAAAGTAATCCCTTTAATAGTTCGGTCATTTCGAATTGCGCATGCCACTGCTTCGGCCTGAAGAATGTACAGTATCGGGGCGACCGGACACCCTTGTTTTATCGATCTTGTAATATTAAAATACTCAGTAACGAAGCCGTTTGTTTGTATGGCGGTTTTTGAGAATTTCAGCAACATGTAGGTCCAGTTAATAAATTTATTACCAAATCCAAACTTTTCCAAACATATTTGTATCCATTGCCATTCGACTCTGTTGAATGCTTTAATTTGGTAAAGAAAAATGATTAGTCCTTCAATATCCTCAGAGTCCGTGTATTCTATCAAATCTTGAATAAAACGGTTCGCTTGACTTAAATATCGTCCCTTTACATAACCCTTTTGATCGAAATGGATTAAGTAAGGCAGAATTGGTTTAAGACGAATGGAAAAGCATTTGGCAATTATTTTGTAGTCGACATTGAGAAGTGTTAGAGGTCGCCAGTTCTTTAAGTCTTCTCGTTCCCCGTTTTTATATATGAGTGATAGAAGTCCTTTGTATTGTGAATCTGATAGTAAGTATTCATCTAATATTTCATTGATGACACTCTCAAATTCTTCTTTTATCAAGTACCAGAATGTTTGATACCATTCACTTAAAATGCCATCTTCGCCCGGGGACTTGCCTGATTTAAATTTAAAAATCGCTGCCTTCACTTCATAGGAGCTTAATTTAGAATCGAGATTTTCGGCGTCTTCCGGTTTTAGTGTGTTTTCGATTTGTGATGCTAAATTGTTTGCCGACTCAGTGTCGATGCCTTCTGATGAAAATAGATTTTTGTAAACTTTAGTCTGCTCTCTTAAAATACTTTCTATATCATGTTTTATTTCTCCATTTTCGCACCTAATTTTTGTCCACAATTTTTGTTTCCCTCTTTTTTTCTCTAGATTAAAAAAATATTTGGTAGATTTTTCATTCTTTTCTATTAAGTTAACTTTTGACCTTATCTTAGCGGCGTTTGATTGCATTTCATAATATTCATTAATATGTTTTGACAGGAAATCGATTTCCGCCTCGTTTGTGACGTCATCATTATTTTTAAGCAAATGTAATTTGTCTTCCATCTCTTTAATTTTCGCGTACTTCCGCGCAGTTAGTTTGCTATAATCTATTGAAATTATTTTGATTTTGTGTTTCGTCATGTCCCACCATTCCCTTTTTGATTTATAGTTACCGATTTCATTTTTCCAAGATGCCCAAAATGTTTCAATAATTTCTTTATAATCAGCATTAGCTAATATGCTAGCGTTCATTTTCCATATTCCCGGGCCGCGTTCGACTATTTCTGTATTAAGTCTTAATGAGATGACATCATGATCAGAGTACTGAAAATGTCTTATTTTGATCTGATCAATTTCGCAGTCGATCGATTTATTACATAGAAAAAAATCTATTCGGGACTTGGATTGCGCATGCGCAAAGGTATATTCTCGCTTATTGGGGTAACGTCTGCGCCAAACATCTTCCAAATCTAAATTAGTTATCATATCGCTTAATTCCGTTAATCCCTCATCTTGACCAATTGTATTTGTTCGCGATTTTCTGTCAATCAATCGATTCGGCGCGCAGTTAAAATCCCCTCCAATTAAGTTCGGAAGGCTATGTTGGCCTATTGTATTCTTTATATAACGGTAAAAACATTTTAAAACTCTATCTCTTTCGATTTTATGAAACCCCAGACTTCACAGCCGTAATTGAGTATTGTTGAGACGAAAGCATCAAATAATTGAAGGGATGATTGAGGTTTTAGTTCAATTTTTCTTATGTTTGCAGTTAAAAGATTCAAAGCTTTTAATGCTTTGCCGCACATAGCCTGTTGATTTAACGTATACGACCCAATGTAGTTAAATACAACTCCAAGATAATTAAAATCATCTGAAACCTCTAATAATGCTCCGTTATAAGAAAAGTTTTCATCAACGGTTACTCTGAAAGATTTCAGATGTGTGCGTTATATTCACATTTTAGGGGCTAGTGAAATTATTGTTTACAATTGAACTCCAAACCGTGATATATTAAACGATAATTCAAAGTAAACGATGTTCTATTTCTTAAATATATCACGGTTTGGAGTTCAATTGTAAACAATTTGGAGTTCAATTGTAAACAATTATTGTTTACAATTGAACGACAAACCGTGATATATTATAGATAATTCACCGTAAACGATGTTCTATTTCTATTCTAATACCCCTAAAATGTGAAAATAACGCAAACATCTGAAATCTTTCGCATTGCTTTGCTTGCTCTCCTAACGTTGCATACGTTACAATGCGCAATGCGCAATGCTTATTCTCCTAGCGTTGCATAAATTACAGTGATATATCGTTCAATATAACGAGATATTTTAAACTGGGCTATATAGTGCGGGTGTATTAGAATGATTAGTAATTTCAAACATATGTTCAGACATGTATGTAAAGAGTAATAATTCAATTGTAATTTAGGCTGTACTAATGCGACTGCTACTCTCGACAATGTACTGATAATTTGGAACTTGCCACACTTTATTTTTGGGGTTTATTCAAATTGGCACTTTCAGTTTTCACTTAATTATTAAATAGCCTTATAAGGCTGTTAAATTATTTGGGATACATCCAAATATGAAGCGAGTTTATAATCATAGTCTAAATAAATACTGTTTTCTGTTTTATCAAGTACATTGTTATTGTGGATAGGTCGCACTTTTGTGATAAATGAGATCTATGTCTACTTCGCATTGGAATACAACTCCCTCCGGAGTCTCCCTAGACATCTCATTTACACGTAAGACCGAACTTCCGATACATATTTTACACGTAAGACCGAACTTCCGATACATATTATAAATATATGTACATAGTGTTACCTTGTTATTTATAATAAAATATAAAACAAACATTTAAGGAGGAATCTGGTCGTTATATTCAGTTAAGTTAAATATCTTAAAATTTGATTTCTTCATTGATATTAAATAATGATATTAAACGTTGAATCTTGTCAATTCTCTTATCCCGCTTTTATTAGAGATTGTTCCCCATCATTTTGTCATCGTCTATTTAATAGTAGATATAAAAGACTTACGTCGAAATAACTGAAGCCACTTTTTAAGGAGGCTCGTGCATAATTGCATTGAAGGAGGCTCGTGCGTAATTGCAATTAAGGAGGCTCGTGCATAATTGCATTTAAGGAGGTGTTAGCGCATTTGAATCGAAGAGCTTGATAATATTATGGTTATAGTAAATAGAAGTACTTGACAACTTCGTAATTTGATCGTTACTGTGATACGGTGGTCATTAGTTATCAAGTATTTTGCTTCCAATGGTGATGTGAGATTAGTTGACCGGGTCTCATATTCGATCAGGATATAGATAGTCAGTAATTCTAGGTACCTATAGCTTTGAAGTGTGATTCACTTACACAAATTAAGGTTTAAGGATCGTATATATGATAATTCGCATGTCCGCTTGAGATGAGAGGAGTCTTACTGAGAGTTAATAATATTATTTCTAAAAGGTTTAATTTATGGCGGGGTCTCAAGGTATTCTATGTCGGCCACTCTTCTCTGGCGTACTGGTTTGAGTGACGCGTATTTTGGAAGCAGATTGGGGCACTCGTGAGGTATCGATCCGCCTATGGGCTGTGAATTGTGGTTCTAATTAGTCTGTTGGCTGGACTAATTTTATCTATCCGTTGTAAGAGATATTTGGGATCTAAAGGTTACGCGATCGATTCTTGTTGAGTGCTTCAAGCTGTTATCGCATAAATCGCGGGTTTATAAACAACTGAAGAACATTGCCTTTCATTCATCCTGTAATATTTGCACATACACTTAGCGTCATACACATATACATATATAAGCGTGTATATAATATTTATTTGTCACATATGTGACTGGTGTCAGACTGATATTTTTCATCGGGTATAATACAATTTATCCGTGTCTTACTCTCCCTCTGATGGGGGAAGAGATGTTTGTTCTATTCGACACCAGCGTCCGTGTGAGTGTGCGACGCGCGTGCTCTCGTCGTCGTCATTTCTCAACACTATATACCCAGTTGTATAAGTGTTTTAACTTATTTCTAAGAAAACACATTGACTTAAAAGTTTTAAAATATGTTCATGCAATCAGTGCAGACGATTAACACTCGTTATTTTGCAGTTTAACCGTATCTCTAATCAAGCTCAAAATACACAAAACAATGAGAATATTATTGACATATTCTCAGGTTGGTACTTAGCAATTTGGTTTAGTGTGTATTAACAATCCCTGTTTTAGACTTATGACTCGGACGTTGATAAAATATCAAATCACGAAATATAAATTTACTCATATTTTTAGCAGCAGGTACATCATGTCTTAACGCATTCTGTTCTGAAGATAAGTTCTGAATTACGAACCAACACGTGCATCGTGATCGTAATCGAGGCTTAGTGTCAAACTATTTTATTGTTCTTTTCTTTATATATACATAGTTACACTAGTTTTCCAACAAGCCATCTATATATAACCAATATAATGATTTACCTGTGGCATAACAATTTAAGAAATGTAATATTTCCATCGGGTTTATATTAGTGCGTGAGTGAGTGCGTGCGTGCGTGTGTAAGTGTGCGAGCATTTTGCTGTGACTGTCTCAGATTAATTGAAATGTATTGCTTGTAAAATCCTACACTGTTGGCATGTTTTGTGAAATTCAATGTAGTCTGCATGTTGTATCCTTACGGGCGTATAGCTTTAACCCTATTGGAGTGTGGAAATAAAGTTATCTAAACTCAGTACATTTAAAAACGCAACATTTTTGATATTCGATTATTTTTTGTCCAAATCAAGATTATATTTTATGTTTAGTACACAAGTCTTTGTCCCTAAGGTTAACATATGGCGATAAACAGTTGCTTAAGAGTTGCTCTGCTTCTTTCAGTTCAAACATATTTTACACGAGGGCTCTTTAAATTCAAAATAGTACCAAGTGTGATCAAGTGTTGCGTTTTCAAATGTACTGAGAGTATTATCCCTGAACAATACTTGGTAGGCGGGACTTGAAGATCGCCGTTACCAAGGGCCGTAGGCCCGTGGTTTTGATGAGATTCTAGTCCTAAACTCTAAGTTTTGATCTCGCACAATATAAACTCGCTGGGAAGGCTTTATTTCTTATCTGAAATTTATTTTTTGTATATTTAATATACATTTTCGAGAGATTGAACATAATACAATGCATCGCAACTTTATTTGTATGCCTATTTCGCAACGCCAAATGAATTGTGCGAGATCAAAGCCTTGTGTTTGGGACTTGATATCGATGAACTTCAAGTCCCACCCATCAGGTTTTGATCTGGGACATAAACCTGCTGGAAATATTTTATTTCTTAAACTTGAACATTTCTAACATGAACATTACTAATCATACCCGATGTTTACATTGAAAATAGAATGAAACTCGGCCGATATAAGATTTGTTAGGATCTAAACTCTATGTTGAGAATATGTTATACTATAAACCTCTAATATCCTTGTAAGAGGTTTCTTTTCTGATTATACATGACACATATGCAGTTTTATTATCATTTTCATTGTTTATATGTCACGTGTGAAATACCGAAAATGACGTAATGCTTGGCGTTGTTGACGTTATTGATATCATTGTTTTGGCGCATTTTGTTTTTTCGGCATAAGTTTCAAGGTTGTGAGTATATAATAAATAGAATATTTGATGTTTTGTCGTGAATATAGGATTTATTTTCATCTCGAAATGAGACACTCAAATACTTTCACTGGTGCTAAAGCACTCGTGAAAGTATAAGCTTTCTCACATTTCGATCAAAATAAAAGCTATGTGCACGACAGACCGACACATATTATCTATATCCCCTATGTCCGACACAAAGGTGTCCTTTCTTTATTTACAGTAGTCGTCAGGATTAATACAAATAATACTGAAAAGTGAATCCCCTGGAAGCAACAAACACAAACAAGAGATAAAAGTAACAGACTCGGTTTTATTGAGGCTGTTCATGAGAGGTAATGTCGAGTGCAATACCTCTCACGCCTCCTAACAGAGGCTTAAGCGATATTCTACTTTAACGCCACACAGACTGGGCTTGATGATCCCAAAGAACCAGTTAATAATAACACTACTGATTTGTAGTCGGGGCAACTTTTTACGGCCGCCACACAGCACTAAACAAATCGCTAGTGTGAATGTCAATAAATACTGAAAAGTGGATCCTTTGGAAACAACAGATAAAGTAGCAGACGACTCGGTTGTATTGAGTTTGTTCATGAGAGGTTACCAAGTTCGGTTTTCAATAGGCGTTTGCCTTTTCTCGTTCGTGAAGTTTCTGCGACTTCTGAAGGACTATCATTGATTCCTCTCAATATTATGGGAAAAAATGCTAACGGCAATAAAGTCGCTATTAGAAAAAGTTGACTTTGAGTTGTTATTATGGGTGTAAACATATTTTATTTCTCATCGTTTTACAGCATGATATGTATACTCAAAAGAAGAAAATGGATTAGAACAAAAGTAAAACACGTATGATGTTCTTTTGCTACTGTTGTGAATATTTTCTCGTTTTTACGAGATTTTTTCTCATTAATATGAGAATATTTCTCGTTATAACGAGAATAATATTTTTTGTCCACCTCGATTCTGGTCCCATACAGCTTTCGCACAACACATTTAACATTTTATGAGACAAGGTAATACAAACGAAGACATGTTTTTTTCTATGTTTTATTAATAATACAGAGGACCGTTCGGTCTATCGTTATATAGAATTTTAAAACAAAAGTCTAATACGTAAGGCAATAATAAGAATTCAGATACGTACTAAATACTCAAAAAGTCTAATACATAAGGCAATGATAAGAATTCAGATACATACTAAATACTCAAAAAGTCTAATACATAAGGCAATGATAAGAATTCAGATACATACTAAATACTCAAAAAGTCTAATACATAAGGCAATGGTAAGAATTCAGATACATACTAAATACTCAAAAAGTCTAATACATAAGGCAATGATAAGAATTCAGATACATACTAAATACTCAAAAAGTTCAGATACATACTAAATACTCAAAAAGTCTAATACATAAGGCAATGATAAGAATTCAGATACATACTAAATACTCAAAAAGTCTAATACATAAGGCAATGATAAGAATTCAGATACATACTAAATACTCAAAAAGTCTAATACATAAGGCAATGATAAGAATTCAGATACATACTAAATACTCAAAAAGTCTAATACATAAGGCAATGATAAGAATTCAGATACATACTAAATACTCAAAAAGTCTAATACATAAGGCAATGATAAGAATTCAAATACATACTAAATACTAGATCTACTACACTTCAAATAGCATGCTGATTCCGTTTTATGTATGGTATTGCACACTGATATAACAAGACTACAAACTCCAAAAATGCTGTATTTGTATGTTTCAATTACATCATTTATGAAACTCTGAACTTTATTTTCTTTATTTTTTTAAATATATGTTTAGAAAAACATTATTTTGATAAAGCGTCAAACGTTAAATCAGTTTTTCTGTCAAGGGTGTAGCATTTTAATTGATTTTTAACACTACAACAATAAATAATCTAGACCTTGTAAAAAAGCGTAATTAGTATTGTTGTATATACATTAGTGCAATCTATCACTTTAGTTATGTTCATTGTCCCTTATATTTGTCCATTGTGTTTTCGATGCCAAGAAATGGCAATTATTAAGCGGTACGGTCCAGTCTTCTACCAACGCTGCAGTCTTGAAAACGCCTCGATCAACACACACTTCCACTTTTAATGTCGTTTGCATAACTTGAGCACATGACAATTTTGAAAAGTAAATGTCTACCCCTGACTTGTTGACGTTACCCACTTTACCGAGGCTGACCCTTTTGGTTTGCATATCTTCGCCATCGCCAATTGTAACCTTCAGATACAGTTTGTGGTTTTTGTTGAAGCGATCTGAAAGTTTACCAGTGTGCATAAATTTCACTTTTAGTCTTTCAGAAACAATTAAATATCTATACTCACACCCCAACCAGTATGATGCCGTCGATACATGTTTGACATTTCTTGATACGAATAACGGATGGTTCGCACTGTTAACATTTTGTTGTTTGTAATCGCTTTGCCCTACAGTGTGTTGGTCATCGTACGTGTTGGTGAGGATGCTTTGCTCGCGACCATTCCTGTTATTTAGGTAGAGACCGCTGTTGTTGTTTCCTTGTTTGTCACTTTCATCACTCGTGTTCCCATCGTCTGACTCAGTGGAATCGGTAGATGCCGTCCTCAAGTAACTTCTCCAGGTCATGTTTTGGAAAGCATTTGGCATTTTAGGGACATTTAATGACGATAAAATATCTGCAGCCGACTTATCTCCGGATGAGCTGGCACGTGTTCTATGTGTAAAATGCTTCGATCTAATACGATTGGTCGTCAAGTGTGATGACAAATTACCATCGCCCGTCGCGCTGTCAAACAAGTCGTCCGACGAAGATGGTAAAGGCGATGAACTCGACCCGCTATACGGCGATGATGATTCGATCGAATCGAACGAATTGCAGTGATTGATCTGTGACCACCGGTGTTCAGACTTTGTCCTGTGATTACTGCGATCACGTCTGTTTATTGCCATATTTGCAGTTTTAATTCTTATTTCGTTTTTAGCATCCATTTTTAAAATACAGTCAGTATTCGACTTATTCAGTTTATTTTCTAGACGACACGCTTTTAACTTGTTTGTAGAGAAACTGGCAAATACTATAATGGTCTGACTTTTATACTGTAGTATAATGGAAGGTGTTAATAGTTATCTGAAGAAACAGCACTCCTGTTGGTACCATAAACTGATTTAAAGGTAGGTAGGATTTGCTTATATATTATATATACATATATATTTAGAATTATTGCTTTCTATATTAAGTTCACATCAAGAACACCAAAAGCTTGTTTCTTTGACCTAATATGGGTGGTCCACTATAAAATAGACACTTACACACCTTAAAACACTTAAACAATCTCTTATTCATTCATTCATTCATTCATTCAGAACGAGGCTGTATTGGCAAACACACTCAGTAATGACTCAGTAATGACTACTACAGTAGAAACAGGCAATAGATTAGGTAGGAGTAATCAACATTGTTGTTTCCAAGGATGTAATGGGGATGGTAGATATCACCAAGATTTACATTTTCATAGAATTCCAAAAGACAAAGATCAAAAGAAGAAATAGATAGTGAAAATTAGAAGAGATACAGGAGAAAACTTTCAGGTAACTCTATATACAAATTAAATTAAACTGTAATATATTGAACATGCATGGATAATGAAAACATACTTTTTACACAATATTTGTCACGAATATCTATTGAAAACTTTAAATAGCAATTTCACTGAATAATAAACATGCTTAAATTGTAAAACAAGCACAAACCATAACATACATTTCAATATTTATTCGGACACATAATTGTAGGCAAATGTGTGTTCATAACTAAGTTCCTATCTTAATTATAACACATACATAACTAAGATCCTATCTTAATTATAGTTATGGATCCCTTAAAAAAGGTTAAGGGTCGGGGCCTAAAAAATAGGGACGGTCGGAAGACCAGAAACGAACTATTTTTTATGTTTGGCCTTATGTACGCATGTATGTAACTTCAGAAACTGGTTTCAACAAACATTTATAACGATGTCAAAATATTGTTTGACTACGAAGTACGAAGTTTTACAAGCACATACAAACACGTTCTGCATATGTATCACATATTCTAGTAGTAATTAGTGGTATATGTACTATAATTAAGATAGGATGTACTATAATTAAGATAGGAAATTAGTTATGTATGAGCTATAATTAAGATAGGAACTTAGTTATTTATGCACTATAATTAAGAAGATAGGAACTTAGTTATTTATGCACTATAATTAAGATAGGAACTTAGTTATATATTTGCTATAACTAAGATAGGAACTTAGTTATGTATGTGCTATAATAAAAATAGGAACTTAGATATGTATGTACTATACTTAAGATAGGAACTTAGTTATGTATGTGCTATACTTAAGATAGGAACTTAGTTATGTATGTGCTATAATAAAAATAGGAACTTAGTTATGTGTGTACTGTAATTAAGATAGGAACTTATCTAATTATGTGCTGTAATTATGATAGGAATTTAGTTATGTATGTACTATAATTATAATTAAGATAGGAACTTAGTTATGTATGTGATATAAATAAGATAGAAACTTAGTTATGTATGTGCTATAATTAAGATAGGAACTTAGTTATGTATGTGCTATAATTAAGATAGGAAATTAGTTGTGTATGTCCTATAATTAAGATAATAGGATCTTAGTTATGTATGTGTTATAATTAAGATAATAGGAACTTAGTTATGTATGTGTTATAATTAAGATAGGATCTTAGTTACTTATGTGCTATAATTAAGATAGGAAATTAGTTTTGTATGTCCTATAATTAAGATAGTAGGATCTTAGTTATCTATGTGTTATAATTAAGATAGGAACTTAGTTATGTATGTGCTATAATTAAGATAGGAACTTAGTTATGTATGTGCTATAATTAAGATAGGAACTTAGTTATGTATGTGTTATAATTAAGATAGGAACTTAGTTATGTATGTGTTATAATTAAGATAGGAACTTAGTTATGTATGTGTTATAATTAAGATAGGAACTTAGTTATGTATGTGCTATAATTAAGATAGGAAATTAGTTTTGTATGCCCTATAATTAAGATAATAGGATCTTAGTTATGTATGTGTTATAATTAAGATAATAGGATCTTAGTTATGTATGTGTTATAATTAAGATAATAGGAACTTAGTTATGTATGTGCTATAATTAAGATAGGAACTTAGTTATGTATGTGATATAATTAAGATAGGAACTTAGTTATGTATGTGCTATAATTAAGATAGGAACTTAGTTATGTATGTGTTATAATTAAGATAGGAAATTAGTTTTGTATGTCCTATAATAAAGATAATAGGATCTTAGTTATGTATGTGTTATAATTAAGATAATAGGATCTTAGTTATGTATGTGTTATAATTAAGATAATAGGATCTTAGTTATGTATGTGCTATAATTAAGATAGGAACTTAGTTATGTATGTGCTATAATTAAGATAGGATCTTAGTTAGGTATGTGTTATAATTAAGATAGGAACTTAGTTATGTATGTGTTATAATTAAGATAGGAACTTAGTTATGTATGTGCTATAATTAAGATAGGAAATTATTTTTGTATGTCCTATAATTAAGATAATAGGATCTTAGTTATGTATGTTTTATAATTAAGATAGGAACTTAGTTATGTATGTTCTATAATTAAGATAGGAACTTAGTTATGAATGTGTTATAATTAAAATAGGAACTTAGTTAGGTATGTGTTATAATAAATTTAGGAACTTAGTTATTTATGTGTTATAATTAAGATAGGAACTTAGTTATGTATGTGCTATAATTAAGATAGGAACTTAGTTATGTATGTGCTATAATTAAGATAGGAACTTAGTTATGTATGTGCTATAATTAAGATAGGAACTTAGTTATGTATGTGTTATAATTAAGATAGGAACTTAGTTATGTATGTGCTATAATTAAGATAGGAACTTAGTTTCATATGTACTATAATTAAGACAGGAACTTAGTTATGTGTGTGCTATAATTAAGATAGGAACTTAGTTATATATGTGCTATAATTAAGATAGGAACTTAGTTTTATATGTACTATAATTAAGACAGGAACTTAGTTATGTGTGTGCTATAATTAGGATAGGAACTTAGTTATGTATGTGCTATAATTAAGATAGGAACTTAGTTATGTATGTGCTACAATTAAGATAGGTACTTAGTTTTATATTTACTATAATTAAGATAGGAACTTAGTTTTATATTTACTATTACTATAATTAAGATAGGATCTTAGTTTTATATTTACTAATAATTAAGATAGGAACTTAGATTTATATGTACTATAATTAAGATATAATTAAAATAGGAACTTAGTTTTATATTTATTATAGTTAGGGAAGGAACTTAGTTGTATAAGAACTATACTTAAGATAGGAACTTAGTTTATATCAACTATTACTATAAATAAGACAGGAACTCAGTTTTATATTTAGTATAATTAAGATAGGAACTTAGTTGTATATGAACTATAATTAAGACAGGAACTTAGTTATATGTGTGCTATAATTAGGATAGAAACTTCGTTTTATATTTATTATAATTAAGATAGGAACTTAGTTTTATATTTTGTATAATTAAGATAGGAACTTAGTTATATATGTTGGTACTATAATGAAAAAAAAAATTATTTTCATATGTATTATAATTAAGATAGGATCTTACTATAATCAAGATAGGAACTTAGTTTTATATGTACTATAATTAAGATGGAAACTTAGTTTTATATTAATTATAATTAAGATAGGAACTTAGTTTTATATATACTATAATAAAATTAGGAACTTAGTTTTATATTTATTATAATTAAGATAGGAACTTAGTTGTATATTTAGTATAATTAAGATAGGAACTTAGTTTTATGTGTACTATACTTAAAATAGTAAATTAGTTTTATATGTACTGTAATTAAGATAGGAACTTACTATAATAAAGACTGGAATTTAGTTGTATATGAACTATAATTAAAAAAACAACTAATTTTCATATATCCTCAAAAAACACGCTAAATTTCACCTTTAAGATAGGAACTTACTATGATTAAGAAAGGAACTTATATGTATATGTGTACTATAATTAAGATAGGAACTTAGTTTTATAGGTACTATAATTAAGATAGGAACTTAATTTTATATGTACTATAATTAAGACATGAACTTATTTTTATTCACTATAATAATTAAGACAGGAACTAGTGCAGATCTCGCCTAATTACGGATGTCAACCCAACTACACTGAATACAGGTGTTGGTTTTTGATCGAAGTTTCGTTTTTATCCAATGTGAACGCCATGTAAATAAACTCTTCCTTCCATTTTACATACTAGGGTAGCCAAACCACGTGACGTTTTGACTGGATTCACGGCAAAAAAGATAATCAAAACGCTCGATTTAGGTATGTTTCTGCTTCATAACTTTCTTAATATTTAACGAATTTTGATCAACTAAGGAGCACATACCCCGACAAAGTGAGCTCTTTTTCCGCCGCAAAATATAATTCGATTCCTCCACGGAGTTCGTTTTGAGATTAGCCCTCCCAAAGTGTTGGAAATGAAAGAAAGCGTATGCTTGTGTTCACGGCGCTCACCTAAAATAAGGTACAGCGGCCTTAAAAACGTCGAATTCTTACAATTGTGTTTCTATGAATGTGCCCAATGCAATATCGAAACAATTTCAACCATTTTTCGTGAAGATTTTCTACGCCAAAATTTGCGTTGGTTGATCGATTTGTATAATGATTGCGTATGCAATGATCCCTTTCACGGGTATTTCGGTGTAAATAGTGATCATTGCCCTAGTTTGCTCTAAATGTAAAATGGCAGTTTACATTTTTACTTCATGTCGCTAGAGGTATGTTGTCTATGGTGAAACATGTGTATTGCGCCCAATATTGGACCACATACAAAATAGCTTTTCCAAACGTGTAACTGCCCATTCCTTATAAATGTCTTTACACGAAAATGTGCCTGTCTGCTTTAAGAACATGTTCGTTCTGGTACTTAACTGTTGACCTTACTTGACTGTCGACCTTACTTGACTGTTGATCTTACTTGCATACCGACTTAAACGGAATTAAATCAAAGTGAATGAACAAGTGCAACACTAAACATGTAGTAACTTCATATTCCGGTGACATAATTTTACTTTCAACGACGTTTTCTCGTTGGGCAGTCAAGTACTAGAATGAACATGTTCTTAAAGCAGACAGGCACACTTAGGTAAAGAAAGGTATAGGGATTGGACAGAATGAATGAATGAATGAATGAATGGTGTTTTACTGCACTTCGACACATAAATAGGTCATATTGTGCGCAAAAAAAAAAGACGAAAGATGAAGAAATTGGGATTGGACAGTTTTTCATGATCAGTACGATATCAACTTGGTTAAGCTTGTGATTATAGCATAGCTTTTTGTTTCGTTTTAAAGACATTTTATAAGATATTGTTTATAATATAAAATCACAAATGTGAAAATATGATAGATAACTTTTAGAATGCTCGTCTAAATATTTTAGATATTATCATGCCGAAAGTCAAATTCAAGCGATCGCTCGATAACTGAGCGCAGAATGTCATTTTGGATTAAAGCAGCAGATGACAGTTTACAAAGTCTTTTCCACGTCTAATGCGAAGAAGGCCGATATAAGTTTATTGAACATTTTATCCACATAATCCCACCAGAGAGGAAATATGATATTTACATGAAAATGGAAAAAGCATTTGAGACAATGTGCTTGACCAACAACATCTTTCTCACAATTTATCTGAAACCATATATGAAGAATTATCTGAAGACTGTTCGTAATAATGTCAAATGAATCAGTTTCTGGTTGCAGAGACCGATAAAGTGTATAACTCTTCTGCCAACTGTTCTTGAAAACAAAATTGAGAAGGGTTTGATGCTACTCTTCAATGGATACTATTATACAGTCAACCAAACTGGTCCGTTATCTGCTGTTTTATGCTGCCAGATCCGTCTATATGTTAAATGCTGAAGTCGTTAAGCAATCACTTTGAATATATATTACAGGCGTAGCAAATGCTCACGTGAGTAACATTAAAAATGGAAAATTAAAAAAGTTAAACGTTTAAAAACTTGAGAAAAAATTTGCAATAAACGTGAAAAGAGGATGTATATGATTACTCCCTACTCCTGTTGGAAAATGGCCACTCCTAGTATATACTCCATTGTCCATTAATGAAGGGCCAAACGGTAATCCTGAAATCTGTATCGTGCATTTAATGTGGCATCTCGGGTTATAAATTCAGTATCGTTTTGAAGCTGTGTCACAGTGCTATATTTCATTATTAAAATATACATGTGACATATTACAATGTTTAATATAAGCAGTTTCATCTCTTTTATGAATCTTACACATTTAATTAAATTATTTTTTTCAGCATTATTCTGCTTAAGTGCCTTTTCTCGTCCTGGTAGTTTCTGGTAGTTCTGGTAGTTTCTGGTAGTTCTGGTAGTTTCTGGTAGTTCTGGTAGTTTCTGCGACTTCTGAAAGACTATCATTGCTTCCTCTCAATATTATGGGGGGGAAATGCTAACGGCAATAAAATAGCTATTAGAAAAAGTTCATTTTGAGTTGTTATTATGGGTTTAAACATATTTTATTTCTCATCGTTTTACAGCATGATAGTTTTACAGCATGATATATGTACTCAATAGAAGAAAATGGATTAGAACAAAAGTAAAACACGTATGATGTTATTCTGCTATTCTTGTAAACATTTTCTCGTTTTTACGAGATTTTTTTCTCGTTAATATGAGAATATTTCTCGTTATAACGAGAATAATATTTTTTCTCCACTTCGGTTCTGGTCCCATACAGCTTTCGCACCAAACATTAACATTTTATGAAACAAGGTAATACAAACGAAGAAATGTTTTTTATATGTTTTATTAATAATATAGAGGACCGTTCGGTCCATCGTTATATAGAAGTCTAATACATAAGGCAATGATAAGAATTCAAATACATACTAAATACTAGATCTACTACACTTCAAGATAGCATGCTGATTCCGTTTTATGTATGGTATTGCACATATGATATAACAATTCTACAAAGTCCAAAAATACTGTATTTGTATGTTTCAATTACATCATTTATGAAACTCTGAACTTTATTTTCTTTATTTTTTTAAATATATGTTTAGAAAAACATTATTTTGATAAAGCATCAAACGTTAAATCAGTTTTTCTGTCATGGGTGTAGCAATTTAATTGATTTTTAACACTATAACAAAAAATAATCTAGACGTTGTAAAAAAGCATAATTAATATTGTTGTATATACATTAGTGCAATCTATCACTTTAGTTATGTTCATTGTCCCTTATATTTGTCCATTGTGTTTTCGATTCCAAGAAATGGCAATTATTAAGCGGTACGGTCCAGTCTTCTACCAACGCTGCAGTCTTGAAAACGCCTCGATCAACACACACTTCCACTTTTAATGTCGTTTGCATAACTTGAGCACATGACAATTTTGAAAAGTAAATGTCTACCCCTGACTTGTTGACGTTACCCACTTTACCGAGGCTGACCCTTTTGGTTTGCATATCTTCGCCATCGCCAATTGTAACCTTCAGATACAGTTTGTGGTTTTTGTTGAAGCGATCTGAAAGTTTACCAGTGTGCATAAATTTCACTTTCAGTCTTTCAGAAACAATTAAATATCTATACTCACACCCCAACCAGTATGATGCCGTCGATACATGTTTGACATTTCTTGATACGAATAACGGATGGTTCGCACTGTTATCATTTTGTTGATTGTAATCGCTTTGCCCTACAGTGTGTCGGTCATCGTACATGTTGGTGAGGATGCTTTGCTCGCGACCATTCCTGTTATTTAGGTAGAGACCGCTGTTGTTGTTTCCTTGTTTGTCACTTTCATCACTCGTGTTCCCATCTTCTGACTCAGTGGAATCGGTAGATGCCGTCCTCAAGTAACTTCTTCAGGTCATGTTTTTGAAATCATTTGGCATTTTAGGGACATTTAATGACGACAAAATATCTGCAGCCGACATATCTCCGGATGACCTGGCACGTGTTCTATGTGTAAAATGCTTCGATCTTATACGATTGGTCGTAAAGTGTGATGACAAATTACCATCGCCCGTCGCGCTGTCAAACAAGTCGTCCGACGAAGATGGTAAAGGCGATGAACTCGACCCGCTATACGGCGATGATGATTCGATCGAATCGAACGAATTGCAGTGATTGATCTGTGACCACCGGTGTTCAGACTTTGTCCTGTGATTACTGCGATCACGTCTGTTTATTGCCATATTTGCAGTTTTAATTCTTATTTCGTTTTTAGCATCCATTTTTAAAATACAGTCAGCATTCGACTTATTCAGTTTATTTTCTAGGCGACACGCTTTTAACTTGCTCGTAGAGAAACTGGCAAATACTATAATGGTCTGACTTTTATACTGTAGTATAATGGAAGGTGTTAATAGTTATCTGAAGAAACAGCACTCCTGTTGGTACCATAAACTGATTTAAACTGATACCGTCTTCTTTTTTTTTCAAATGAGTGATTTTCCAGAGATAGGTCTGTTTCTGGTCAAAATATAGGGTAGGTAGGTAGGTAGGATTTATTTATATATTATATATATATATACACATTTAGAATTATTGCTTCTATACTAAATTCACATCAAGAACACCAAAAGCTTGTTTCTTGTACATAATATGGGTGGTCCACTATAAAACTGACACTTACACACCTTAAAACACTTAAGCAATCTGTTATTTATTTATTTATTTATTTATTTATTTATTTATTTATTTATTTATTTATTTATTGATTCCTTTATTTATTTATTTATTTATTTATTTATTTATCTATTTATTTATTTATTTATTATTTATTTAGGTTTAGGGTCGGGGCCTAAAACATAGGGACGGTCGGAAGACCAGAAACAAACTCTTTTTTATGTTTGGCCTTATGTACGCATGTATGTAACTTCAGAAACTGGTTTCAGCAAACATTTATAACGATGTCAAAATATTGTTTGACTACGAAGTACGAAGTTTTACAAGCACATACAAACACGTTCTGCATATGTATCACATAGTCTAGTAGTAATTAGCGGTATATGTACTATAATTAAGATAGGAACTTAGCTATGTATATGCTATAATTAAGATAGGAACTTAGTTATGTATGTGCTATAATTAAGATAGGAACTTAGTTATGTATATGCTATAATTAAGATAGGAACTTAGTTATGTATATGCTATAATTAAAATAGGAACTTAGTTATGTATGTGCTATAATTAAGATAGGAACTTAGTTATGTATATGCTATAATTAAGATAGGAACTTAGTTATGTATGTGCTATAATTAAGATAGATGCTTAGTTATGTATATGCTATAATTAAGATAGGTACTTAGTTATGTATGTTAAGATAGAAGCTTAGTTATGTATGTGCTATAATCAAGATAGGAACTTAGTTATGTATGTGCTATAATTATGTATGTGCTATAATTAAGATAGGAACTTAGTTTTATATGTACTATAATTATGATAGGAAATTAGTTATGTATGAGCTATAATTAAGATAGGAACTTAGTTATTTATGCACTATAATTAAGATAGGAACTTAGTTTTGTATGTGTTATAATTAAGATAGGAACTTAGTTATATATGTGCTATAACTAAGATAGGAACTTAGTTATGTATGCGCTCTAATTAAGATAGGAACTAAGTTTTGTATTTACTATAATTAAGATAGGAACTTAGTTATGTATGTACTATAATTAAGATAGGAACTTAGTTATGTATGTGCTATAATAAAATAGGAACTTAGTTATGTATGTGGTATAATTAAGAAAGGAACTTAGTTTTGTATTTACTATAATTAAGATAGGAACTTAGTTATGTATGTACTATAATTAAGATAGAAACTTAGTTATGTATGTGCTATAATAAAAATAGGAACTTAGTTATGTGTGTGCTATAATTAAGATAGGAACTTATTTAATTATATGCTGTAATTATGATAGGAATTTAGTTATGTATGTACTATAATTAAGATAGGAACTTAGTTATGTATGTGCTACAATTAAGATAGGTAATTAGTTTTATATTTACTATAATTAAGATAGGAACTTAGTTTTATATTTACTATTACTATAATTAAGATAGGATCTTAGTTTTATATTTACTAATAATTAAGATAGGAACTTAGATTTATATGTACTATAATTAAGATATAATTAAAATAGGAACTTAGTTTTATATTTATTATAGTTAAGAAATGAACTTAGTTGCATAAGAACTATACTTAAGATAGGAACTTAGTTTTATATTAACTATTACTATAAATAAGACAGGAACTCAGTTTTATATTTAGTATAATTAAGATAGGAACTTAGTTGTATATGAACTATAATTAAGACAGGAACTTATTTATGTGTGTGCTATAATTAGGATAGAAACTTCGTTTTATATTTATTATAATTAAGATAGGAACTAAGTTTTATATTTTGTATAATTAAGATAGGAACTTAGTTATATATGTTGGTACTATAATCAAAATAAAAATTATTTTCATATGTATTATAATTAAGATAGGATCTTACTATAATCAAGATAGGAACTTAGTTTTATATGTACTATAATTAAGATGGAAACTTAGTTTTATATTAATTATAATTAAGATAGGAACTTAGTTTTATATGTACTATAATAAAGATAGGAACTTAGTTATATATTTATTATAATTAAGATAGGAACTTAGTTTTATATATAGTATAATTAAGATAGGAACTTAGTTTTATGTGTACTTTACTTAAAATAGTAAATTAGTTTTATATGTACTGTAATTAAGATAGGAACTTACTATAATAAAGACTGGAATTTAGTTGTATATGAACTATAATTAAAAAAAAAACTTATTTTCATATATCCTTAAGATAGGTACTTACTATGATTAAGAAAGGAACTTATATGTATATGTGTACTATAATTTAGATAGGAACTTAGTTTTATAGGTACTATAATTAGGATAGGAACTCAATGTTATATGTACTATAATTAAGACATGAACTTATTTCTATTCACTATAATAATTAAGACAGGAACTAGTGCAGATCTCGCCTAATTACGGATGTCAACCCAACTACACTGAATACAGGTGTTGGTTTTTGATCGAAGTTTTGTTTTTATCAAATGTGAACGCCATGTAAATAAACTCTTCCTTCCATTTTACATACTAGGGTAGCCAAACCACGTGACGTTTTGACTGGATTCACGGCAAAAAAGATAATCAAAACGCTCGATTCAGGTATGTTTTTGCTTCATAACTTTCGTAATATTTAACGAATTTTGATCAACTAAGGAGCACATACCCCTACAAAGTGAGCTCTTTTCTCCACCGCAAAATATAATTCGATTCCTCCACTGAGTTCGTTTTGAGATTAGCCCTCCCAAAGTGTTGGAAATGAAAGAAAGCGTATGCTTGTGTTCACGGCTCTCACCTAAAATGAGGTAAAGCGGCCTTCAAAACGCCGAATTCTTACAATTGTGTTTCTATGAATGTGCCCAATGCAATATTGGAACAATTTCAATCATTTTTCGTGAAGATTTTCTACGCCAAAATTTGCGTTGGTTGATCGATTTGTATAATGATTGCGTATGCAATGATCCCTTTCACGGGTATTTCGGTGTAAATAGTGATCATTGCCCTAGTATGCTCTAAATGTAAAATGGCAGTTTACATTTTTACTTCATGTCGCTAGAGGTATGTTGTCTATGGTGAAACATGTGTATTGCGCCCTATATTGGACCACATACAAAAAAGCTTTTCCAAACGTGTAACTGCCCAATCCTTATAAATGTCTTTACACGAAAATGTGCCTGTCTGCTTTAAGAACATGTTCGTTCTGGTACTTAACTGTTGACCTTACTTGACTGTTGACCTTACTTGACTGTCGACCTTACTTGACTGTTGACCTTACTTGACTGCTGACCTTACTTGCATACCGACTTAAACGGAATTAAATCAAAGTGAATGCACAAGTGGAACACTAAACATGTAGTAACTTCATATTCCGGTGACATAATTTTACTTTCAACGACGTTTTCTCGTTGGGCAGACAAGTACTAGAATGAACATGTTCTTAAAGCAGAGAGGCACACTTAGGTAAAAAAAGGTATAGGGATTGGACAGAATGAATGAATGAATGAATGAATGAATGAATGAATGAATGAATGAATGAATGAATGAATGAATGGTGTTTTACGGCACTTGGAGACATAAATAGGTCATATTGTGCGCAAAAAAAAAGACGAAAGATGAAGAAATTGGAATTGGACAGTTGTTCATGATCAATAGGATATCAACTTGGTTAAGCTTGTTTAGCATAGCTTTTTGTTATAAGATATTGTTTATAATATAAAATCACAAATGTGAAAATATGATAGATAACTTTTAGAATGCTTGTCTAAATATTTTAGATATTATCATGCCGAAAGTCAAATTCAAGCGATCGCTGGAAAAGTGAGCGCAGAATGTCATTTTGGATTAAAACAGCAGATGACATTTTACAAAGTCTTTTCCACGTCTAATGTGAAAAAGGCCGATATAAGTTTATTGAACATTTTATCCACATAATCCCACCGGAGAGGAAATATGATATTTACATGAAAATGTAAAAAGCATTTGTGCTTGACCAACAACATCTTTCTCACAATTTATCTGAAACCATATCTGAAGAATTATCTGAAGACTGTTCGGAACAATGTCAAATGAATCAGTTTCTGGTTGCAGAGACCGATAAAGTGTATAACTCTTCTGCGAACTGTTCTTGAAAACAAAATTGAGAAGGGTTTGATGCTACTCTTCAATGGATACTATTATAGAGTCAACTTTACAGGCAAAACAACAATATGCTATCAAATGAATTCAGTCCATTTTACTCACGATGCACTAACTAGTTAAATGAAAGGAATAAAAATAATAAACTGAATTAAAATGGTCAGTTTGCCTATATATACTGCATAACATGTACTGAATTTACTCATGTGGTAGTTTTACTAACGTCATGAATCATTGAAAATGTGCTAATAAAACCATGAATCATTGAAAATGTGCTAAAAAAAAAAACAGCATGTTAATTGAAAATAACACATCTGTAGCTTGAATGTGATAATTTCCAAAAGGCTTTGATAGCCAGACAATATTTTGTATTGTCTAAATAAACGTGTCGACATGTACAAGAAGATGAACATTGTTGACTTTTTTTCTCTCAAGTTTTTTTCTCTCAATAAATTGACGGCTCTCTGTGGACATCATAACGCCTCCCTGATATATTATGTATATCTTGAAACCAAACTGGTCCGTTATCTGCTGTTATCTGCTGCCAGATCCGTCTGTATGTTAAATGCTGAAGTCACTAAGCAATATATCTGAATATATATTACAGGCGTAGAAAATGCTCACGTGAGTAACATAAAAAATGGAAAATTAAAAAAGTTAAACGTTTAAAAACTTGAGAAAAAATGTGCAATAAACGTGAAAAGAGGATGTATATGACTACTCCCTACTCCTGTTGGAAAATGGCCACTCCTAGTATATACTCCATTGTCAATTAATGAAGGGCCAAACGGTAATCTTGAAATCTGCATCATGCATTTACTGTGGCATCTCGGGTTATAAATCCAGTATCGTTTTGAAGCTGTGTCACAGTGCTATATTTCATTATTAAAATATACATGTGACACATTACAATGTTTAATATAAGCAGTTTCATCTCTTTTATGAATCTTACACATTTAATTAAATTATTTTTTTCAACATTATTCTGCTTAAGTGCCTTTTCTCGTTCTGGTAGTTTCTGCGACTTCTGAAGGACTATCATTGCTTCCTCTCAATATTATGGGGGGAAAATGCTAACGGCAATAAAATAGCTATTAGAAAAAGTTCATTTTGAGTTTTTATTATAGGTTTAAACATATTTTATTTCTCATCGTTTTACAGCATGATATATGTACTCAATAGAAGAAAATGGATTAGAACGAAAGTAAATCACGTATAATGTTATTCTGCTATTGTTGTAAATATTTTCTCGTTTTTACGAGATTTTTTTTCTCCACTTCGGTTCTGGTCCATTATAGCTTTCGCACCAAACATTAACATTTTATGAAACAAGGTAATACAAACGAAGAAATGTTTTTTCTATGTTTTATTAATAATACAGAGGACCGTTCGGTCCATCGTTATATAGAAGTCTAATACATAAGGCAATGATAAGAATTAAGATACATACTAAATACTAGATCTACTACACTTCAAGATAGCATGCTGATTCCGTTTTATGTATGGTATTGCACATATAATATAACAATTCTACAAACTCCAAAAATGCTGTATTTGTATGTTTCAATTACATCATTTATGAAACTCTGAACTTTTTTTCTTTATTTTTTCAAATATATGTTTAGAAAAACATTATTTTGATAAAGCGTCAAACGTTAAATCAGTTATTCTGTCAAGGGTGTAGCAGTTTAATTGATTTTTAACACTATAACAATAAATAATCTAGACGTTGTAAAAAAGCATAATTAATATTGTTGTATATACATTAGTGCAATCTATCACTTTAGTTATGTTCATTGTCCCTTATATTTGTCCATTGTGTTTTCGATTCCAAGAAATGGCAATTATTAAGCGGTACGGTCCAGTCTTCTACCAACGCTGCAGTCTTGAAAACGCCTCGATCAACATACACTTCCACTTTTAATGTCGTCTGCATAACTTGAGCACATGACAATTTTGAAAAGTAAATGTCTACCCCTGACTTGTTGACGTTACCCACTTTACCGAGGCTGACCCTTTTGGTTTGCATGTCTTCGCCATCGCCAATTGTAACCTTCAGATACAGTTTGTGGTTTTTGTTGAAGCGATCTGAAAGTTTACCAGTGTGCATAAATTTCACTTTTAGTCTTTCAGAAACAATTAAATATCTATACTCACACCCCAACCAGTATGATGCCGTCGATAAATGTTTGACATTTCTTGATATGAATAACGGATGGTTCGCACTGTTATCATTTTGTTGATTGTAATCGCTTTGCCCTACAGTGTGTTGGTCATCGTACGTGTTGGTGAGGATGCTTTGCTCGCGACCATTCCTGTTATTTAGGTAGAGACCGCTGCTGTTGTTTCCTTGTTTGTCACTTTCATCACTCGTGTTCCCATCTTCTGACTCAGTGGAATCGGTAGATGCTGTCCTCAAGTAACTTCCCCAGGTCATGTTTTTGAAAGCATTTGGCATTTTAGGGACATTTAATGACGACAAAATATCTGCAGCCGACATATCTCCGGATGAGCTGGCACGTGTTCTATGTGCAAAATGCTTCGATCTAATACCAATGGTCGTCAAGTGTGGTGACAAATTACCATCGCCCGTCGCGCTGTCAAACAAGTCGTCCGACGAAGATGGTAAAGGCGATGAACTCGACCCGCTATACGGCGATGATGATTCGATCGAAAGGAACGAATTGCAGTGATTGATCTGTGACCACCGGTGTTCAGACTTTGTCCTGGGATTACTGCGATCACGTCTGTTTATTGCCATATTTGCAGTTTTAATTCTTATTTCGTTTTTAGCATCCATTTTTAAAATACAGTCAGTATTCGACTTATTCAGTTTATTTTCTTGACGACACGTTTTTTACTTGTTCGTAGAGAAACTGGCGAATAAGATAATGATCTGACTTTTATACTACAGTATGACGGAAGGTGTTAATAGTTATCTGAAGAAACAGCGCTCCTGTTGGTATCATCAGTAGGGGAGCAGCCTTGATATTTTCCGACATCTTTCAAATATCGCAACCACGCTTGACAACGAAAAGTAGTACGTCATCTTTCGGCAACGTCAAAAAAAAAAAATGTCCGCCATTTTGAATTTTTTAAAACACATAATTTGGAAAATTGTGACAATTTTTTATCATGAAATTTCATTTCCGCTTTAAGTTTCGTGATTTTCGGCTGTACCGACTTTTTTTTTTAGAAGCTTTACTGCGTGATAAATGCAGACGAAGCGAGGGGCGATAACTCTGAAAGATGCCATTTTTAGAATACGATTAAAATGACAACAACCGTGTGTTTTTTGTTAAATAAAATACGAGGAGATACTTGAATTGTTGTTTTAGCTCACACATTACATGAATTTTGCTGCATATCACGAAAAGCATGTTATTTCTTTATCAAAAGTACACGAAAATACGAATTGTTTGATTTAACTGTAATTTTGACTCGACTGACCTCGCAAGAACTGCAGGCGCGTATTCGATGGAGCGGGTAGTAGTTATGTATGTGCTATAATTAAGATAGGAACTTAGTTATGTATGTACTATAATTAAAATAGGAACTTAGTTATGTATGTGTTATAATTAAGAAAGGAACTAAGTTAGGTATGTGTTATCATTAAGATAGGAACTTAGTTTTATATTTACAATGATTAAGATAGGAACTTACTTATGTGTGTGCTATAATTAGGATAGGAACTTAGTTATGTATGTGCTATAATTAAGATAGGAACTTAGTTGTGTATGTGCTATAATTAAAATAGGAACTTAATTTTATATTTACTTTAATTAAGATAGGAACTTAGTTATGTATGTGCTAAAATTAAGATAGGAACTTAATTATGTATGTGCTATAACTAAGATAGGAACTTAGTTATGTATGTGCTAAAATTAAGATTGGAACTTAGTTATGTATGTGCTATAATTAAGATAGGAAATTAGTTTTGTATGTGCTATAATTAAGATAATAGGAACTTAGTTATGTATGTGCTATAATTAAGATTGGAACTTAGTTATGTATGTGCTATAATTAAGATAGGAACTTAGTTATGTATGTGCTATAATTAAGATAGGAACTTAGTTATGTATGTGTTATCATTAAGATAGGAACTTAGTTTTATATTTACTATAATTAAGATAGGAACTTAGTTATGTGTGTGCTATAATTAGGATAGTAACTTAGTTTTGTATGTGCTATAATTAAGATAGGAACTTAGTTATGTATGTGCTATAATTAAGATAGGAACTTAGTTATGTATGTGCTATAATTAAGATAGAAACTTAGTTTTATATGTACTATAATTAAGATTGGAACTTAGTTTTGTATGTGCTATAATTAAAATTAGATTTGATTCTTTATGTTCCTCCCAGTTGGAGAGTATTCAATATAATAATACATACACAATTAACATATTAGCGTTCAAACATTTCAATAATATTATATACCTGACAATGAGTAATTTAGGGACAAATATACGCAGTAACACAGAAGAACTACGAGACAGTGCGAGACATTATGACATAGAGTAAAGTATAAGAATAAGTTAATAGCGAGCACAGCTAGCGAGAAGTGCCGAAGGCACTTCGAGCGCAAGCGAACTTTACGGTAACGGGAGAAAAAAAAAGAAAAGAAGAAAAAAAGGATAATTTCTA
Source organism: Cyrtodaria siliqua (assembly GCA_037043455.1). Lineage (NCBI taxonomy): Eukaryota > Metazoa > Mollusca > Bivalvia > Adapedonta > Hiatellidae > Cyrtodaria > Cyrtodaria siliqua. Next base: position 324,278 of record JAWPHD010001110.1, on the reverse strand, counting down.
ATCTATGCATCTCGATTTTGATGGTAAATCGTCGTTGTGACGCTTTATTAAGCTGTTCTAACGCAGACACCGGTAGTATTTATTCTATCTTCAGTTTCGAAATTTTGATTTATTTTCTTTAAAACAGTTTTCTATGCAACGTTTCCGTTAGAACTGGATAGAATAGAGTTTCAGAAATAATTTGAAAAGCTCTCTGACTCCTTGAAAAAGTCCTATAGAATATGTGCAGCAGAATATGTAAAGGGTTAAAATGCGAAACTAAGGCTTTCTAGAAAATATGTGGTTTCCGTGGGAAATTTCAAAATGACAACAAATGCAGGAATATGCTGAACATGTCAACAATTTCAGAGCGCACAATGTTAAAACAACACTAGCAGCATATGTGAGTTATTCATTTAGTATGTTTTTTTTATTTGTAAACACTCGGTATGAAGGTTAAATTGTCTTGGCCGGAAACTTTCCACATTATGCAAATCAGCCTCAGGGGCGCGTGCCAGTGACGTAACATTAGTAAATATTGACATTATTTGCAGACGACTAGGGGCCAAGTGACAACTCAGGTAATTTCTGGAAGACTCGGATTGCTTTCACTTTGTACTAACACTTTTGTGAGTTGATGTTGAGCAAGTTTAAATGATTAATTATTTATGGACAAACCACCCTCGCCGCGAAAGGAAAGCGTTTTTTCAGACTACCCCAGACTATTCTTCCCCAGAACCATAGTACATTGGAATACCCTACCTCAAAGCGTAGTAACCCTGCCCCCGCAGTGCATTTGGCCTGGCTGTTAGCCATGTCAATCACATGTCTCCCTAGAAAGCATGCCCTATCTTTTTTTAACACTGTATACTATTTCTAATTTTATCCTTAGCTTTATTTCAACTCACGTCTTGTCAGTTGACGCGCGTCAAGTCTACTAAAAGTAGGTCCCCAGCAGGGGTTTGACTTATTCGAAGATAGATAGATAGATACCCCCTAGAAAACACACACACACCCTGAAAAAAAAGAGGAAAAGTTTCCTCAGACAGACCCCCCTCTCCTGAAAAGTCTAGACTACAAGCCACTCCACCACTCCCCAGCCAGCATGGCCATATCGGATAGATATCGGTAATTGGTCGGAATGTCGGCAGATTGGCCCGATGTCTATCCGTTATCTGTCATAGACATCGGGCCGTTATGCAGATTGCCGCTCTGTTACCGATATCGGATTTACCGATATCTATCCGATATCGGTAACAGTAACAGAGCGGCAATGCCCGATGTCTATCCGTTATCTGCATATAGGAAACATAATCGGTCCGATATAGGCTTGCTGACTGGGTTTGTGTGTTCTTTTTATGATTTGCTAAAAAGATATCGGTCAGATGTCGGCTAAATGTTGGATATGCCGACGTCGGGCAGAGGTAGAGCCGATTAATTCAATATTTTCCAATTTTTGAACTTTTTGTTTGCATGGCATGCTAAATTGATTGTTCAATGCATTAATCTGAATGAATATAGCACATTTCTTCTAATGTCTATTATTATATCTCAGGCCAACGTCAGGCCAACATAGTTTGTATCAGTTGATACCATATATCGGGCCGCTGTCAGGCCGATATAACACGCCATAAATCCATAAAGGGAGGTAATGACATGTCATTTTGAATATCGTATATTTATTGTTAATGTGAACAGATATTCCTCGCAAATGTAATTTTTTACATTGCAAAATGATGCTACCTACATTCACAAGAGTTTTATTTCTTGCTAATGAAATTTTTTCCAATCAAGCTAACTCAGATAAGCACCAACAAAAAGATGTATATAAGGTAGTCAGTATTCATTAAATTGATTTGATAAAAAACGCCCGATAACCTTGTATGTTGCGAAACATATACATGTATTTTGGATTGGTAATCCGATGCTCTAGCTACATACTGTGCTAGCTGGATGGTGACAATAGAACGAATTTGATGTCTATCTGTCATAATGGGCCCACTTCGGGTCGAAACTATATCGGATACATATTGGATAGATAACTAACCGATATTGTACCGATGATGGATAGTAAACTAAAACGATGTCTAACCGGTGATGGATAGTAAACTAAAACGATATCTAACCGATATTGGACCGATGTGTAGCCGACAAGATATCGGTCCGACTTGAAGCCGATGGGCACGCCGATATCGGGCCGATATCGTTTGCGATACTGGTCCGATATAAAAAAAATATCGGGCCGATGAAGGCTAGATATAGGATTGCTGGCTGGGTCCTCACCCCCTACATTTGTTCATTTAAAAAAACCCCCCCCCACACACACCGACCGACCCACACAACACACACACACCTGTGTGTACTACGGTGTGGTATTCCAGTGTGGCAGCACTATAGACTGTAGATATCATAGATACATTACACTAAACACAATCATAAGTCCAGCTTCTATTGTGCCCATACAGGTGGGTGTCCTATCGTTTAAAATATGGCAGATGGTCTGGTTCTCATTTATTTGACTCAGATAGTGATTTGTACTTCATATCTGTGGTATGGTAAAAATGACCTCATTATAGAATTTTAAAACCGGATTTGTTTGTATTTGTTTTATGACATAATTATGGACCAGTGGTACGATTCACCGGAACACAACAGACCAGAACAGAGATGAAACACCAGGATGTACTGGAACTGCTTTTTCAGTGAAAAGCAAAAATGAGATTTACACTACAGAAGGTCTGCATCACACTGAACATCTTCAAGAAAAGAGTCCTCTATCCTTTGTTTATATTTAAATGGTTGTCTGTGACTGATAGTTGCATTATTCTGTCAGGCATTTACAACCAGCATTGGATGGTGACACTAGCATCTTTTACGAGTAGCCCATTGGGTCACACACGGATTGGATTTCTTCAAACACATACACTGAAGTGAATGCAACTTGCCATCTTGTACAGACGGTTCTTATTCAAGGTAAGTTCAGGACAGATGGACTGTGGTGTTAGAATTAACACAATTATCCCCATCTCTTGTAACACTACCATACCCCTTTAATAAGTAATAATAATATTTTAATAACAAGTAGTAGTAGTATATCACAGTTAATAGTAAATGACCATTATTCTACAATTTGGGATTTGCCTCTCAAATAGCAGATATTATATTAGCTTACTCAGGTATACAGGGTAGGCGGAGTATAGCGTTGATCCAATTGAATAAATGTGTCGAAATCCAATAATATTATGGCACGTGCATGCAGGTATATATTGGCATGCTTAAGTAGCAGGAGAGAGTCTGTGAGAGCCTGTGAGAGTCGGAGGTTGTTAGATATTGTCTGAGAATGTAGAGATTTGATGAGTTACATCTGTTAGAATTCAAATAAACACTATACGGATCAGAAATGGGGTGGTTTTAAAGATTATTAAAACGTGTGTTTAAAAGTCTGGACTTGTTAATTATTAAATGCCCTGGTGACATAGAGTGTTACACTCTCGTCTATTTGTGAATCATATTTAGGGTTATCGGCTAAATACACAGGTCACAGTTTGCATATATTTAGTAATAAATAATAACATAGAAAAAAATATCAACATTTCTGGCAAAATAAAAAAAATGTAAAAAAGCAATTGGAACAATGTATGTATATGTATAAAGTTAACAATCTTTCAGTTTAGTTATATCACGACAGTGTATACTTGAAGCAGTGGGGTAAATGCTAAATTTGGCAGTTTAGTTTCTTTCAAGCTAGTCTAAAACGTTTTAATCTAATTATACTGAGTTGCAAAAGAAAGTGTATACAGCTCAGTTGTGAAACAAAGTGTGCAATGATTTTTTTTTAGAATAAAATGTATAAATTCCAAAATTAATATACGTCATGTTTGGTACCAAAGTTGTTGTCATTCTATTGCCAATATCATGTTGTCATTTTTTCAAAAGGTTGAATTGCTTGATAAAAAGGATAGGGGTGTAAAGTAAAATGTTCAAAGTGTAAATTTTCTTTTGCGACTGAGTAACGTTATATATACTTGAATTCATTATTATCATAATCAAAAAACGTTTTGAACATATGTTTTGCCTGTTTTAATCAGTGTCTCCTCAGTAAGAACAATATGATAAATGCAATTTGCCCCTTTCAAACTGTACATTGCATTTATTGATTTATTCATTCTTCTTATTATTATTGAGGCCCACAGGAGGATGGAAGGGGTACATCTTCCTTTGTTCCCTGAAAATATGAGTCAGTGTTCCCTTGTTCCCAACAACTATTTTGCTTTGTTCCCCAACATTATTTGTCCAATGTTCCCCTGTTCTCTAAAAGTATTTTTAATGTTTAAAAGATTTGCTAATGTTCCCCAAAATTCATTCTGTCCTACAGTAATTATAGCTGCAACACTGTCATCACAAAGATATTGTTTGAAATGATAACTTTTTGTGATTTATTTTAAATATTAAAAATAAATGTTAGAATTTTATTTCCTATAAAGTCATATTCCATTGTTCCCTTAAAATAAGTGTCAATGTTCTCTTTTCCCCTGAAAATAACAGCCATTGTTCCCTTGTTCACCAAATATAAATGGCCATTTCCCCCAAAACCCCTGAGAGGACCTCATTATTGTTTGACAAGTTATTTGTATTGTTCTTTCATTGAGTTTTATCTGTTTAAAATTTACTTTCACATTTTCTGTGCTCGCCTCAAGGTTTTACCTTAGTTCATATTATATATACATTCATGTCGGAATCTTTCAATATAATTAAAGTGATTCCATGACTGTACTCGTATGTTCATGGAACATATTTTCTTACACTTATAATTAATGTGCAGGTTATTCTAAAATACTTTTCATATTCAATATGTACAATAGACGTATTCAGTCACTAACAACACATATTACACCTCATTTGCATATTCCACTCTTTGTTTAATGTGACGTCATCCGGTTCATAAAGTTGCATGTTGACCGGGCGCCCGGTCCGATAGCTATATTAACGGACGTGTGAAAAAAACGACGTCAAAATAAATCATAAAACGTATTGATTTAATTTTTGGTCAGATTTGGTGTAATATAACAAATAATGTATGGTGCTTCGGTCCATATGAAGTTTATGGACTGGGCAGTCAGACCTAGAACGTTATATGGACCTCAGCTTCGCTTCGGTCCATATAACATTCCGAAGCTGAGGTCCATATAACATTCTAGGTCTGACTGCCCAGTCCATAAACTTGCATATGGACCTCAGCACCATACATTATCTGTTAAATATTACAAAGTGTTAACAAATTGTTATGTTCAGAGATAAACTAGTAATCGAGTCTTTACCCAACCTTTACGAAACGAAACGAAAGATCAAGTATGGAATCACAATTAGTTTACTTCATCTTACTTTAACCAGTTTATCAAATACATTCTTGAACAAGAGGCCCAAGAGGGCCTGTGGACGCTCTACTGGCTCACATGGCTCTTATAACATCAATGAAGCGAGTGACTGCCATTTACGTTTTTTCGAAAGTTTCGGGCAAAACACAGCTTTTTGACTAAATCAAGGGCCATAACTAAAGAATCTGGTAAAGTTTGGTAAAGATCAGATGAAAAGTGAAGGCCCTACCGTATTAACGAGGCAAAATATAGCATTTTTAACTAAATCAAGAGCCATAATTCCTCTATTACTGGCACGACTGGTCCAACATACAGCTAAAAAAAAAAATATATATAAAAAAAAAAATTCAAAAAAAAATTCAAAAAATTCAAAAAAAAAATATTCAAAATAATACAAAAAAAAAATATTCAAAAAAAGAAGAAAAAAAGAAAGTCATAAAATCTGGTAAAGTTTGGCAAAGATCAGATGCAAAATGAAGGCCCTACAGTATGACGAGGCAAATTATAGCATTTTTAACAAAATCAAGGGCCATAACTCCGCTGTTACTGGTCCGATCTGGCTGGTTTTCGCACTTGACCGAGCTTTCATTGATATTGACAATCTGATACAGTTTGGTGAAGATCGGATGAACAATGAAGCCGCTATCGTCTTAACAATGCAAATTATAGCATTGTGAACTAAATCAAGGGCCATAACTCCACTGTTACTGGTCCGATATGGCTGATTTTCGAACTTGTTCGAGCTTTCAACGACATTAGTAATCTGATACAGTTTGGTAAAGATCGGACGAACAATGAAGCCCTTATCGTCTTAACGATGCAAAATATAGCATTTTTAACTAAATCAAGGGCCATAACTCCGCTGTTTCTAGTCCGATATGACTGGTTTTCGAACTTGTCCAAGCTTTCATTGATATTAATAATGTGGTAAAGTTTGGTAAAGATAGGATGGAAAATGAAGGCCCTATCGTCTTAACGAGGAAAAATATAGCATTTTTAACTAAATCAAGGACCATAACTCCGCTGGTACTGTTCCGATATGGCTGGTTTTCAAACTTGTCCGAGCTTTCATTGATATTAACAATATGGTAAAGATTGGTAAAGATAGGATGAAAAATGAAGGCCCTATCGTCTTAACGAGGCAAAATATAGCAATATAGCATTTTTAACTAAATCAAGGGCCATAACTCTGCTGTTACTTGTCCGATCTGGCTGGTTTTCAAACTTGCACGAGCTTTTATTGATATTAACAATCTGTTAAAGTTTGGTAAAGATCGGATGAAAAATGAAGGCTCTGTCGTCTTAACGAAACAAAAGTTAACGACGGACGGACGACGGACGACGGACGGACGGAAGACGGACAACTCGCCATCCCATAAGCTCTGCTGGCCCTTGGCCAGTAGAGCTAAAAACAAACATCATAACATCACTCTCCCTTATGGAAACGAAATGTAAGGAAGAGTCAATGACATTACATTTTAATTTCACACAGGGCTATTGATGCGGGTTTTTTTAAGTTACCGCTCGTTCAACATTCCATATTAAATGGAAAGCATTATTCAATAACAACTTTCAAACAAGTCAGATTGCATTATCGCTAAGTGGTCTCATACCATGTAGCATGACAATTATTTGTTCCCGCGGACTTAAGTTTATGAATATGTTAAATACACTTGAACCAACAATGGTAAAAATTGACAGCCACAATTTAACTGAAATCTGTTCAGTAAAAAATATAGTGTCCTACAATATATGAGACTTGTCTTTCACACCGGTCGGCAACTTTTGGTATAAGTGTCACTAAATAATTTACATAATAAACATATAGCACTATTGCATTTAGTCGTGTATTTTGATAGCGCTTTAGAAAATTCCCACAACTCACAAGCATGACTAAGCATTGGTTTTATGCACAAAATGTCTCTTAAAGAGCAATCATTATTTACTCTAAATGACCATTCAGTTTCTGCCATTGTACACACAATGTTTTTTACCATGAGCTTCCAAGTAAATTTCGAAGGAAACACACCAGAAATTCTGAATTCATTTAAAACATTGACAAGTGAATACTTCCTTAAAACACGATAGATTTCTGGTATGTATCCTCTCTGATGCGATGGATTTTCGTTAACATGTAACAGTCTATAAATAAAGACCTCTCTTACTACATGTGGTCATACTGAACGGCATAAGTGTCCTAAAAAATAGAAGCTTACGAGTGTCAATTTCGCTTTCAGTTGATTTAGCACCTATCAAACTAAGACATATATCAGTTCTCGTCTGAGTAGGAATTGATTGCATATATTTTATGCAGAATCGATGCGATCATTCGATTAACACTTTTTGTCATGTCATACCACAGTTCGCAACCATACAGGGCTTTTGGAATTACAACGGATTTGTATATTTTCATTGATGTTATAGGGCGAAGACCATCTTCATGGAGACCAGCATTTATCAAACCTAAACATGCACCTCGTAATTTACGGCAGGATACTTTGATACTGCCCTGTATATCCATGTATTTATTACAAATAACGCCGAGATATGTATACTTTATAGTTTCGACAACAGGTTCATTACCAATTTTCCATGTTCTGTCTTTGTTTTCGAATTCAAACTTTGTCTCATTAAAAACTATCACGGAACATTTACATGTATTATATTTAAATCTCCATTTAGATGCATAGTCACTACATACGGACATCATTTTGTTCAGGTCTAAATTTGAAAATGACACGAGAACCATATCATCATTATATTTAGTATAATTAAATAGGAATTTAGTTTATATGTACTATATAAGTAAGATAGGAACTTAGTTTTATATTTACTATAATAAAGACAGGAACTTAATTTTATATTTACTATAATTAAGATAAAATATTATTTTCATATGTTCTATAATTAAGATGGAATCTTACTATAATTAAGATACGAACTTAGTTTTATATGCACTATAATTAAGATACTTTACGATTACTTGAAGTTTGAGATCGTTATCGCATACAGAATGGCATGCTTACATATTACCATTATTACTATGATTAAGATAGGAACTTAGTTGTATGTGTAATATAATTAAGATAGAAAACTATTTTCATATGTACTATAATTAAAATAGGATCTTACTATAATTAAGACAGGAACTTAATTTTATATGTAATATAATTAAGATAGGAAATAAGATAGGAACTTAGTTTTATATTTAGTATAATTAAGATAGGAACTTATTTATATATGTTTGTACTATAATCAAAATATAAAATTATTTTCATATGTACTATAATTAAGACAGGATCTTACTATAATCAGGATAGGAACTTAGTTTTATGTGTGCTATAATTAAGATAGGAACTTAGTTTTATATTTATTATAATTAAGATAGGAACTTAGTTTTATATTAACTATTACTATAAGTAAGATAGGAACTTAGTTTTATATTAAGTATAATTAAGATAGGAATTTATTTGTTTATGTGCTATAATTGTCGATTATCTATGTACCAGATGGCGAACGCACTGGCAATAAAGGCAAAACATGTATTAGTTGCTATGCTAGCTTCATTAAGTGAGCTAACCCCGACAGTATATATTTTAAGCTATTTGACTCAAAAGTTAGTCCGGTATTTCTTTGCGGATCAGAACTGTGGGGATTTGATCAAATGGAATGTATTGAAAGGGTTCATATGTATGCTTGTAAACGTTTTATGAATGCATCCATAAATGCATGCAATGCAGCAGTAATGGGTGATTGTGGTAAATACCCTATGTATATAGTATTTGTTTAAAATTATAAAAATGCCTTGCACAAGATATGTTAAAAAATGCTATGAAATGTTGATTCTTTTAGACAGTCATGTATATGAAAATTGGGTAACAAAACTAAAGCACAATTTGTATTATAATGGCTTTGGATATATATGGGAACGGCAGAGTGTTGTCAATGAAAATGTTTTTATAAAGCAATATGAATTAAGGCTGAGAGACCAATATATACAGAAGTGGAGCGAACAAGTAGAGGGTAATGCAAAGCTGCATTTGTATAGGTATTTTAAATCTGAACTTGTTGTAGAAAATTATTTAAATGTGTTAAATGTTAAGAAATTTAGAATAGCTGTGGTATCTTTTAGGACATCTTCTCACTCTCTGCTCATAGAGAGAGGACGGAATGTAGGTATGCCTAGAGAGAGACGTTTGTGTTTTCATTGTAATAATGTTATAGAAGACGAATATCCCTTTCTACTGATATGCCCATTCTATCATGATTTAAGATCGTTATATAGTCCTAAAAAGTACTGAGTTTCCTAACAAACACAAGTTTAATATTGTCATGTCATGTAAAAATGAAAGTGTTATAAAACATATAGCTATGTTTCTTTACTATGCTTTCGATAAACGAAGTGAATTTATTCATGATTAGTATGTACTGTTATATAACAGCAATAGTATTGTATTGATAGTATTGTTAGTTAATTGTACATTTATGCATAATAACCAAACCACGTGTAAATTTATGATAAATATATTGTATACATTTTATGTGTTTTGGCCGGTGGCCTGTATCACAAATAATAAAATATTGAAAAATATATAATTAAGATAGGAACTTAGTTTTATATTTAGTATAATTAAGATAAGGACTTAGTTGTATATGAACTATAATTAAGATAGGAACTTAGTTTTATATTTAGTATAATTAAGTTAGGAACTTAGTTTTATATGTTTGTACTACAATCAAAATATAAAATATAAAATTATTTTCATATGTACTATAATTAAGATAGGATCTTACTATAATCAAGATAGGAACTTAGTTTTATATTTATTATAATTAAGATAGGAACTTAGTTTTATATTTATTATAATTAAGTTTATTATAATTAAGATAGGAACTTAGTTTTATATTTAGTATAATTAAGATAGGAACTTAGTTTTATATGAACTATAATTAAGATAGGAACTTAGTTTTATATTTAGTATAATTAAGATAGGAACTTAGTTGTATATGAACTATAATTAAGATAGGAACTTAGTTTTATATGTAGTATAATTAAGATAGGAACTTAGTTTTATATGAACTATAATTAAGATAGGAACTTAGTTTTATATTTAGTATAATTAAGATAGGAACTTAGTTTTATATGTTTGTACTATAATCAAAATATAAAATATAAAATTATTTTCATATGTATTATAATTAAGATAGGATCTTACTATAATCAAGATAGGAACTTAGTTTTATATGTATTATAATTAAAAAAGGAACTTAGTTTTATATTTAGTATAATTAAGATAGGAACTTAGTTATATATGTTTGTACTATAATCAAAATATAAAATTATTTTCATATGTACTATAATTAAGACAGGATCTTACTATAATCAGGATAGGAACTTAGTTTTATGTGTGCTATAATTAAGATAGGAACTTAGTTTTATATTAATTATAATTAAGATAGGAACTTATTTTTATATTAACTATTACTATAAGTAAGATAGGAACTTAGTTTTATATTAAGTATAATTAAGATAGGAATTTAGTTTTATGTTTAGTATAATTAAAATAGGAACTTAGTTTTATGTTTAGTATAATTAAGATAGGAACTTAGTTTTATGTGTACTATACTTAAAATAGTAAATTATTTTCATATGTACTGTAATTAAGATAGGATCTTACTATAATTAAGACTGGAACTTAATTTTATATGTACTATAAATAAGATAGAGACTCAGTTTTATATGTACTATAATAAAGACTGGAACTTACTGTGCATTTCAGGGTACCTATGCGTCGAATATGAATCGAGATTTTTTTTTATTACTTTCTATATGTTTTCATACCTGATATGATTGAAAAGAATGAAAACGGACGCTCCTGAATCTGTTTTCAATCTTCGCGTAGACTTCCTATAAGCTTCGCAAAGCCAAAAAATCTTTTTTAACTCCCATGTTTACATGTAATTTTATTGACAGCCGAAAACCAAAATGGCGACGTCGGAAGATTTCAATTTTCTAGGGTAGAGTGACTTAAAAAATCAGTTGTCCAACAGTGGTGTAAATTACAAATTATAACCGCAGTATACTATTTACTTACCCTTTATTTGCTAGATATAATGGTTTTAATTTCAAAATAAAGGATAAGTATGACTGATCGCTGAACATTGAACAACAACACCACCCTGCATAACCTACGTTTTACCAGGGAGTACGTCATATAACGTACTCCCTGGTTTTACTTGGTACATCTGAACCATAAAAACCTTAAAAATAACGCCGCCATGTTGTTTTAATTTTTACAATGGAAACAATGGGGTCAAAATGAATTTTAGGCTTTGTGGATCATACCGGATGGCTATGGCAGGATTGCAAATAGATCCAGGAGCGTCTATTTTCATTCTGTCTAACCATATCAGGTATGAAAACAAAAAGTAAGCAATAAAAAAAATCTCGATTCATATTTGACGCACAGGCATCCTGAAATGCACAGTAATTGTATATGACCTATAATTAAAATAGAAACTTATTTTCATATATCCTTAAGATAGGAACTTACTAAGATTAAGAAAGGAACTTATATTTATATTTCAGAACTTAGTTTTATAGGTACTATAATTAAGATAGGGTCTTAATTTTATATGTACTATATTTAAGACAGGAACTTATTTTTATTCACTATAATAATTAAGACAGGAACTAGTGCGGATCTCGCTTAATTACGGATGTCAACCCAACTACACTGAATACAGGTGTTGGTTTTTGATCGAAGTTTCGTTTTATCCAATGTGAACGCCATGTAAATACTCGGTAGGGATAACTCTTCCTTCCATTTTACATACTAGGGTGGCCAAACCACGTGACGTTTTGACTGGATTCACGGCAAAAAAGATAATCAAAACGCTCGATTTAGGTATGTTTTTGCTTCATAACTTTCTTAATATTTAACGAATTTTGATCAACTAAAGCGCACATACCCCTACAAAGTGAGCTCTTTTTCCGCCGCAAAATATAATTCGATTCCTCCACGGAGTTCGTTCGTTTTGAGATAAGCCCTCCCAAAGTGTTGGAAATGAAAGAAAGCGTATGCTTGTGTTCACGGCTCTCACCTAAAATGAGGTACAGCGGCCTTAAAAACGTCGAATTCTTACAATTGTGTTTCTATGAATGTGCCCAATGCAATATTGAAACAATTTCAACCATTTTTCGTGAAGATTTACTACGCCAAAATTTGCGTTGGTTGATCGATTTGTATAACGATTGTGTACACGGGCGGAATAATGCAATGATCCAGTGCACGGGTATTTGGATGTAAATAGTGATCATTGCCCTGGTTTTGCTCTAAATGTAAAAGGGCAGTTTACATTTTTACTTCATGTCGCTAGAGGTATGTTGTATTTGGTGAAACTTGTGTATTGCGCCCAATTGTGGACCACATACAAAAAAGCTTTGCCAAACGTGTAACTGCCAATCCTTATAAATGTCTTTACACCGAAATGTGCCTGTCTGCTTTAAGAACATGTTCGTTCTAGTACTTGACTGTTGACCTTACTTGACTGTTGACCTTACTTGCATATACCGACTTAAACGGAATTAAATCAAAGTGAATGCACAAGTGGAACACTAAACATGTAGAACGTTCATATTTCAGTGACATAATTTTACTTTCAACGACGTTTTCTCGTTGGACAGTCAAGTACTAGAATGAATATTTTCTTAAAGCAGACACACTTCGGTAAAGAAAGGTACAGGGATTGGCCAGTTTTTCACGATCAGTACGATATCAGCTTGGTTAAGCTTGTTTAGAATAGCTTTTTGTTTCATGTTAAAGACATTTTATAAGATATTATTTATAATATAAAATCACAAATGTGAAAATATGATAGATAACTTTTAGAACGCTCGTCTAAATTTTTTAGATACCATCATGCCGAAAGCCAACTTCAAGCGATCGCTGGAAAAGTGAGCGCAAAAAGTAATTTTGGATTAAAACAGCAGATGACATTTTACAAAGTCTTTTCCACGTCTAATGCGAACAAACATAAAACATTTATGATCTATTAATTTTTCAGCTGTACTTCAGCCAGGTGCCGTTAAGCATTTTGTATGGTAATACTACGATTATTGACTTTATATTAAAGTTCTTAATGACGAAGATGCATGGGTGGGTGGGAAAAGCGACTTTACTGTTTGCCTGTCGGATTCGAATGTCTGCTCCGAACACGTCAGCGCATACTCGCTTTGCACGTGCAAACGAGTATATAGCGCCCTCTAGGCACCGGTTGAAACCTGTATGAACAGGTTCAATGTAACTCGTCGAACTTTAAATTATTAAAGAGACACTTTCATAAATTATTTTATGTTTTAATTCGCTCTGTTCAAACAAACATAAAACATTTATGATCTATTCTCCAAAATAATTTTAAAAACCTCAGGTTTTCAAATTATACCAATAAATGTTACATTCGAAAAGAATAACAAACAATAAAAGGGTATTAATTCGCACAGGCAAACATTTATTCGATTTATTAACCACATAATTCAATGGCGATGATTCCGGTTCCTGCTCCTTGAATATTGGAGATCCTGTCCAATGTACCTTTTAACATATGAATTGAACACAGAGCTATAAAGCTCTCATTAAGAGCTAGAAATTGAAACACTGCGCGTTTAAACACTGTAGCTCTTGTTTTCACTGTTTATTGTCCGGAACTCATCACTGCCTATGTCCATCCTTCTTAGAACATTACTACAAAAGAACTAAACACAACAATTATTAATAACAAGTCGTTGAATAATGTCTCACTATACTATATCGCACTGTTATTACATAATTGATCATACTATATAATAATATCGTTTTACTTGATATTTTTCAGCTGTACTTCAGCCAGGTGCAAACGAGTATATAGCGACCTCTAGGCACCGGTTGAAACCTGTATGAACAGGTTCAATGTAACTCGTCGAACTTTAAATTATTAAAGAGACACTTTCATAAATTATTTCAGAAGATGCATGGGTGGGTGGGAAAAGCGACTTTACTGTTTGCCTGTCGGATTCGAATGTCTGCTCCGAACACGTCAGCGCATACTCGCTTTGCACGTGCAAACGAGTATATAGCGCCCTCTAGGCACCGGTTGAAACCTGTATGAACAGGTTCAATGTAACTCGTCGAACTTTAAATTATTAAAGAGACACTTTCATAAATTATTTTATGTTTTAATTCGCTCTGTTCAAACAAACATAAAACATTTATGATCTATTCTCCAAAATAATTTTAAAAACCTCAGGTTTTCAAATTATACCAATAAATGTTACATTCTAAAAGAATAACAAACAATAGAAGGGTGTTAATTCGCACAGGCAAACAATTTTTTAAAGAACGAGTACATTATCTAGGAACGCTTTATATTCCCAAATTTAGAGTAACTATTATTTGTAGTGTCATCGCCTCCCATCACCTACACATCTATAGCGTGTTCAGATCTCCATCCCCAGATTTTTTTAACAAACGATCCCACATGCCTTGATTTGCTACTGCTGTAGCGCGCCCGGATCTTAAAGAATTAAACATAAACTTAGATTTTTCTAAGCCGATCAAGGACCATTTTTTTCTAGTTCTTGTGTAAGAGATATGATTGCTTTTCCTTAATACAAAACTTTTGTTTTGATTTCTGAAATTAATATTTACATTTCTAAGGATTTGCCTTGACACGTGCTTTTATGTGCTTTCGCTATTACGACCCAAGAACCATTCTTATATTGAAACATAAGAAACTATAATAACTGACACGTTATACCAAATAAATTGTATTTAAAGTATACATACTTTCTACGTCGGCCCAAAGCCGAATCCAAAACTGTTTGTGTCTGCCCGACACCGGATCGATACAGTAAAACATAAATACATAAGAGATGGCCTAACGCCGGGTCCATATTACATAACAAAAATAGTTGCTGTGTCCGCCCGACACCAGATCAGTGATTTTCTTTGCTTTAAAAGACATTTTATCAATATGCCATATATCGTTCAAAGATGCCGCCTCCATTAATGTTCTTTGCAAATGTTCAATAGGTCATATCTCCTTTATTTTTCATGGCATTTTGATAATTCTTTCAGCTTTTTTCAAGTTATTCAGAGCCCTTTAAGATAAACTTGTTTGAAAATAGTGCATCAACCCCTTTAATGTTTCAGAAACATCTGTTAGTAGAAAAATTGTTACATGGGCAATGTTTTTGTATGTTGTTTTAGGTTCTATCCCAATATGCCTATCTCCTGATGTAATACAACATCATATGTCAGAGTGCTTTAAAAACGTCTATCCGCGAACAAGGGTAATAATAGATTGTACAGAGTTTAAAACAATGCAACCCTCATCTCTTGTATTTAATTCACAGTCATACTCAAGCTACAAAAGTAGCTTTTCCGAACTTTGTATCAACTGTGTTCAATATATATATATGGACGGCTCATTTGCTTCTCTTACAAGGAAGTTTATCTGAAAATGAAAGATTGTTTTTTATAATAATAAATGTCAATAGTGTCATATTCTAAATGAAATTTGTTATGATTTTCGCAATACAAGAACTGTTAATGTTCGCAATACAAGAACTGTTAATGTTATTGTCGTCATTTAACTTGTGATAATTGATGTGGCTTTTAGTTTTTCCTTTGGGATCTGAAACATTTCCCTGATACTCTTGAACCAAGTCATACTGCTTAAAAAACACTGATAGTTATAATTTGAAGTGGATGTAATAGGTTCAAACTATTTTGTGTTTATTACATGAAACACGGTATGATTGTACCAACCAGCAGAGATTCCCCAGGGAGTAATAGGGTATCTAATTTGATAAAATCAGGAATTTAGGGCCAAGAATTGAACTATTTGTTATTTGTTATAAACAGAACATTGTATAGCATTTCCTATAAATTGGATGTGTAATAAATGCTTTATATAATAGCACTGGCCTTGCAGACATAATAAAAGAAGAGCTTGCAGAATGAAGATTCATTGGTTGTAACTGAATCGTGATTCTCACCACTAAATTGTACTTGTAACCTAGATTAATGTGATCAGTATAATGAATGGTTTCTTACCTTTGAGATCTTGAATATATCTTTCACTATAATAGTTATAGCCTTTGCTGATGGATTTATCACCAGATGACTGTTTGGTATCTTTGATATAATTTTCAACAAATGCAAAAGAAATATTTGGAAAGAGAAATATCTCTGTCACTGTATGAAGTAGCCATTATCTCTAAGGACGCTGGCTTCTGCTACAGGGATGTTTGCCAACTCAGCCTCGTTCTGGAAACTGTTATGAATATTCATGAGGCAATATTAAGAAGGATCTATTGGATACAATGCAAAATAACATAAATACTTTCTGCGTCGGCCCGACGCCGGATCCAAAAAATGTGTGTGCCCGCCCGGCACCGGATCGATCCAATATAACAAATACTTTCTGCGTCGGCCCGACGCCGGATCCAAAAATGGTTTGTGTCCACCCGACACCGCATCGATACAATACAAAATAAATACATTCTACGTCTGCCTGACGCCGGATCCATAAAATTACATTATAGTGACAGTGTCCGCCCGACACCGGATCGATACAATACAAAATAAATACATTCTGCGTCGGCCTGAAACGACAAATAAATGCATTCTGCATCTATCCATACAACGATAATATAGTGACTGTGTCCGCCCGACACCGGATCCTTACAATTCGATACAATACAAAATAAAAACACTCTGCGTCGGCCTGACAACGATCCATAAAACGACAATAGTGAATGTGTTCGCCCGACACCGGATCGAAAATACATTCTGCGTCGTCCTGACGTGCAAACGAGTATATAGCGCCCTCTAGGAACCGGTTGAAACCTGTATGAATAGGTTCAATGTAACTCGTCGAACTTTACATTATTAAAGGGACACTTTCATAAATTATTTTATTCTAAATTACATATAATTGGAGTATACTACCGATTACTAAAGGACATGTTATACTTCATTTGTGTATAGACATTTACTTGCTGTTTCAATTAACTACAGTTTATCTACAAGAAATACAAATAATTTTAACGACAAAAAAGAGTTGACTTTCTTCATCATAAGTCCAAGATACTACAAACGTATATAAGCATGCACGCGCATCACGCACGTACCTACGCAGGGAAACCAGCAGAGTATCAGCTGCTAGCATATTATTAAATACGATTTTGAGTTCAGTTATAATTTTATCTTCTTCATTCTACGAAATGTTTTAATATACTATTGGTAGTGTAAAATCAATCAACAGTTAGTAATATCATTTGCTTTGAATTGTTCTCAATTCATAATTTTTCATTGCAGAGATGTTGAGATTTTATCTTATTTTCAGTAGGTGATAAAATTTGTGTTACTCGGTTTTTATCCTTAGGTTCTATAGTAAAATAAAAATATTTGACCAAGTAAAAAGATGATAATTTTCAAGATGTTGATTTTGAAAGATATGTATGTTGAATCAGTTTGCATTAATGTGCATGAAATATGCAGGGTTTTAAAAGAATTACATTGTAGATACCTTAATTTTAACAGTAAACTTGGTTGAACATCAAGGATAAAGACCGAGTTTATCACCTACCAGAATGAATTAGGTAGGTCTTATTTCTGGGCACTGATTGGTCAGTTTTATTGATGATGCTCTATCAAAATTATGAATATTAATAATTGCATCAATGCAAGTTATGTAGAAACATTTACGGGACTCCAGGAGTATACATTGCCGTGTACCCCTTCAAATATTTGAACGAGTCAAATATGCCTTAAGGACATATTTCGGGCCTATTGTATGTTTATGTTTAAACATATTTATTTTACATCGATTGCGAAACAAGTTCTTGCAACTTAGATTAATCACTCTCGATGGCTTCCTGGGTAGAACCAGTACTAAGCAATGTGGATTAATTATCTTGCTTAAAGACATATTTCGAGCCTATTGTATTTCGGGGTGGGGAGAGGATTTCTATAGGTAACTGCAAATCAGAACAGAACAGAACATATATTTGATTTAACTTGTACATACGTACATCGTTATATATACATACATAAATTGTCATGCATAATAAGTCGAGTAATTTAGACAAAAGTACAATTGCTATGAGCAACATTAATATTAAATAACTGATATATGAGAATGAAAATACAAAAGAGCTAAACATTGTTTAATTAATCAAGATTGTATTCCTTACAGCTAAAGCTGTACTAATGTATTTAGCTAACTTAATAACAATATTCTTATCCTGTGTCTGCATTAATTCTAAGAATTTAAACATACTAGGTCTATTATAATAATATTTTTTAATATAAATTGTCCGGATTCTTGTGTAACAAGGACAAATCAAAATAAAATGGTATTCATCTTCCAAATCAATACTGTGGCAGCATTGACAATATCTTTCATTTCTAGGTATTCTATTACGAGAGTATCTACCGGTCTGTATTCTTAACGAATGTGCTGATATTCTGAATTTTGTCAAATATGGTAACTGTAAATCACTGTTAGCCATACAATTTCATGAGCAAAGTGTGATATTCAATTTTTCTTCAGATTATGAGGCCCACCCACCCAATAAATAATTTAGCTTTTGAACACAAAACTTATCAGGTATTTCTTAATTGTTTCTAGACCAAATATCAGAGCACAACACAATAAATATACAACATTCTTCAATGTGTTATTATGTGTACTGGTCAAAAATGATTTATTGGGTGGGCCTCATAATCTGAAGAAAAAATGAATATCACACTTTGTTTGTTCATCTCCCACCCACCCATCACAATTTGTTTGCTCATCTCCCCCCCTACCCCCACCCCCCTCACACACACACACACACACACACACACACACACACACACACACACACACACAATGGTAATTTTTTATCACAAATAATATCACATCATCAAATATAATGCATAATCTCATCGGTAATCTCAAGAAGAAAATATCTTTTCAGTATGGCGTGCACAATCGGACCAGAACTCTTCAGCCACTGTATACCGATTTACAACAGCGAAAGACAGACAAATAATCATGGTCAAAGTTTTAGACTGGGCAACAAGAGGGGAAAAAAGCACGCGACATTTTCTTTCAAATGTATGTGAACGTATAATAATTCAGAAATCAGTGAAAATATTTGCTGAAAGCATTGCTGGAATTGACATGACGCCAGTACTTAGATATCTCCGCCGTATTGTTGATGTCGGAGTATAATGACAATAGGTTATATTATAACATAGTTGCACGTGCTTTATTATACAGTGACACGTGCTGTTGTTTGTCGGAGGTATCGTTTTGGTTTGACTGGTTGAAATGGATAAATGATTGACAACTGGCGACATGTTAATTATGCTACTAGTATTCACTAGTATACTTAGTTTTATTTTTGTTTGTACAGACCGCCCCATTTTCCTGGGTATGAACCAGTACAGTACTGTATACCTTCTGCCATCCGTAAGAATCGACACTTTCTCACGGATGGCGAGAGGTATACACGTGTCTGTTTCACATCTCATTTAGGTACTAGATGAATTTTGTTTTAAAAAGTCTAAAACTTTGGCTGAAACAAGCGCACCAAACAATAGTCTGTCAAGTTAGGATGATATGTATTGTCTAGTTCGTTTATTTAAGTGAACGCAATCATTGCATTTTCCGCCCGTTTACGCAGTCGTTATACAAATATTTCCACTAAAGGAAATTTCTATGAAACCTTTCACCGAGAACTGACATGTCGCCAGTACTTAGATATCTCCACCCTATAGTTGATGTCGGAGTATACTGACAATAGTTTATATAACATAGTTGCACGTGCTTTATACACGTGCTGTTGTTTGTCGGAGGTATCGTTCTGGTTTGACTGGTTGAAATGGATAAATGATTGACAACTGGCGACATGTTAATTGTCTTTGTTCCAATATTTCAGTTGTCACATGCGTACAAACCGAATGGTAAGAATTTGCCGTTTTTAAGGCCGATGTACTTGGTTTTAGGCGAGAGCCGTGAACACAATCATACGATTTCTTTCATTTCCAAAACTTTGGGGGTGCTAATCTTAGTGCTGAATTAATCGAATTACCGTTTGCGGCGGAAGACAGAGCTCACTTTGTCGGGGTATGTGCTCTTTAGTTGATGAAAATTCGTTAAATATTAAGGAAGTTATGAAGCAAATACCTACCTGAATCGAGCGTTTTGTTTATCCTTTTTTGCCGTGAACCCAGTCAAAAAGTCACGTGGTTTCGCCACCCTACATACATTTACTGCCATTAAATTGTGTTTGTGTTGATAAAAACTTTATTTGTTTGTTTGTTCGTTCATTCGTTCATTCTTACCCTATTGTCATCCTAAGTAAACGATTATTAATTATAAAAAACACATGGTTTGCCTTCACCACAAAAAAATCAGTCATATATGTGATGACAAATGCTGTTAAACACCATACAAACACAACTTGTTTTGGGGGTGTAGTTGTTTTTTAATTTAATGGAACAAGTGTTTAAATTTATTTATCATGCAGATATGCACTTTTCTGCCTAATAAAGGGGTGACCTAATAAATTTTGCTTTATTAGGCAAGTTGACCAATAGAGCAAATCAATGCGGAATCCCGCGGCGTTTATTGTACGTGACGTTATCTGACGTCATGCACGTAACGTTGCCTGACGTCATAAAACAAACAAAAAACAACAACATGGCGGCGTCCTCGATAAGCGTAACATTCTGAGAAATAGGTAATAATAGTAATTCATACAAAAAAATGTGGATAATCTACATGATAAATAAAATATTATGTCAGTGCCTTTTACTATCAAGTTTATTAGGCTCGTCACGAAAACGAAGAATGGCTCGGCAGAGCCTCGCCATTATTCGTTTTCTAAGCCTCGCCTAATAAACTTGCTAGTAAAAGGCACTGACATAATATTCTATATTTAAAGGCTATCATGTACTGAATAAACCTTTATATGAAAGTAATAACATTTTCACTTCATCCGAATTGTTAACTTACCACCAATGCATCATACGAGCATCATCGATGGCGAGAACTATCCTTCACTGACAGTGGCGAGAACTACTCCTTCACTGACAGTGGCGAGAACTACTCATTCACTGAAAAGGCGTTTCCCTTGTGTTGTTGACAATAGAGCCTGAGGGTGAGAGTACACTAAAACGTATGATCCGTTTATAATGGCTTGAAAGTTCACTGATACTTCAAGCATGACATCTTTGATCTCGTGTTTAAGCAAAAATATTTGTCCTCTGTTGGCTTGCATATCTAAATAACATGCTGGTACGCCCTTTTTGCAAAGAATTTGAACCTGCTCTTTCATTATTGAATTTAGTGGTGAAATAACAAGGGCGACACTTTTAACCTCACTTATACATTTTACTTCAGATTGTTTGGCTGCATGTAAAGAAATATGGCACCTTTTTACCATAACCGTTTGGAGCAAAACGACGGTATCTCTGCCATTGTAAAAATGCATCAGAGCTTCCAATTGTTTTTTCTTTGCCCCGCCATAAATCAATGAAGTCAAATCCAAAACATTTTTAATACATCTTTCAAAAGCCGTTTCAAAAGCATTACATGTCATTGTTCCTGAAATTATGAAGGAGGAAGTTTTCTTAACCCTTTATATTTATATAATGGACCGTTCGGGCCAATCCGTTTATATTAAAAATGAGTGCTTTGGAGAAGATACTGATGAGCAGAGAACAGTGTTAACCACTGCACCTCACAAAGTTTTAAAGAAACGATTTTTTCCTGTGTTTCTCAGCCATTAGTCAGACAGAAACTACTGCAGGGAATTTTGTCAGATGTCACACAAATGTTAACAAAAATGAGAATGTGTGTGGCGCGCAAGAATAAGGTCCACATCTTTAAGGTCAAGGTCACACACGGAGGTCATCGTCCCATCTCAAATTATGTCTCGACCATTACTCGGAAATTACTGAAGGGATTTCGACAAACTTGTCACACTTGAAATCCCTCAAAGGTCGAGGTCACACTTGAGTTCAAAATGTCACGAATTTCTTCTGATAGTGTTTTGCACCATTTCTCAACGCTTCGAATTAGGATATATATGCTGACCAGTTAAATTGGTGAATGAAACTATGGATACTACCGAATCTGAGTAGAACTCAGATACTTGTGTAGAACCACCGTTAATGTTTTGCGCCATTTCTCAACACATCAAAGTAAGATATATATGGTGAATTAAAATTTGGATACTATTTGAGTAGCACTCGGATACCCGAGTAGAACACCTTTCTTACGCAACTGGCAAACTTACTCTGATATAAAATGTTACCGTAGGCAGGATTCGAAACTCCGACCATTAGGCCACAGAGGACCCTTACATGATTTAGTTCTCCAGTTCTTTACAGGCTTTCTAGTCCTTTTTAAGCAATTTACATGCTCTGAGAATACAAGGTTGTTCAGTTCCAGTGTTCATATGACAAACAAAGCAGTTATAAATATATACATTTATTACGGTGTCCTGCTAGGACCATGTTACCATCGCATCTTACCATCGACCATCGACCTAGGTCGATGCTCGATGGTAAGATGCGATGGTCGATGGTAAGATGCGATGGTAAGATGCGATGGTCGATGGTAAGATGCAATGGTCGATGGTAAGATGCGATGGTCGACGGTAAGATGCGATGGTCGATGGTAAGATGCGATGGTAAGATGCGATGGTCGATGGTAAGATGCGATGGTCGATGGTAAGTTGCAATGGTCGATGGTAAGATGCGATAGGTCGATGCTCGATGGTAAGATGCGATGGTAACATGGCCCTAACAGGACACCGTAATATATAATACGCTTCAATTATTTTAGCCGTGTAACTTCTCGCATTCGCACAAAGAACTGTCCGGCATAGAAGGATATATAGATGTAGTGATGTAAACAGGTCTGTTATCAAACCTATGCCGGCAAAAGAGAGGCTGGTTATATATGGTATTCTGTTGTTTATTCTAAAAAGACCCTCCTGCGAGAAAGATTTAGACGGTATAATAGTATGAAGTTGTATGTAGAAAATAACACAGCACCTTTTTTAAGTTAACTTTATTTAAACATCTATAATGTGTGTGCTTAACAACAGTAACGCTGTCACTAATAAATAATTACATGTATTATAATAAACAACAATCTATAATTTGAAATAAAACAAAAACAAAACGGTTCATGCTAATCAATAGTTAATAATTATACACGCCTTGGTGTTTATAATTCTAAGAGTTGAAGCAAAAAAAAAAAAAGAAAGAAAGAGAAAATATTTCAGAACTTTGAGTTAATGAAAAGTACACTAGGTGTTTACACTTGTAATACAAGCATATGTAGTACCAAAAACGAGATTTGGGAACTTGAAAATAGAGGAGTTAAATATTGTCGGAACAATCATAGGTAATTTGTTTGTTTGTATGGTATAAAAGATACCGATTTATAAAACCATAGACATTTCTTATGGATAACTGGAATATTACTAATACTGTTATAAGTATTCAATTGTGTTCACAGCAGAGAGTTAGTATGATCTAAACAACCTGATATTGGTTTCAGTTCCAGTGACGCTGAGTGTTCCACTTTTGAGTACCTAACCGGAAATATAAAATAAACACTGACAACACACAGTCTGAGAAATCACGTCAGTGCTTGTCAAAGCCCTCCATTGTCCAAGTGCAATGTAACCGCAAATATTAACCTTATGTTCCATTGAATCAAATTAAAAAAGTTGCTTCGGTCCCTAGAACGTTGTCTTTCCGCCCGAAGTAATAAATAACTTTCTCCCACACATTATATAAAACGCAGTGGCACCCTCAAATAACTTAAAGTAATACGTTTCATATTTGTTGCGTTATGCGGTTGAAGAGTAGAGCTACTTTGGAACCAGCATGATTGGGAACCAGCATGATTGAAGTATGGAGGACCACCTTTGAGCAAACGGTGAAAACGATAACATGAATATACTAGATACACATTTAAAACAATTAAAGTCACGTCAGCTAATCACTGACCACACAAGCTTTACATCTAATACTGAATTGGTAAAGTAAAAAGTTTATCATGGAACAGTAACTGTCCCCATACTCATTTGCATAATCTTGTGTAATTACGCAACTGGTACCCAGCTTTCCTATATACAACAGGACACCAATTTAGTCCGGAAGAAGATATTTGACAGAACTTATTCGATATTTTGATCGCAAGCACATGTATTTGGTGAACCACGTGTTCACGTGCTGGTAGAGCGCTTTTTTTGTCAGAGGTCTTAATTAACTGGACTATATTGCTACCCTCCAATGCGTGTTTGCAAAGAATATGCGAATGGTAATTGGTTAAACTTTCGATTACAAAAATACAAACAAAATCTACAGGAGGCAAACAAACACATCTAAAAGTCTACTTGTTACAATAAATATCCAGTAAAGTCATCCAATATGTTCCAAATGTGTGAGCGTAAACACAAACAAAAATGAACATAACGGTTCACGTTTTCAAAAAAAAAAAAATATATATATATCAATTAAGTAAGGTAAATAATACTTGTGCAAATCGAAAATTTAGTTATATATATGTTTTAATATATATATATATTTTTATTACATAAGTATTAATTTTCAGGATTTTAATTGTTGTACAGTAGCTTTGATACACTTTGTTAACGTATTATTTAACACAATATCGAGCACCCTAAAGGCACACACGGCAAATTTGGTTTTTATGAACACTCAAGGCTTCGTTTTATTACATTTCTTGCATTTTTGTAATCACTTTTACTAATTATTAGAATAGTGCAAAGCAACGTGTTGTTGCATATTTCTAATTGTTGATTATATTGCACCAATAATATATATGTATACAGTGACACTAGTGTCGCGTACACCCTTAGATGTATTCACGTTCAAGGGACACACGGAAATCTGAAGCATTCATCCAACACAAAATTAGTACCTCCATTTATTAATCCACTAACATTTGGACTTTAAAAGCATATACAAAAAAAGTTTTCAATTGCTTTTTGTACTTGTTGCATATGTTGAAATACATTAATGGTGCAATATCATCAACACTTCAGTAGGGTGCACTATCATCAACAGTTCAGTAGCAAAATGCAAATACAATATGCTTTGAATATTATAATAATTAATATTAATGACTGTAACGTGCAAGTTATGTACAAAAACTGACGGGACGCTCGAGTCTCTTTTAATAAAAAAACTCGTATGCTTATCATTTATATAAATACTTAAATACACTAAAACATACTATTTTTATTCATTTATAAAGGACATGTTAACATTGAATGTTTTTTGTTGGGTAATATGATTTTAAAGGGGTTGATGCAATATTTTCAAACATGATTAATTTAAAAGGCTCTGAAAAACTTGAAAAAAACTGGAAGAATTATCAAAATGCCATGAAAAATAAAGGCAATATGACCTATTGAAATTCTGCTGATAAACATAAGTGGAGGCGGCCATCTTGGAACGATGATGTCATCGCGCCTTTTTACCATATATGGCATATTGACAACATGTTTTTTCAATTTTTTCAGAGCTCCTTTAAATAAATCTTGTTTGAAAATAGTGCATCAATCCCTTTAACGTTGGTATGTAACCTTTCGGCAGTGAAATATAGATAACTTTCTACATTTGGCTAGTGATATTACTGCTACCTTATTTCGTATAACAAAACACGTTCCCATCAGAGAATAACAAAAATCACTAACAATAAAAACGCTGTTAATAGTGATATCGTATATAAGAAGAAATATAGCCAAATATACTTCATGTACAATGATATCTAAAGTTTAACTGGAATTACACATGTTTCATATTTTTAAATGATGACACCATATTTCAGTAAAAACAACCACATTTGTTTTCTTGGAGGGGTGGGTGGGGGTGAGGAATATTCTTAAATATTCGTTGTAGTTTTATTATTTATTTTTTTAACAAGCTGTGTAACATTTATTATATTTTTTATTAAATGTTAAAATATGTATTCCTATTCTAGTATCGAAGCTGCTCATTTCTTGATCTGCCGTGCTGGAGGATTGTAGTATTGGCTCGCCTGAGACCGCCCCGTTCCGAAACCCAATCAGGGTGAATAATGAAATGTCCAACACATCTAGGTGTAGTCGTCTGAAACAAAGAAATCCCAAATGTTTAAAACAGTCATTGAATAGGCTCTTTCTTATTTTAGAGATATATTTTCTCTGAATGTGCATATGCGAAATTTAACTCAAGATCTATCAAATCTACAGCTATACTCCCCCAGAGCGAATAGTCAGTAGTTCAGAAAATGTGTCTATTCAGACTCTAAAATGTGGATTCACGTTCGTACAATATCCAAAATGACCAATCTATACTCCCTCAGAGCGAAAAGTGAGTAGTTCAGAAAGATATTCTATTCAGACTCTAAACTGTGGAATCACCTTCGGACAATATCCAAAATGCCCAATCTGTTAATCATTTCACAACCTTGTATTCACAGTGGATTAAACAAACTCATGTCTTATTATTATTGTTGTTAATATTATTATTATTATTATTATTATTATTACTAAAAGTAGTAGTAGTAGCAGCAGCAGCAGCAGTAGCAGTAGCAGTAGCAGTAGCAGTAGCAATAGCAGTAGTAGTAGTAGTAGTAGTAGCAGTAGTAGTAGTAGTAGTAGTAGTAGTAGTAGTACAAGTAGTAGTAGTAGTAGTAGTAGTAGTAGTAGTAGTCGAGCAGTAGTAATAGTAATACACGTGTTTATATTATTATTAGTAGTAGTATAGTCGTGGTAGTCGTAGTAATAGTAGTACAAGTAGTAGTAGTAGTAGTAGTAGCAGTAGTAGCAGCAGTAGTAATAGTAGTAGTAGTAGAAGTAGTAGTAGTAGTAGTAGTAGTAGTAGTAGTAGCAGCAGCAGCAGTAGTAGTAGTAATACACGTGTTTATATTAGTAGTAGTAGTTAGTGGTATAGCCATGGTAGTAGTAGTAGTAGTAGAAGTAGTAGTAGTAGTAGCAGCAGCAGCAGCAGCAGTAGTAGTAGTAGTGGTAGTAGTAGTAGTAGTAGAAGCAGCAGCAGCAGCAGCAGTAGTAGTAGTAATACACGTGTTTATATTAGTAGTAGCAGTAGTATAGTCGTGGTACTAACGTGCTCTGTTCTTGGGCGTACTTAACATAAATATATTTTGTTTGTGGACATACTTACCATAAACATACTTTCTACGTGGACGGACTTACAATAAACATGCGTTGTTCGTGCATAAACATGCTTGCTCGTGGACGTACTTACCACAAACTTGCTTTGCTGGTGGACGTACTTACCACAAACATGCTTTGCTCGTGGACGCACTTACCACAAACTTGCTTTGCTGGTGGACGTACTTACCACAAACATGCTTTGCTCGTGGACGCACTTACCACATACTTGCTTTGCTGGTGGATGTACTTACCATAAACATGCTTTGCTCGTGGACGTACTCCTGAGATTTGGAGGTCGGTAATTTGTTCCTTCTCATATGAAGGGGATATTTGTTGAAACTGAACGTGTTATTATATGGCATTGGTTGTTTTCTGGAGAGAAAATAACAACAATTCAATTAACACAAACGGAAAATGACGTAGAATGTTATAAAAAGAGAAACGTTAATGCCTCCGTCATATTGTTGTTGTGCTTTTATTTTTTCTATTCCTGACAAATACACTACTCAACTTTTATAATCGGTCACTTTTCATAAGAATTATATATTTTTTAATATTTCATATTTTCATTTGAATTTTAACTGTCGTCGTTCAACAAATATCGCTAGCGATTTATAAAACTTAATCTGCCTTAATTGGACTAAAACCTTGTTGATAAACTTAATAAAATATTGGTATGTGTTTCGGTGTTTCGGTGAATTTAGTATTCGTGTTATTTTCAAAAAACCTGGGTGACCGATTATAAAAGTTGAGTAGTGTATATTAATGAAGTATATATACTAATAGGACCTTCTAACGCCTTTCGAATTTCAATCGATTTATATATACAACGGCCATTTTACTAAAACAGTCGTGTTGCAGGTGCATCAAGGTTGAACATAACTAATTCTAAAATAAATCGTGTTGTGCAGTAATTTTGGTATATGGTTTAAATGTACCAGTATAAAATTTCATTACAAGAAAGTGAGAAAAAATAATTAAAATATATGTTTTTTCTTTCGGAGTTCCGTTTAGTATATATACATGCATCTAGTAAATATAGTATAGTATAGCATTTTCTAATGGTAAACTATGGGGACATTAGTGTATCTATCCCGCCAACAACAACCAAATTGTACAACATATGTGTACACCGTTTCTAAATCTACTGACGACTAGGTATATAATTACATAACTTACATATTTTCAGAATCCAAACTCTACTGAGTATAGACACAATATAACCGGTTTTAACCAGCCAGGTCAAAGCGTCGAATTAAGAGTTACCAATTCGGGTAGTTTGGAACCCGTGAATAAACCTTTACTTTTAATCGGCACGTATACATTGTTATTTGACCTATTTGGCGGGTTAGTTTCTTTAATGTTCACTGTTGTGCTTAAATGTTGTCTCTGGAGCTTAACAATTATCAATTTAAATAGCTGGGCATTTTAAATTCAATTAAGTTTTTTAATTCTATATAAACCAATTTTAAAAGCAATGTTTTACCCTTCCATGCTTCTTGACAGATCCCGGAGCACCATATCCTCCCGAACACCAGCTCCTCCGGGCTTGTGGTAGGGGAAGAAGGACTGTTGGTAGACACCGGTAGGGTCCACAGGCGACTTCCGGTGTTGTCCGCCGTATAAAGTGTACGTGTCCCTGACTGGGGGTTCATTGATCGATATTGACGTCATTGGTTTCCACGTAGGTTCGTAGTACGTCTGACTTCGCTTTAGTGATGTTAGCATCATATTTACTGTTTTACGTTCTGTGAAGAAGATTAATCAATACATTTATGGAAACCGTAGACAAAAATGATTCAAATATGAAATCTGTAAACAAAAACAATTCAAATATGGAAACTGTTAATAAAAATAATTCAAATATGGAATCTGTAAACAAAAATAATACAAATATGGAAACCCAGTTTGATTATCACAAAGTAAACACACTTAATGTCTTTGTTTTGCAAACTCTTTGCGTTAAATACATTACTGAAATCGCCCACTTTTTCAAAGAGGAACTTCAACATATATGAATTTCTTGTTAGAAAGTGTACTGTGATTAAAACGTCTACAACATCACAGTTGTGTCCTTTCTCTAACTAACTGCAACTGTGTTGTTGTTGTTACAAAACATCTTGGGATTTCTTTGGAATAGTATGTGAAATTCAGTGTGCAGTATATACAATATATAACGGAAATTCCTGAGTTACATTTCTTTTTCGCTTCGGTATATAATGATTTTCAAATGTGCAAGTTATGTAGAAAATCTAATGGACGCCGCGAGTTGTAAACTGATTAGAGAGAGCCGTGTGTACTTAAAATTACATAAATGGACGCCGCGAGTTGTAAACTTATTAAAGACAGCCGACATAAATGGACGCCGCAAGTTTTAATGAATGAATGAATGGTGTTTTAATTAAGGCACGTCGACACATCATAGTGTGCGCAAAAACTGATGAAAGATGAAGAAATGAAGTAGTAATTAAATCCGCGAGTTGTAAACTGATTAAAGAGAGCCGTGTGTACTTAAAGTTACATAAATTGATGTTGTGGTTTTTATATCTAAAGTTTCATTACCAACGATAAGTGCAAAGCACCTCCGTGGTCGGTGCGATGCTGCGGGTTTGAATCCTATTGGGAGATCAATTGTAAGTGAGAAAGTGTCTATTCTAGTACCGGTTATATCCAGTAAAAAACGAGTCGGTCTGCCTCTACCACAAAATAATATATTTACTAACATAACGCTACATAGTTCTCCCACAAAGAAAAACAAACTATTTTGGTGTTGCACTGAAGTCATAGAAAACGTACATCTAACGTTTCATACTACTGATATTTGTTTTGTTTTTAAATAAAATGTATTACTATAACGCTACACAGTTCTCCCACAAAGGAAAACAAACTTGTGGATTGACGTCAAACAAATGTACATCTAATAACTGTTTATAGCGCGTACCGTTGTCGTTCTCCGCGTTGGTCCAGCTGTTCACCTCAGGTTGGTATAGCAGTGTTTGTCCTGGATGTGGCAACTTGAAAACAACAACAACAACAACAACTTTACAATCACGTTCTACGAAATTGACAATTAAAAAATACATTGTTATTATGCTATTTGTTTATAGATAGGTAAGATATATTATTAGATATTTTATTTCAAAATTCCAATAGGCTATAATGCCCATTCGGGTACAAATATAGAGTAATACATGGTAATTCTTAGAGAACTAGCTACCGAACTACCAGAACCTCTATGTTATTTGTTTAATCATTCCTTAAACGATAGCATTGTCCCGGTTTCCTGGAAAGAAGCCCACGTCTGTTCAATTTTCAAAGCTGGAGACCAATCAATTGTTTCCAACTACAGAACTTCTCTGTACTGTTGAAAAGGTTTTGGAAAAAATCGTTTTCAAACACGTATTCAACTTTTTTTCTAACCAATAACATTTTAACTGCACTTCAGTCTGGCTTTGTTCCAGGCGACTCAACAGTTAACCGGCTTGCATATATATATAACTTTTTCTGTCAAGCTCTTGATTCTGGAAAGGAAATTAGGGCGATTTTTTTGTGATATTAGCAGAGCCTTTGATCGGGTTTGGCACGAGAGATTTCTTGAAAAATTAAAGGCTGTTGGTATCACAGGAAATCTCTTAACATGAACAACGCGTTGTCTTACCAGGTATGCAATCTGACTGGAACAACATTAAAGCCGGTGTTCCCCAAGGCTCCATTTTGGGACCACTGTTATTCTTTCAATACATTAATGATATTATTATAGACATCAATTCAAATATTCGTCTTTTTGCAGACGATACAGGTTTGTTTATTGTTGCAGATAATCCAATATCTTCTGCGAATACACTGAACAATGATCTGTTTTTGTACCTGTGGATGTGTAGAAAACGGTGACCACTTCTTCTTTAAATGCAATAAGTATACTGATATTAGAAATGTATTCCCGTCTACCAAATATTACACTGAAACACTTTTCTTTGGAGATCAAAATGTATCGTACGATGCAAATATTCTCATATTCGGTGCGGTACAGAATTATATTAAAAACTCAAAACGTTTTAACTAGTAGATCGATTTGTTCTTTTGTTAAATTCCCAAATCAACTACACCCACATTCCCCTGTGTCGCCCCAAACTCCCCATTTTTTTTAAATTTACAATGGAGATTTATAAATAAATGTTAATAACAATTAATAATTTTGCATAATCTATTCATTTAATTTTGTGTCTGTTTGAATTTCGTACTTTTCAAGTTACTTTCTATTTTGCCCTTTTGTTACTTTTTATTATTTCAATTATATCTAATACGTTTTTATGTAAGCTAAGCATTATTCTAGAATATATATATACCAAGAACTTACAAACTTTTTTTTTCTACACTAAGTAATTTAAAAATATTCTCATACTTCCAGAATGTATATTGTGAAAATTTATAATTATTGCTGTTTACTATGCCATTAATTGTGTACAATTAATAACATACCTAGGAGAACAATATAAGTACCTTACTTTCGTTCTATTCCTTTTTCTTCTATTGTGTACAAATAATATGTTGTAAAAAGCTTGTGAAATAAAATGTGTTTAAACCAACAGTGCAGTTGGTACCTATAAGAAAACAAGAGGCCCAAGAGGGCCTGTGGACGCTCTACTGCCTAAAGATAAAGTTTATGCACAAGGGGCCATAACTCTTTCAAATATCGTTCAACCAGAACATGGTGATGATATACGCAACTAGGCTTGGTACTGATTGTCCCTGACAAGTTTCGTTGAAATCTAGCCAGAAGTTCAGGAGAACTAGTCTGTACAAAGTTAGTGTATTAAAACGTTTAAGGGGTCATAACTCTGCCAAAATTCATTCAACCAGAACACGGCAACGATAGGTGCAACTAGGCTTGGTACTGATCATCCCTATCAAGATTCGTTGAAATCCAGCAAGGAGTTCAGAACAGACTAATATGGACAACGTTTCTCTATTAAAACATTTAAAGGGCCATAACTCTGACAAAAATCATTTAACCCGAATATGGCGATAATATGCAAAACTAGGCTTGATACTGATCATCCTTGTCAAGTTTCGTTAAAATCCAGCCAGGGCTTCAGGAGAATTAGCCCGGAAAATGTTTGTGTATCAAACACCTTTAAAGGGCCATAACTCCACCAACAAGAGGGCCAAGATGGCCCTAAATCGATCACCTGAGTACTGGCACATTAGCAAACTTCTTCGAAATCTTATGGTCATATACAATCTGTGCAAGTTTGGTTAAGATTGTTCAAGAAATGTGGGCTCTGTTGTGTATAACAACATTGATATAAAGAAACTGACAAAGTTTGATAAATATCAAATACAAAATGAAGGTGCTAGAGTGTAACACCTTGGGCAGGGCCAAATGTGACCCGAGGGCTACATGTAATATATGAGAGCTTTGTGGTTTCAGAAAAGAAGATTTTTTTAGTTTATCCCTATACAAGTCTATGTAAAACATGACCCCTGGGGTGAAGCCAAATGTGACCCCACGGTGACCATTTGAACAAACTTGGTAAAGGACCATGAGAGTATATATAGTAAATGCAAAATATTAAACCTATGGCTCTTGTAGTTCCATAGAAGAAGACTTTAATGTGTTTCCTATATTAGTCTATGTAAAACTGTGACCTACGGGGGCGGGATCATATTTGATCCCAGGGTCACCATTTGAACAAACTTGGTAGACCATACTCTTATAGTAAATACAAAATATTAAACCTCTGCAGTTTAGGGAAGTTTTTTCCCCCCTGTATATATGTCTATATATTTGGGGCGCGTCCAAATTTGACACCAGGGTCACCATTTGAACAAACTTGGTAGAGGACCATAAGCTGATGCTACATGTAATACATGAGAGCTCTGTGCCATGTGGTTCCAGAGAAGAAGATTTTTTTCAGTTTTTGCCTATACAAGCCTTAGTAAAACTGTGACCCCCAGGGTGGGGCCAAATGTGACCAATGGGTCACCATTTGAACAAATTTGGTAGAAGACCATAAGCTTATAGCAAATGCAAAATATTAAACCTCTGGCTCTTGCAGTTTCAGAGAAGAAGATTTTTTAAGTTTTCCCTATACAAGCATTTATGTAAAACTGTGACCCCCGGGGCGGGGCCAGATGTGACCCCAGGGTCACCAATTGAACAAAATTGGTAAAGGACCATAAGCTTATAGCAATAGAAAATATTAAACCTCTGGCTCTTGCAGTTTCAGAGAAGAAGATTTTTAAAGTTTTTCCCTATACATGTCTATGTAAAACATGTGACCCTTGGGGCGGGGTCAAATGTGACCCCAGGGTCACCATTTGAACAAACCTGGTGAAGGACTATTAGCTTATAATGAATGTAAAATATCAAACCTCTGGTTCTTATTGTTTCCGAGAAGAAGATTTTTAAAAAAAAAATCCTATATAAGTCTATGTAAAACTCTGACCCTCGGGCGGAGCCAAATTTGACCCGAGGGTCACCATTTGAACAAACTTAGTAGAGGATCATAAGCTTATGCTACATGTAATACATGAGAGCTCTGTGCCATGTGGTTCCAAAGAAGAAGATTTTTTTCAGTGTTTCCCTATACAAGCCTTTGTAAAACTTTGACCCCCGGGGTGGGGCCAAATGTGACCCCTGAGTCACCATTTGAACAAACTTGGTAGAGGACCACAAGCTTATAGCAAATGCAAAATATTAAACCTCTGGCTGTTGTAGTTTCTGAGAAGAAGATTTAAAAAAAAAATCCTATATAAGTCTATGAAAAACTGTGACCCCCGGGGCGGGGACAAATTTGACCCCAGGGTCACCATTTGAACAAACTTAGTAGAGGACCATAAGCTGATGCTACATGTAATACATGAGAGCTCTGTGCCATGTGGTTCCAGAGAAGAAGATTTTTTTCAGTTTTTCCCTATACAAGCCTAGTATGTAAAACTGTGACCCCCGGGGTGGGGCCAAATATGGCCCCTGGGTCACCATTTGAACAAACTTGTTAGAGGACCACAAGCTTATAGCAAATGCAAAATATAAAACCTCTGGCTCTTGCAGTTTCAGAGAAGAAGATTTTTTAAGTTTTTCCCTATACATGTCTATGTAAAACATGTGACCCTTGGGGCGGGACCAAATGTGACCCGAGGGTCACCATTTGAACAAACTTGGTAAAGGACCATAAGATTATAGTAAATGCAAAATATCAAACCTCTGGCTCTTGTAGTTTCCGAGAAGAAGATTGTTAAAAAACAAATCCTATATAAGTCTATGTAAAACAGTGACCCCCGGGGCGGGGACAAATTTGACCCCAGGGTCACCATTTGAACAAACTTAGTATAGGACCATAAGCTGATGCTACATGTAATACATGAGAGCTCTGTGCCTTGTGGTTTCAGAGAAGAAGATTTTTTAACGTTTGTTCCTATATGTCTATATGAAAAACATGCAAAACCTCAATAAACAAACTTTGGACCCCCGGGGCACGGCCATTTTTGACCCCGGGGACTTTATTTGAAAAAACTTGATAGTCTAGGCGTTGGCGATTATTTTAAAAGAAAAACTTTTGAAATCTGTCCAGCGCTTCTGGAGAAGAAGATTTTTTAGGGTTTCGACTATATATAGTAATGGCAGCCATCTTGGATAAAACGCTGACCTAATTTTAACAAATCTAAAAAGCATTCATCTAAGGATCATCCATGTGAAGTTTGGTCAAAATTAGCCAAGCGGTTTCTGAGGAGAAGTCGTTTGAAGGAAAGTTAACGGACGACAGACAGATGACAGACGACGGACGACGGACGACAGACAACACACCATCCCATAAGCTCTGCTGGCCCTTGGCCAGTAGAGCTAACAAGAAATCACAATGAAAGATTTAAGCATATCCATGTACACACTGAATGTGCACTGACGAGAGGCGCGTATACATGTGAATGGATACTTGTATATCCATGTACACACTGAATTGGCACTGACGAGAAGGCGTTTATACATGTCCATGGATACTTGTATATCCATGTACTAACTGAATGTGCACTGACGGGAAGGCGTTTATACATGTTCATGGATACTTGTATATCCATGTACACACTGAATGTGCACTGACGGGAAGGCGTTTATACATGTTCAGGGATACTTGTATATCCATGTACACATTGAATAACAAATAACATAAGAATATTATACGTACACATATGTATATCAATATAAGTTAACTATACTCAACATGTTATACAAGAACATATCCACAGTTTAATTTCTATAAAACAGCTCATTTAACGCTTTATAGATAAATATGGAGAGTTAACGAATGTATCCTTTATTATTTTAATGGATCTTAACCATGATTCATGTTAAGTCATCGGCAAAAATACTTGGGAATATATTGTTTCCTTAAATATGTATATCTTTCACACTGTAATACGAAATGAAACTCATCGTCTAACATGTTGCAAAGACCACACGTTCTCTCGTTTATATGTATTCTATTAGGTTTAACCCATCTGCCAGATAATCTATGAGATGAAACTCGCAACTGACTGACAAAATGTTTACACAGTTATATTTTCGAGATAAGGTTGGAATTGAAAACATGCAATGGTATTGTAGAACACCGCTCTGCTTGACATGTGTAACCTTTCATTCCAGTTTTGAATGAAATGATCTGTCAGTCTATGTTTTATTAAGTTAATGAATAAAGTATCATTTCCAACACCTTGTTTCCACACATAACAGAAACCTAGAGACGCCAAGAAATGGTTGACTAGTGATGTCCAGTTAACTTTTTTATGTTGTGTGTCTGGACGGTACCAGAGGCAAATGTTGATGAACACTAATTTTAGCAAATAAATACATTATTTTTCAAATGTTTATTCATTTTATCTATCAAACGATGTTGTAACCAATTATTATATTTCCTGCACTATATATTCCATTGCAGGCGAACATATATTGCTTTTCTATTTTTGTCTTTATTTTTATTTAAGAATTATCCATGGTGGTTTAGGGGTCCGACTTAAAACTGATAACTAATGATATGTGCTATCCATAGTGGTTTAGGGGTCCGACTTAAAACTGATAACTAATGATATGTTGGCCAGAAAAGACTCCTTATTGACAAAAAAAATCATTCTACACAATCATATGTGCTATCCTGGTGTACGCACCAGGGTTAAATTCATTCTACACAATCACATGTGCTATCCTGGTATTCGCACCAGGGTTAAATTCATATATCCTGATGTACACGCCAGGGTTAAATTCATTCTGCACAATCACGTGTGCTATCCTGGTGTACGCACCAGAGTTAAATTTAAGCGTATATTTTTTAATCAATTTCATTCAAACTTTTAGACCATGACAACTCCATATTTGATATGATATTTTCAGCATGAAATGAATCATTTTAAACATTTTAGATTTTTCTAGAAAAATCCTGATGTACGAGTTAGTATGCATGTACTGCTTAAATTGTTCAGCGCAACATTTCAATATGAGATTCAATTGTATAAGATCGATATCAATCAATATAATGTATATAATGTACGGGGTGCTTGTTTCAGCCAAAGGTTTTTCGGCAATAGCATGAGCAATTTTATAATATATCATTAGAACTGGAGTCTTTAGCGGTAAATAAAAAAATACCTTCCTTTTCAAAATCGGTTGAGAAATAAATATTTTACAGCCTAAAAGCTTTTTCGGTGGGGCTTTTACCATGTAAATTCCTTGTTGCTGGGACAGCAGAAAATTATGAAATCTCAAATAACTTCAGTTGGACCTAATATTTTGTTTTAAAAGTTTCAGAGTGTCTTAATTTACATTTATCCAACACATTAAATCCGTTTTTGGATAAAATATATATATAAAAAAACAATCTTCTAATTTTTGATGCAGCAGGATTTTGCATTGAAAATGTCCTATCAAAAACAATGTATTTTTATTTTTGAACCGATTTTGAAAATTAAGGTATTATTATTTACCACTAAAAATGTCTGTTTCACTGATATACATCTTATTTATGTCCTATTTGAATTTTGTCTAAAAGGTAAAAAAAAAAAAACTTTGGCTGAAACAAGCGCCCCGAATAATAGTTATAATGCATTAATAAAAGACAAACTCACTTTAAAAAAAAGAGCTTTGTCAAGACAAAATAAAATTCGATTATTGATCTATCCCCGGTTTAAGAAAGCACAGGTTATTTTCAACTTCGATAGTGTTAGGCTAGTACATATAAAAACAATCAACATACGCAGAACAATATACAAACTGTCAAAATAGGCAAACAAAACTAGTTTAACATACACAGAACAATATAAAAACTGTCAAAATACTTATATAGATCTTAGCTAGATCAGCCATGGGAACATGTGAAGTTTTATAGAAATAGGAACAGCACTTTCAGAGAAGTAGTCGCCATAAGTTTTTCCTATATAACTCTATGTAAACAAAGATGGTCACTAAGTTATTGCTGTACATATACAAAATAAATAAAGTTAAACGTTTCATCTAAACCCGAGTCGGAAAACAATGAGTGTCACGGTCACCTGGAATGAAAATTGAATAGGGTCCTGGTGTCATGAAGTATTTTTTCATTTTCATCGTTTTACAATATTTGCTCAAACGTTGACAGTGTACATGTGTATCCAAGGAACGACAACTCTGTATAGAGATTGTATTTGTTGGCAAATAAACACTTGTCTTGATGTATTTCCCAAATGTGCTGTTGCAGCCATGATAACATTAGGCAGGGTTCAAATTTAACACTTATTTACTTGCTAAATGCAAGTATATTTTGCTAAATTCAAGTAGATTTTTGCAGATTGCTACAAGAATATATTAGCACTTGCCAACTTTTCCAAGTAATAAAAGAAACCCACTAGGTCTCAGTTTACATTTATTCGCTGAACATATTTATCTAACTTAGTTTAAATAGGGGTATATAAGTAAGTATAATTATACATCTAGCTGAGTGTCAATCTCATTAAATCACGCTGCGATACTCTACACTACTAAGCCTATGTCTGAGAGTATCAAAGCATAATTAGGATTTGATTTTGAGATTGGCTGAGTGTGAATATGTCAATATTTACATGTATAGCAAATTCTTCTAAAATGAATCGAGGTTTTACATTATTAATGCAAATACCTTGATTAAAATAGCAAGTAGAAAAACTTCGCAATTGCTTTTTTTAGCACGTGGCTAAACAAAATAATTCGATCCTTGATCAGGTGAATTCTCTGCTAAGGAAAACACACATACTCATACACACGTGTTAGGACCACACACACGCGCACACAGGAGGATTATACTCATTAACACAGGACCACACACAGGAGCGCAATTATTAGACTCGTCAACACAAACGCGTCAACTGAAGACTAATAACGTACGGATGCGCATGCGTAAACGATTTTGTTAGCAATTTCTGTGCGGATGTGTCACATATGCGCGTTGAGGTTAATACACACACTCGCGTTAAGGTTACACATATTCCGAGCACACACAGACATGGGTTATGGTTAGATACATTCCGGGTACCTCTAAGTGTTGTGAATAAACGTCATAGAACATACT
This sequence comes from Cyrtodaria siliqua, assembly GCA_037043455.1. NCBI lineage: Eukaryota > Metazoa > Mollusca > Bivalvia > Adapedonta > Hiatellidae > Cyrtodaria > Cyrtodaria siliqua. The sequence continues at coordinate 285,111 of JAWPHD010001110.1, read as the reverse complement.
TATGGTCTGTAGATCCTCTGAAACAGTGTACAATAAGATACTGTTTATACAAACACCTCTGAAACAGTGTACAATAAGATACTGTTTATACAAACACGTGGGCAATTACCAACATACGCCCGTGCTCCCCTTCTTTAACAACAAGTGACATATTTTATGAAGTCTGGGTAGCATCGTAAATGCGAATGTAATTTAAAAAAACAACAAAAAAATGTTCTGTTACCTTGACCTTTCATACAAAATACTCTTCAACTAATCTATATGACACAGGTTCAAGGAACGTGGTTTGAACCTTTAAAGAAAAAAGAATTAACTCAAAATTGGAAAAAAACAAATGTATTTTTTTTTTCTCCCAGAACTGAAAAGATATCAAATAAGTGACAAAATATACATCAACAAAAAATCTACCCTAAAATATCTACTGATAAAACACGAATGAAAGATTCTTATAATCCTACACAGCCCCACTACTTTAGTTTTTTTCTACAGAATGGGCCGTGTGATGAAATATTCGCCAAAAAAAAATCATTAGTTTAGTGGGGGTTCTTGAAAACTACCTATAGACATAGTCCGAGGGCTGGCTTGGCGCAGTCGGTAGCGCGGCGGATTTGTCACCGGAGGCCCCGTGTTCAATCCTCCGTGGTGCCACTGACTTCCGTCAGTGTGTTCTTGGGCAAGACACTTTCCCTTAGCCTCGTCCGTCGGATGGGGACGTAAACCGGGCGGTCCCGTGTATCGGTCTATCCTCCGAGCACGTAAAAGAACCATAGGAATCTAATCGATAATAAGAGTAGGGCAGGTCCCCGGATTCCTATGTATCCTTCCCCTCTCTCTGGGGCGGCTCATCATTAAAGAACATTCAATTCAATTCAATTATAATAGTCGACGGATTTAATTATTCGTTTTCATATTTTTTCACTGCCGAAATGTTGAGATTTTATCTTATTTTCAGTAGGTTGTACAAGCTGTTTTTATCATTAGGTTCTATAGCAAAATAAAATTCTTTGGCAGAGTAAAAACACAAAAAAATTCAAGATTGAACAATTTTCAAGATTATATCTCGAAAGTTTTCAAGATTCTATCAGTTTAAAAAACTGTGCAGTGTTTTAAAAGAATCACACTGTAAACACCCTAGTTTTTACAGTAAACTTGGTTGAACTCCTACGATAAAGACCAAGTCAATCACCTACCAAAATGTAGACGTGTATCAAATTTCTGGTCACTGATTGGTCAACGTTATGAATATACCCATCATGCAACTATAGCTGATCAACTCTTATTGATAAAAGGCATTATACGAGTGTGTGGTAATTATTATATTTGGAATGGTATGTGTTTTAGGATGCCTATTTTATCAGCTGTATTCGAGGAATGGGTAAGATCAAGAATGATATAAAACTCAGACATAATAACAAATAGATTGGACACTACGAACATTATCGAAATTTCACGTGGCACAGTGCGAAAATTTCACAAAATATTCCTCAACTTTAAACCCATATATCATGAAGAGTTTTATAGACACATATTTTATTCATGCAAAATACCATCACAAATTTAATTTTCTTTCCATTGATAGTAGTTTGTTTTCTCTTACTTTTAGAGAAAAAAAGGAGTTTGATGGAAACTTTGACTATGTCAAAATCTTGAATTTTAAGAGAAAAGCAAAAAATGATGACATTTTTAACTTTAAACATCTTTTTATACAATTTCCTAGTTTGAAAATAAACACAAACTATTAGAATACCATTTTGCTATTCACTATGAATCTTTTGAATGTATTCCTATCAAAATCAATGAATAATTGAGAGAGAAGAGAGAAGGAAAAGTTAAGGTGCCACGTGATATTTTGGTTACTTCATTGGTTAAGATAGGAAGCTTCCTATCTGTTTATTAATATATCTGTGCATAAAAGTATGGTGGTAGTACTCATAGATAGAAATATAATCTTATCAATTCGTCTGTTTTGCTAAGCACCACACCTTTTTCGCCTTTCACCCCAAATACCGCGCGAAACTGTATGTTGTTGGGTGACATGCCACAATTAAAAATAAAATGGTTTTTAAATCAATTTTGGACAATAAAATAATAAATTTTACATAAATTAATCGTAAAAAAAAGAAAAAAGTTAAGTTTAATGCTGTTGGTATATAACCGAACACCGTAAAATGTCGAATTGAAATAGTGGTGCTTAGCAAACGTTTAGTAGTATATGTAGTATATATCTATCTATATATATATATATGTAAACTATATATTGTATGTTGATACTGGTACTGGCAGACGACAATTGTATAGCCAACAGACCATGATTCATACTTTCTAAACCCACGTGACCATGGTAAGTGTGTTTGGTTGTCTCGCAATTCTCATGTGGCTGCCAGAAATCGATATTGTCAACAGGCATCGCGATAACAAACAATTATTTCATAAGATCGGTTGACACCCATAATCGATCAGTTAGCATGCACTTCGTTTGTATTACCCCACGTATAGACGCGACAAATGCCAGAGTAAACACAAACTATTCCAGTTCAGTTTTAACTTTCCCAGTGTGTTTCGTGAACACAATACATTATCTTGTACTTCCATTACGATAGTATAGAAGGATAGAGACAAGAAGTTTGTTTGAATGGTGTTTTACGTCATTTTTAGCACATTTTAGGCCGTAGAGGCAGACCACCACATTTTTCCTGGGTAGAACCACAGACATATTAATATGTGTTATTAGGTCTGTGGTAGAACCAGTACTGTATACTTCCCGCCATCCGTAAGGATCGACACTTTTTCACCTATAAGTTCAGCTCCCAGTGGGATTCAAACCCGGAGCGGTGAGAGGCGAGAAGGTTTACAACGCAACGTCGTGAATCCCTCGACCAAGAAGAATAGACAGTGTTATAATATAGTATATGTGTATAGTATTATACATATGTGTATATAGTATTATACATATGTGTATATAGTATTATACATACGTGTATATAGTATTATACATATGTGTATATAGTATTATACATACGTGTATATAGTATTATACATACGTGTATATAGTATTATACATATGTGTATATAGTATTATACATACGTGTATATAGTATTATACATACGTGTATATAGTATTATACATACGTGTATATAGTATTATACATATGTGTATATAGTATTATACATACGTGTATATAGTATTATACATATGTGTATATAGTATTATACATACGTGTATATAGTATTATACATATGTGTATATAGTATTATACATATGTGTATAGTATTATACATACGTGTATATAGTATTATACATACGTGTATATAGTATTATACATACGTGTATATAGTATTATACATACGTGTATATAGTATTATACATACGTGTATATAGTATTATACATACGTGTATATAGTATTATACATACGTGTATATAGTATTATACATACGTGTATATAGTATTATACATACGTGTATATAGTATTATACATACGTGTATATTATTATACATACGTGTATATAGTATTATACATACGTGTATATAGTATTATTCATATGTGTATATAGTATTATACATATGTGTATATAGTATTATACATACGTGTATATAGTATTATACATATGTGTATATAGTATTATACATACGTGTATATTATTATACATACGTGTATATAGTATTATACATATGTGTATATAGTATTATACATACGTGTATATAGTATTATACATATGTGTATATAGTATTATACATATGTGTATATAGTATTATACATATGTGTATATAGTATTATACATATGTGTATATAGTATTATACATATGTGTATAGTATTACATATGTGTATATAGTATTATACATATGTGTATATAGTATTATACATATGTGTATATAGTATTATACATATATACTACATGTACAACACTCTCTTTTTCTCCCTATCCTTCTATACTATCGTGATGAAATGCCTATGGAGCCACTGCAATCTTCCTTTACTTTTACCCAACATCAGAAGCAAGATTCGTTCCATGATGTTACAGTTACAAATGTTACAGTGAAAGTTAAACACGGTTGATGCTTTAAAGCACGTTAATCCATTTCAAAATAAATGTAAAGCGAAATAACTCTACCGAAATCTATTTTTTTTATAATTAAAAGTTCACATGTAACAGTATACACACTATATGGCATATTGGGGTCAATAATAGCCGCGAGAATGTTGCGTTCATCAACAGATTTAATAGCACCGAGTCTGTAACTTTAATCTTTTTTGTGTGTGGTGCTTACAGTGGAACCCCTTTTCTGTATGTATTTCACACTAGCGTTTGTTAAAGGGATTACATCAGGCTTTTCAAAGTGGTCTGGGTGTCCGACTTAAAATTGACAAATAATGATATTTTCTGTTCTGAAGGGTCTAAACATAATGAATGAGCTTACACATGATCCCTTATTTGCAAAGTAATTGATTATGTACAGTAATAAATGCTATCCTAAGTTACGCACTAGGGTTAATTTCAGTATTTTACGTCCGATTCCATTCTACCTATATGGTGTTTTCAAAGATTAAAACTTAACAATACGATTGGAACATCATATTTTGATTGATATAAGTGTGTTATCATGAATTGGAACATTATTGTAATTTGAAATATTTCTAGAAAAATCCTGATGTACCCCCTTTAAGCTCTTTGTCGGCTGTAAAAAGTCGCCCATACTACAAATCAGTAGTGCTATTACTTACTGGTCCTTTGGGATAATCAAGCCCAGTCAGTGTGACTTTAACGTAAAATACTGCTTTAATAAGACGGTGCTAACGACGGGGCGTGAGTGGTGTTGCACCTTATATTACTTCTTATGAACAGACTCAAGAAACAAGTCTGCTACTTTTCTCTCCTATCTGTGTTTGATGCTTCCACGGGATCCTCTTTTCATTATGTATTGCCATTTATGAATAAGGTAATTTTACTTTAGCATGGATTTTGTTTAATATTTTTAGTTTTTATTTGTTTAAACGTTTGTTTTGATGCGTAAAAGACGCCCAAAACAGATCTCAATGTCGCAATGTATTATGTATGTTTTAAGTTCGTTCTTCTATTATTGGAGGTTTGTGTTGCTATCAATGTAACATGAACATCATCTTTTCGATTTTCTATTTTATTTATCTTCTTTTAACAGAAATTACATCAGCAAACTTGGGGTAAGTTGCCTCAGTAATATAATTCTAATAGAAACTAGAAACTAGAACCAATACGACGGCGCGCCATAGAAACTAGAACCAATACGACGGCGCGCCATAGAAACTAGTACCAGTACGACGGCGCGCCATAGAAACTAGAACCAATACGACGGCGCGCCATCGCAAATCCCCACACATTTTGATTTAAAGTCACGTTGCAAAATACTCGTGTCTTAATATTTCGTAATGAATATCGAAGATATACTATCACTAAGAAGCACATCTGCCCATGCCATGGTGCTAATAATTATTATTTATTGTATCCTATACAGAAAAAGGGCAATAATTCATTCAGAACCTCGGGGTTCCAACGAATGAAGTTCGACGCCACTTATTTTTGGTAAAAGAATGCGAAATCGGTTTGGGCGCGCAACTATATGTATATATGTAAGGATTTCTTATTTCGACTGAAGCATATTTCGCCGTGCACATAAGACGAATATTTTTGAAAATGGAAATACATATGAAAATGGAAATACATATAGCCTTAGAGAAACGGGTAACCCTCTTTGGTATTAAGAGGATCTCACAGTTCCCGGATTCTGTATCCTTCCGTCTCCTTGTGAAGCTAAATAAACACCAATATACGCTTTCGTTTCTGCTAAAGAATCTCATGAGATCGGCTTGTATATCTGGCATACAGGCATGAAGCTTACAAAACACCTTACTCTCCCGAACGTCCTATTCTACTTACATGTTCATTCCCTGTACCATATGTTTCATTAACAGCGCCTGTTTCTCTGTGAAACCCCTGAGAAGTGTGAGGACGCTTTTGTTCGGATATCTTCGGCTGAGGCCAACAAATCCAATGTAGCTGTCGGGAAGGATCGGGTGTTTCGGTACGTAGTTCAACGGGTTCCGGTATCACAGGCTCAGCTTCTGAAAAAAATAATTCGGCGTTGGGTAAATATCATTGTTTTTTTTTAAAAATATGCATAGTAACGAAAGTCACTAGGGATTTGTGGAAACAAATAATGCAAAAGCGTCCAAATGATTTTGACGTGTTCTGTTGATTTTTCCTGTCTGTGAGAAAAGAAATATTTATTTTTAGTAAAGTAGTTGAAGATTGAAAAAAAATGGCACTTTTCTTGTAATTTCCTTATAAGTTGGCATTTCACGATGTGTCTCATTTCCTATATGTTTACTCCGTTCGTAACTTTTTCATATTGTATTATAACTGTATATATGTTACGAAGATAATACAGCAGTGTAATTTTCATATAGTAATATAGAGAAAACCAGAAAAGGTGGGGTCACAAGACATGTAAGAACGCTCATGTCTGTTTACCAAACAGGTCAATGGAACAGCTGTTTTCATTGATAGTTGCTCACAAAGTGTATGTTTAGATTCGAAATTTGGAAAATGTTCATCAATATTCCAGTAAAAGCTACCAAAACACTTCTTAAATGAGCTGTTTCCCCCTACGTATAATGCCCATTTCCAACAAAAAAGGAGCGATTGACTACATTCGGCACCTCGGAGTTTTCCATGCAATTGGTGGTGGTAAACCTCAACTAACGTAGCTGCTAAAATCATTGCTCTTATGGTGTGTACCTACCAGTGTCTAGAGTCCCGGAGCATAAGAACCTTCATGCCACATTGTCTTTTTTTAACCAACTATATCCAAAGTATTATCCAAAAATGTGTTTATTCCTCAGGTTATGCATTTTCTTTAAAAAAATAATAATTAAAAACTCAGGTTTCCATAGATACACGAACTAAGAACTTTAAATAACTGTAGAACCTGTTTCACTAAAGCACAAACGCTTACGCAAGAAGCAATACAATACAATACAATACAATACAATACAATACAATACAATACAATACAATACAAATACAAATACAAATACAATACAATGCAATACAATACAAACAAAACTCACATACGTATAACACGTTTATGAATACCCCAACCACAAATACACATCACAATATAGACAAACCTGCTCAGGAGACCATTCCTATGAAGAAACCACCTGTTTTAAGAGACCATCGTCTCAATTCCCAATCATTCAGTTGTATTATTTTAAATTAAACTGCTCGTGTACTACAAGACCACCTTTGTTAAGTGACCAATTACCCTTTTAGTGGTCTTTTATAACAGGTTTGAATGAACTGTTAACGCAAAACAATGCATAGATACACTGGCAAATCTGGTATCCACGTGATCAATTGTTGATACTAAAATACAAAAATACTCAATTTAAATCAAAACACAATAAATAACTACTCACCTTTACATAAATTTATGAAAATCTATGAAAACCAATTGAAACTCTATGAACGTCTATGAACATCTAATAACTCTCCGCCTGTGCTAACGTATTGTTTCCGTTTGATTATATACCCGAAAAACAAACGAGCCTTATCACAAACGCATATATCGTAATCTAATAATGCCCCGTGGTTTCTATTTCGTTAATGTAATAAATGCAATGAATAATGAACGCGTGGTATTAGTTACGTGATATATCGCTGAGCGGTAACCAAATCCGACCATTATCTATTGGGAAGTCTATTGTCTTTTGTATTGATCAGATGTCATTTAAAGTTCTGGCACGGTTTAATAATTCAAGTTGACCTATATTATCCTTATATACCATTTAACGGCAGTATTGTTGAATTTATATTTGAAATATAATAATTCATGTTCTACCACACGCGAATATCTAACTCTTCGGGGGCATGAAGGGGAAAGTGGTTCACGTATTTCGCGGTATATCACACAGAAACATTACAAAGGTTCGAATTAAGTTCATAGCATATAAAAGGTCATCATTGCTATAAAAGATAACGATAGAACAAATTAAATGCGACTGTAATTTAAAATAAGTAAAGGGTTCTTGAAAATTAGTCAAATGGTAAAATACAAAAAAAGTCAACTTCATTGTTCTTTCACACCGGAATACCACACCGTAGACAAACGATACGGTATCCCACCCATTCACATTATACTGCAAACTGCCGTGTAACCAACGACCACAGCTTTTGGGCTTTTACAAACGCATCCTTTAATGGTAAGATCAAAGAATGTGCGACAGAAAGTGTTAATGAAAGAATATAAAATATATGTATGTGCATGGTTGTTGAGTCGTTTGACAAATAAATGTTTTCCTATTAATATTATCACCAAGGTATGTCACTATATATCAAAGACGGTCATGTCATTACAGATATGTTGATTTACAACTGAAACTGTTAATACCCGGTAACACAAAAGTGCGATATTAAACGATATATACTGACTATTCAAAACTAGTTTTAAGTTTTTCCTTAAACTCTATTTACTCAGCCACGACAGTCATAACATCCATATCATAATGTATTGACTGCTCCTCGCCTTTAAGATATCCGTATCAGAACATGCATGAACTGCTCTACGTATATAATGCATCCGTATCAAAACTTACAAACTTCTCATCGACTTTAAGATATCCGTATCGGAACATATATGGACTGCTCTACGTATATAATGCATCCGTATCAAAACGTATGGACTGCTCCTCGTATATAATGCATCCGTATCAAAAGTGTGTGTGTGTGTGTGTGTGTAGTTCTAAGGTTTATAGTCCGTCCGCCAACGAACACGTCAAGGTATACCTGACGCGATGGGCACAATAGAGTCTGGACTTTCATCCGTATCAAAACATATGCACTGCTCCTTTTATGAAATTCATCCGTATCAAAACATATGCACTGCTCCTTTTATAAAATGCATCCGTATCAAAACCGATGGACTGCTCCTCGTATATAATGCATCCGTATCAAAACTTACGAACTTCTCCTCGAATATAATGCATCCGTATCAAAAATTATGGACTGTTCCTCTTATATAATGCATCCGTATTAGAACATATGGACTGCTCCTCCTATATAATGCATCCGTATCTTAACATATGGACTGCTTCTCGTATATAATGTATCCGTATCTTAACATATGGACTGCTCCTCGTATATAATGCATCCGTATCTTAACATATGGACTGCTCCTCGTATATAATGTATCCGTATCAGAACATATTGATTGCCCCTAGTCTATAAAACATCCGTATCAGAACATATTGACTGCTACCTAGTCTAAAATGTATCCGTATCATAAATTATGGACTGACGCCTAGTTTATTCCTATCAGAACTTGTGGACCACCCCTAGTCTATAAGGCATCCATATCAGAACCTATATAGACTGCTCCTCCTATATAATGATCCGTATCAGAACTTATTGAATGCCCCTTAGTCTATAAGACATCCGTACCAGAACATGTATGGACTGCTGCTCGTATAGAACATCTCCTATTAGAACATATATGGACTAATCGTTTATAAGACATCCGTACCGGAACTTACCGCGGCGTGGCCTAGTGGTAGATCGTCCGCCTCGCATGCGGGAGGTCGTGGGTTCAATCCCCGGCTGGGTCACACTAAACACTACATAAACAATGGTATTAGTAGCACCCTTGTTGATCTTCAGCATATACAGGACTGCTAGGACTGGTCGCACACGGGTCAATATAATGCGACTAAGTACTGTATCGGGCCATCATACATGTGTCTACGGCGTGGTATTCCAGTGTGGCAGCACTATAAAGATGAGCAAAGAGCTCACTGCTACAGATAGACACCGTCGTGATATGACTGAAAGCTGTTTAAAAGTTACGTTAAACCCCTACATGCATATGAGTGCGTGCGTGCGTACGTGCGTGCGTGCGTGCGTGCGTGCGTGCGTACATACATACATACAACTTATTGACTGCCCTTCGTATGTAAAATCCGTATCAGAACTCATTGTTTGCCTATCGTATATAAGGTAAACATGTTTAAGCTCGATGAACCTTTTCTCAACTTTCAATTAAAATAAGTAGATATAAAGCAGTGCATCGACCTGCCTAATCTCAGAGCAGTTCAACAGCCAAATGTGCACGTTTCATTTCAGACAGATTAAAAGCATTATCCGAGATTTGTAAAGGTGGAACTATTGACTGTTTAATAGCCTATAATACGTAGGATAATTTCACATGTATAGTTTCTCTCAACGTGCCTGTAATTTGCACATACAGCATTATTCATTGAAAATTAATGTCATATTCAATTAAGACTTCAAACTAAATTTGGTGAAAATCGGAATCGTTTTACTCAAAGTTATTGTGTACTGAAACTAAACGTTGCGTATTTGTTAGTTTAAACATGTTTTATTGACAAATGTACAAATGAGTCTGACCGCAAGATCTTACAACATTAGTACGTCCCTTCTCTTCAAGATCTTACAATATTAGTACGTCCTTTCTCTTCAAGATCTTACAACATTAGTACGTCCTTTCTCTTCAAGATCTTACAACATTAGTACGTCCCTTCTCTTCAAGATCTAAAAACATTAGTACGCCCCTTCTCTTCAATATCTTACAACATTAGTACGTCTCTTCTCTTTAATATTTTACAACATTAGTACGTCCTTTCTCTTCAAGATCTTACAACATTAGTACGCCCCTTCTCTTCAAGATCTTACAACATTAGTACGTCCCTTCTCTTCAAGATCTTACAACATTAGTACGTCTCTTCTCTTTAAGATCTTACAACATTAGTACGTCCTTTCTCTTCAAGATCTTACAACATCAGTACGTCTCTTCTCTTTAAGATCTTACAACATTAGTACGTCTCGTCTCTTTAAGATCTTACAACATTAGTACGTCTCTTCTCTTCAAGATATTACAACCTTTCTCTTTAAGATCTTACAACATTAGTACGTCTCTTCTCTTCAAGATCTTACAACATTAGTACGCCCCTTCTCTTCAAGATCTTACAGCATTAGTACGTCCTTTCTCTTCAATATCTTACTGCATTAGTACGTCCTTTCTCTTCAAGATCTTACAACATTAGTACGTCCCTTCCCTTCAAGATCTTACAACATTAGTACGTCCCTTCTCTTCAAGATATTACAACATTAGTACGTCCCTTCCCTTCACGATCTTACAACATTAGTACGTCCCTTCCCTTCAAGATCTTACAGCATTAGTACGTCCCTTCCCTTCAAGATCTTACAACATTAGTACGTCCCTTCCCTTCAAGATCTTACAACATTAGTACGTCTCTTCCCTTCAAGATCTTACAGCATTAGTACGTCCCTTCCCTTCAAGATCTTACAACATTAGTACGCCCTTCTCCTAAAAATCTCACAATATTAGTACGTCCCTTCCCTTCAAGATCGTACAACATTAGTAGGTCCCTTCTCTTCAAGATCTTACAACATCAGTACGTCCCTTCTCCTAAAAATCTCACAATATTAGTACGTCCCTTACCTTCAAGATCTTACAACATTAGTACGTCCCTTTCCTTCAAGATCTAACACCATTAGTACGTCCCTTCTCTTCAAGATCTTACAACATCAGTACGTCCCTTCTCCTAAAAATCTCACAATATTAGTACGTCCCTTACCTTCAAGATCTTACAACATCAGTACGTCCCTTCCCTTCAAGATCTTACAACATTAGTACGCCCCTTCTCTTCAAGATCTTACAACATTAGTACGTCCCTTCTCTTCAAGATATTACAACATTAGTACGCCCCTTCTCTTCAAGATATTACAACATTAGTACGCCCCTTCCCTTCAAAATCTTACAACATTAGTACGCCCCTTCTCTTCAAGATCTTACAACATCAATCATTAATATTCCCGAGATAGTACCATTTTAAGTAGGATATAGGTCATGTAGCTTTAAGGATGTATGGACCCGTTCGGAATGCAATGATACGGAAACAAACTATTTATACATTTAACTGTATTTCTTATTTGAATCTGCAAAATGTGTGTTCCGTCAAATCAACAAATCAAGTTAACAGAACATTACAGTTTGATACATTGCTATGCATCGACTGCGAAAAAAGTTCTTTCAACTTATATTAATCACTCTCGATGGCTTCCTAGGTAGAACCAGTACTAAGCAATGTGGATTAATTATCTTGCTCAAGGATAAATAACATGGCCACGGCGAGGATCGAACCCACGACCTCTGGATCTGGAGTCTGGCGCTCCAACACCGGACCACGCTATGTTTGACGTGTGTAACAACAACGTAAATGGACACAGCAATGCGCTACGTCCTGCTAATTTGTTTCTAAATACTTATATAGATAAACTTATTTCATCAACAATGACTGAATCGTACGGATAATAAGTCTATGTTTAGTGAATATGCAGGTGCAACACATTATGACGGTTGTATTCTTATTGGAATAACACCCATAATGCTTCCAGATTGTCTCCGGTCCCTTTAAAGTAAAAACGCCAAATTTATTTAATTTTATGCAAGCAGATTTAAGGTTAACATGACTTGGATTAATAAATGTATTCTTGATAACTAGTGCGTCCCTTTAAAGGTAGCACGTCCGTTAAAGGCAATAACCTTCGTTAAAGGTAACAAGTCCAACGTTAAAAGTAACAGATATGTGTTACACATTATATTACCGCTCATGAACATATTTAATTGAACCGAGTTTAGTTTAAGTATAGTTCTTTGACATCGATTACGAAACAAATTATTTCAACTTCTATTAACCACTCTCGATGGCTTCCTGGGTAGAACCAGTACTAAGGATCGAACCCACGACCTCTCGATCTGGACGCCGACGCCCTACCACTGGACTACGCACTCCAGTACGGTCTCTACTTTTCTATTTTGTTTGTGTTATTGGCCCGCTGTTCAAGAATTTCTTATCACAAACTGCAATTATTCGCCGTGACTGAAACCCACGTCTTATTTTAAATAAAAAGAAAAATGCAATATTTAATTTGTTTGTTTCTTTGTTTGAATGGTGATTTACGTCATTTTTAGCGCATGTTAGGCCATATATGACGGTCGATTCTTTTGTGGTCGAGGCAGACGACCCAATTTTCCTGGGTAGAACCAATACTGTATACCTCCCGCCATCCGTAAGAATAGACACTTTTGAATAGAACTGTTAAATTAAAAAATATATAACTTTCGCACCGATATACTAATACGGTATACGGAGGAACATGGCTCGGGCGATCCGGGCTTTCAGTCACATTGACCACGACCTGACTTGGTTAGTCACACTATCGTGTACTTTTGAACCATCATTTGTATAATGGTCGCTATATAACCACTACTTCTGTCTGCTAATTTAGTTTGTAAAGTTTTCACAAACAGTGGTAAACATTGTAAACATTAGCATTTGTTTAAACAACAATTGTGTAACACAGGTATACCAACCGATCTCAAAAGAACATTGATCGTCTGCTGCAAGAGGGTTAATATGACTGAATTAACTATTACCGTCTGCGTGACCTCGCATACATAATTGCAAATTGATATACAATTTAAATATATTCCGTAACAAATTAAATAGTTTTACGTGAGTGTTAACAAGGTTTGCTTTAATTCAAATAAAGAAAGGTTAACATTTATACAATGTTTTTTCGGACAAGAAAGTTTTTTTAGTATAGCTTTGACTTACCGAAATCTTTTTTCAACGGGAAATATGTTGTAGGTTCCGTCCGTTTAAGAATAGATTTCCGATTCGATTTTAGTGGTACATGAACTATGAAATTGCGCATACTGTTAAATGCATGCCACCCGTATCCTTATTACAACACGTTGTTCATTTACACCGCGATTCCGAAACAACTCAAAAAGTCTGTTCCACCCTTATATATTTAGACATTGAATTAAATGTTATCAATATCGAATAAACTATGGCTAGTTTAGTGTGTATGGTTTTCCCATTGCAACCATATCCGATTGAATTATTTATTTCTCTTATAAACAAGACGTAGTCGTAGGTAGCAAGACTACACGCCTCTGATTAAATTTCACCTTTGAAACCAAAGTGTGACATGGACGTGACATTGACAGTGACATTGACAGTGACCTTGACAGTGACAATGACTGTGACATTGACTTTGACCTTAACTGTGACTTTGACAATGATCTTGACTGTGAGCCTGAATGTGAACCTGACTGTGACATATAATGTGACATAGACGGTGACATAGACTCTGATCTTGACTGTGACCTTGACTGTGACCTTGACTATGACATAGAATATGACATAGACTGTGATCATCTTGACTGTGACATTAACTGTGACCTTGACTTTGACCTAGACCGTGATTTTGACAGTGACTTTGACTGTGATCTTGACCGTAACCTTGACTGTGACATTGCCTGTGACTTCGACAGAGACCTTAACTGACCTAGACTGAGACTTTGACAGTGACCTTGTCTGTGACATTGACTGTGACTTTGGCAGTGACCTTGACTGTGACATTGACTGTGACTTTAACAGTGACCTTGAATGTGAAAACGGTGACATTCACTGTGTAACTGATTGTGAAATTGATTGACTTGACTGGGGCTTTGACTGTAAACGTGACTGTGACATTGGCTGTGGTTTTTACCGTTTGATATTGGGACGATTCGGTGACTTTTGTCAATCACTTTATACACGTGTAATGTTTGATGAAGAAATAAAAGCATTGGGGGAACATTTAGTTTTTGGATGCACCTACGGACAGTACTATTCATATTCCCACCTCCGGAGACGACAGCCCGGGATAAATCGAACCATAACTTTCAAATACCGATGACTTTTAACTACAGTTTGACTTTTACTGCATATAGGTTAATAGATCGAAGAAAAATGGTCAGAATGCTAAACTCTCTCTATATGATACATTTCGCATTACCCTCTCTCTTGAAGCAATCATGACACCAAATGCGATGATGAGCAAAAATTCTATCCGTCTCGGTACATCAGTTTACAAAGAGTTTGTGCTTTTGGTCAGATGAAATATTTGGGATAACCACGCCGGGCAACTACCTTCTACAACAAGTATTTTTATTTGGACGGAGGTCGTTAAATACTGGTAACTCCGTCTCGTTATTTATCGATTATCTATCTAACAAAAACAATTTTCTTGTATTCAATATCCGACTTTATCATAATTACACACATCTAAAAGGTTTCAGCTGAAAGGAATTGCTTATATAATTCATCTTAAAACTCAGATTCAAGGTGTCCAACTTATGTTGCCTTTTGCGACATATTTGTAAAGCCGTTAAAGGCCATGTTAGAGTATAAAATCCCCAAAATGCCCCCAGAGAAACTTTTCTGCCACTCAGATATAATCACAAATTTCTAAATAATAAAGCATGTTTAAGGCATACATTTGTCATGTAAATACCCTAAACATTACTCTGTACAGGTTTACCACCACTAATTACATGTAAACCTCCGAGGTGTATCGAATGTAGTTCCTATAATAAAAAGTAATCCCTCCTTTTTTGATGGAAGTAGGGGAAAACTGCCCATTTCTATTCGATTTTGTGGTTATATGTATAAGAAGCGTATTAATAGGTTTTACTGGATCACTGATGAACATTTTCGAAATTTCGACTCTATGCTTACACTTTGTTAGCAATGAAAACAGTCGATCAATAAAAACAGCTGTATCCTTGACCTGTTTAGTAAACAAACAAGAACTTTCTTACCACCTTTTCTGGTGATTTTTCAAGTGGAAAATTAGTTTTCTATATGAACATTACACTGCTGCATTATCCATAATTGAGGTGAATTTGCAGCAAATCATTAATATGTGACACTTTCAAATTGGTGTCATGGGAAAAATAATTAGTGGTTTCATACCTACATACAAAACAATTATATAATGTATTTATTTCTATATTTTCTAGAACACAACTATTCCTGCTGTCATTTTTTGAATTTGGACGCATCTATAAATAGCTGTACCTGTAAAAGATAAGATCAGTGATTGGTCAGAATGCTGAAACCCTTATCTTGAAGCAGACGAAATACTAACTGCAATTTATACCTAATGTGTGTAGCAGCTACCGCCTTCTGGGGTTTAAACTCCATCAGATGCCTGTTAATTACCTCTGTAAGATCCCGTCCACGGGTTGTTTAAGGAGACGAATTGACTGCACGTTTGATGACGAGTTTAAGCTTCATGTTTTTTAAGGCAGTATTAAAGTAGCTATCCCGCCAACAACAGCCAACTTTTACAACTAAACCTACTGACGACGAGGTATATTTTGAGAATCCAAACTCTATAGGCACAATATAAACGACTTTAACCAGCCGGGACAAACCCCAAAACTGCAGCATCCAATTAAGAATCATAATTAATTGTACGCATTTTCAATAACGGGTATTTTAAGAACCATCCAGTAAACCTATACTTTTAATCGGCACATATACATTAGTATATGATCTGAACACCTGGCTATAGTTTTGATAAACGGTTTTGTAGTGTAATTTTGACGTTATTTCGAGGGTTAGTTTCTTTAAAACTGTATTGTGTTGATGAAATTGATATTTTTACTAGTACGTAAATTGGTTTTATTCCGAAAGTCATGCTGTACTTTATTATGATAGCTTAAGACATCACACATGGAGTTTGTTTTATGAAACATCACACATGGAGTTTGTTAGTTTGTTTTATGAAACATGTTTGTTTTATGAAACATCACACATGGAGTTTGTTAGTTTGTTTTATGAAACATCACACATGGAGTTTGTTTTATGAAGTGCTTTGTAGATATACATGTACATTGCACTGCAATATTTAAACGTTTCGAATGCATTCTTTATAATCCGGTTTAAGACGTGTCGAAAAGGATTATCAAAGATTAGGATTTATTGTGTCTCGCACAAATGGAAAAAATGTATATAAATCGTCAGTAACGAAAGATTAATATTTGATCGCTTAAAGCTTTATGTATTAATTGCTACCCGATAAACACAAAAAAAGCAATTTATCGAACGTAGGTACAGCCGAATCGAATATGGGTACAGGCTGTTGAAACCATGCCAAATAGGCACAGGCTCGGCGATATAAGTGAAGAATTGATCAACCAAATTGTGTGAACTCCTTATCTAAAGTGTACATAACTGGAAAAAAAAGCATAGGATGACGCATGGATATGCTATATGTAAATAGTTTTATTTATTTTATTATAATCAAATAGGACAACACGTTAGCATTACATAATAAGACATGCATGTTAAGAAGCGTTATACTAGTTTGTGTCTGTTAACTCTTTAATATAGGTTTTTATAGATAAAAAACAAGATGTGGACATCTATTTAGAAGGAAAAGAAAACGCTTTACCGTTGTTCAACATAAGTGCAGAAAATATACCATTCTTGAAATTTTTATTTTGCTAATGCAAATCCAGTAGCGAATTTAACGGTCGGTGTAAGGTCCCTCCACATGACAACTGATAAAAGAAAACCCACATCAAAACATAAAAATTGCCCTCATAAAAACGTAAGTAAGTATGTATATATGTATATGGGGTTTACGCTCTTCTCTACCGTGCTTCCACTGGAATGCGACGCCGTAGACACATGCCATGATACTCCACCCAGTAACAGTACATGACACCAGGCCGACCAGTCCTCGCACTACCCTTTGTATGCTTATGTAGTGTTTGGAGTGACCCGGGCGGGAATTGAACCCACGACCACTCGTATGCCAGGCGGACGCTTTACCACTGCGTCATGCCGCGTTGCGGAAAATATAGCGGTAAAAATGAAAATCAAAGAAATCCCAACACTTCACCTCCTGCTGAAAAATCTTGGATTCGAATAGGCAAAACGATTAACTTTATTGAAAGTTCGTTATTCTGAGACATTTAAAGGGACATACGGCAATCTTGAATTTTTAAAAACTCACGACGTTTCGTTAGCTTTTCTACATAATTTGCATTTATTCAATCATTAATATTAATTATAAGAACAGTATAAAGCAAATTGTTTCGCATATATTCTATTTAAATATGTAGAATAATACGAACAAATGAAAACACAACTTTATTTAATACTATATGCAAGCAGAATGATACTGTAGATATAAATTCCAATGCTCGATCAACACTTTATATTGCATATTGGTGAAATATGAACCGGGCTGCCTGCTTATATCATACTTATGGATGGCACATACAAATATACAGGTTGGACTGACGGATTGGGTGGGGTAGGGGAGGGACGTGAAGGTGTAATCGAGTACTTAAGACAGGACCGCTTAACAATTGGTGTAAATTCAGTCTCAGGTGTTAGAGCGTCGGTACAATAATCTAAAGAAAATTTTGGTTCGAGTCCAGTTTGATGGACGATTTATTCATTTCATATATTTGGCGCCAACGCAATTATCCCATAAGAGCACAGAGTATCGTCCTTTGGGTGTCCAACAATTTGTTGAAGAAGTTCCCAGTTGGAGGGAGAGTGTGTAACCGGTAATGCTCATTTTCAGTCCTTGTACGAAGGAGCAAAGTCAAATACCTCTCACCGCTGCGGGTTCGAATCCCACTGGGAGCTCGACTTGTAAGTGAGGAAGTGTCGATTCTTACGAATGGCGGAAAGTGTACAGTACTGGTTCTACCCAGGAAAAGTGGGTGGTCTGCCTCCACCACAAAAGAAAATCGTCCTTACATGTGTTAATGACGTAAAACACAAAAAAAATACATTAACAAAGCGAACAGTGCGGTCCACGCGGATCAGGTATTATTTTGGCTCGTTGAACAAGTAGTGAAAATGCCCTGTCACCAGAAAAAACAAACTCTAAAGCAAATGATATGCATTTCTGTCAATAAATATAACAGTAAATATCTAGACGGGGGGCCAATACTTGCATTGACATTAAGTGCTAATACAGTAAAGAGGCCCTCCCAGGGGGAGGCGGGTCCCCGGATACTTAAAGTAATGCCCATTGTTCCCCAGATCCCCAAAAGTATTTGTCAAAGTTCCCCAAAGGTATTTTGCCCATGTTCCCTAGCTCCCCAAAAGTGTTAAACATAGTTCCCTAAAAGCATAGGTGTCCGGCTCATGTGATTTGTCGCTATATACCAATTGAAATCGAACAAAAGTATCCTACATGAGTTAGGAAGACACCTGAGTCCAGCAGCCATAGTATCCTACATGAGTTAGGAAGACACCTGAGTCCAGCAGCCATAGTATCCTACATGAGTTAGGAAGACACCTGAGTCCAGCAGTCATAGTATCCTACATGAGTTAGGAAGACACCTGAGTCCAGCAGCCATAGTATCCTTCATGCGTTAGGAAGACATCTGAGTCCAGCAGTCATAGTATCCTACATGAGTTAGGAAGACATCTGAGTCCAGCAGTCATAGTATCCTACATGCGTTAGGAAGACACCTGAGTCCAGCAGTCATAGTATCCTTCATGCGTTAGGAAGACATCTGAGTCCAGCAGTCATAGTATCCTACATGAGTTAGGAAGATATCTGAGTCCAGCAGTCATAGTATCCTACATGAGTTAGGAAGACATCTGAGTCCAGCAGTCATAGTATCCTACATGCGTTAGGAAGACATCTGAGTCCAGCAGTCATAGTATCCTACATGAGTTAGGAAGATATCTGAGTCCAGCAGTCATAGTATCCTACATGAGTTAGGAAGACACCTGAGTCCAGCAGTCATAGTATCCTACATGCGTTAGGAAGACACCTGAGTCCAGCAGTCATAGTATCCTACATGCGTTAGGAAGACATCTGAGTCCAGCAGTCATAGTATCCTACATGCGTTAGGAAGACATCTGAGTCCAGCAGTCATAGTATCCTACATGCGTTAGGAAGACACCTGAGTCCAGCAGTCATAGTATCCTACATGCGTTAGGAAGACATCTGAGTCCAGCAGTCATAGTATCCTACATGCGTTAGGAAGACACCTGAGTCCAGCAGTCATAGTATCCTACATGAGTTAGGAAGACATCTGAGTCCAGCAGTCATAGTATCCTACATGAGTTAGGAAGACACCTGAGTCCAGCAGTCATAGTATCCTACATGCGTTAGGAAGATATCTGAGTCCAGCAGTCATAGTATCCTACATGCGTTAGGAAGATATCTGAGTCCAGCAGCCATATCATAGAATGGTAGAAAAGAAGAATATGGTGGACTCAGATGTCTTCCTAACTCATGTAGGAAAATCTTGTTAGATTTCAACTGGTATTTAGCGACAAATCACATGAGCCGAACCCCTATGAATAACTCTGAATTGTAAAACGTATACTGTAGTCTTCTCCGGACTGCTTTTACCTTGTATACATCATAAGAAAAAAACACACCAGCGTTCTGTGAGCTTTTCTTAGCCATTTTTTATATAGCCACAGTAACAGGTACGGTTATAACGTTCAGATTCTTCGTATTGACGTATTTGGTTCCACTGTTTTTTTACATTTTCACAAAACAATTGATGATGAAACAAGAGGTCCATGACCTTGAAACGCTCTCCTGAATATATCTATAAAGCTAGGTATTGGAAAGGTATCATAACCTTTTATATGCCTGTCATTATTTGGAGGGGTAGTGTAAATGTTAAGCATTAAATAATACTTTCTTTGTCAGAGTAAATAAATTCTATTTTCAATATTTCTCGAATGAAAATCTTTTTTGTAACAGGAGTAACATTCCTGTAACGTTTCATAAAAATCCTTCAAGTTGTGTCAGAGGAGTAGTTGCCACAAGTTTTCCCTACGTTACTCTGTGTAAACAAAAATGGCTGCTGGTGGCCATGTTTGACGTCAAATAAACTAAACTTAAAATATGCAGTAGTTGCCACAAAATTGTATTTTTAAAAATATATTTTTAGCTGTGGTGGCCATCTTAAGTTTCGGCCAATTTGATATTTACTTAGAACCAACTAGACATCAAGAGCAACATTCCTATAACGTTTCATGAACATCTATCAATTAGTTTCAGAGGAGTAGTCGCCAAAAATTGTTCCTGCATATAACTATAAACAAATATGTCGGCTGGCGGCCATGTTTGATATTGAATCAAAATGAGTTTTGCTTAGGACCAACTACATGTCATGCCAATCAATTTGGTAAAGGTTTCAAATAAAAAAAACTTATGTTCTCGGAGAAGTAGTCACCACATCTGTATTTTAAAATACATTTGTAGCTATGGCACAGGTGGCCATCTTGAAAGTTTGGCTTACCTGATTTTTACTTATAACCAACTAGACATCAATAGCAACATTCCTATAAAGTGTCATGGCAATCCATCAAGTAGTTTCAGAGGAGCAGTAGCCACAGGATTGTCCTATATAACTATATGTAATCAAAGATGGCCATTTACATCCAACTACATGTTACGTCAGTCATTTTGGTATAGGTTTAAAATCAATACCACTTGCGGTTTATGAAAAGTACTAGTCGCCACAAACTTCTATATTTAACAAATATTTATAGCTATGGTGGCCATCTTGAATTCCCGAAAGACCTGATTTTTTTTACTTAGGATCAACTCGATATCAAGAGCAACATTCACGTAAAGTTCATGAAAATCCATCAAATAGTTTCAGAGGAATATTCCCAAAAGTTTTTCCTATATAACTCTATGTAAACACAGATACTTAGCACTTCAAACTAGATATTAAGAGCAACATTCATGTAAAGTTGCATAAAAATCCACTGGCGGCAATGTTTAATATCGAATCAAAATTAATTTTGTTTAAGACCAACACTATGTCATGCTAGTAAAGGTTCCAAATACATATCCTTATTGGTTTTGAGAAGTAGTCGCCACAAAATTACATTTTAAAATCTATTTTCAGCTTTGGTAGCCATCTTGGTTTTCATATCAACCTGAATTTGTGTTGTTTGTAGGATCAACTAGACCTTATGGGCAACATTTCTGTAAAGTTTCATGAAAATCCATCAAATAGTTTTAGAGGAGTAGTCGCCACAAAATGTTTATAGGTTCGGAGATGTAGTCGCTACAAACTTCATTTTTAAAAATCTATTATTTATTTTTTTGGTGGCCATCTTGGATTTCACATCAACCTGATTGTTTGTTAGGGATCAACTAGACCTTATGGGCAAGATTTCTGTAAAGTTCGATGAAAATCCATTTAGTTAGAGAAGTAGTCGCCGCAAAAAAGAAACTATGGACGGTGAGACAGACAGACGAAAGACGCACCACGGCATAAGCTCTTGATCTGTGATCAGTGTCAGTTGCGCTAAAATAGACACACATGGCAAATGTTCATTGCCGTGCAAACGCTATCAGATGAACAGGAAATTTGATATTATCGGAAGTTAGAGCGTCCAGTTGAGCGATAGGCACAACTAAAACAGTCATAAAAGGTGATACTGAAAGCCGTCAAAAGCAAGTCACCAGTGATGTCATGTTTTAAAAGTAAATTATAGCAATTATACGTAAAATTAGGTAATTTTTCATTTGTTTCCCTTTAGGACAATGCTCCCTAGATCCCTAAAAAGTAGGCCTTTGATCCCTGGATCCCATCAAGTAATTGACAAATTTTCCCAGATCCCTAAAAGTAATTGGCCATGTTCCCCAGATCCCCAAAGCCCCTGGGAGGGCCTCAGTAAATGTCATAGCTATATTATTTTTTTGGTATTGGTGCGTTATATAAATATGTTTTTGGTATGCTAACATTAAGAGCTTATGACGTAAACATCTTATTTTGTGTGTTATAAACAAGGCAATCGCCAAACTGTCTCGCCTTCTGGGGGTTTTGTTCATTCAAAACGAGGGTTTGTTGGGATCATGTCGATTCTTACGGATGGCGGGAGGTGTACAGTACTGGCTCTACCCAGGAAAAGTGGGTGGTCTGCCTCCACCAAAATAAATCGACCGTCATATATAACCTTACATGTGTTGAAAATGACGTAAAACACCGTACAATGATGGTATTGGAGATATATACCTTCCAAAAAACGTTAACCAAAAACTTTAACCAAGAAAATTTGACTAAGTTCTGTTGTCTTTAAAGCCAAGGTCAAGGTCTTTGGTGGGCAGGGGCATAGTGAACATGTAAGGGGTTATCCCAGTGAATGTTCATACAGAGTTTCAAACCAATACCGTCAAAGGTATAGGAGATATATACCTTCCAAAAAACTTTAACCAAAAACTTTATCCAAGACAATTTGACTAAGTTCTGTTGTCTTTAAAGTCAAGGTCAAGATCAAGGTGGGGTGGGGCTTAGTGAAAGTGTAAGCGGTTACCCCAGTAAATGTTCATACAACGTTTCAAAGCAATACCTTTGACGCTATTGGAGATGTATACCTTCCAAAAAAACTTTACCAAGTGTTCACCGCTTCGAAAAGGCGAGACAAAAATCAAGTTAATGTTTATGGTTGCCAAGATACTGTTTTTAGATCACAACACTTAATTAAACAGCAGATTCTGCGTGGAGTTTATGACGTGTAACCAGTCGTTTAGGAAACAAGTCATGATGTAATACTATCGACACCCAATAAATTTACCTAACGTGTCTTGAATAATCATGACGTCATTTACGTGTTATTGTTTTGTTTTTCTAATCCAATGTATTTCTAAATGTTTAGCTCTACTGGCAGGCCAGTAGCTTATGCCATGGACTGTTGTTCGTCGTCCGTTAAATTTTTGTTGTCAACACTCTAGCACGTTCATTTTGTATCCGATCTTTACCAAACTTGGCCAGAGTCTTACTATAGATGAAAGCTCAGAGGAGTTCGAAAACCAGTCAGATCTAATTAGTAACACCAGAGTTATGGCCCTTGTTTTACTGAACTGAAAAAAGCTATATTCTGCCTTGTCAACACTCTAGTACCTTCATTTTGTATCCGATCTCTACCAAACTGTGTCAGATTGTTGATATTATTAAAAAGCTGGGACAAATTTGAAAAACAGCTATATCGGAAGAAGAGCACCAGAGTTATGGCCCCTAAATGATTGGAAAATTCTGTATTTAGCCTTGTGAACACTCTAGCACCTTCTTTGTTTTTACCCGATCTTAACTTTGCCAGATTGTTGATACTAATGAAAGCTCAATTAAGTTCGAAAATCGGCTATATCAGATCAGTAACACCGGAGTTATGGCCCTTGATTTAGTTTTAAAAAAATATCTATTTAACCTCATTAAGACGATATGACCTTCATTTTTCATCCGGTCTTTACCAAACTTTATCAGATTGTTGATATCAACAAAAACTCAAACAAATTCGAAAACCGGACCAGTAACACGAGAGTTATGGTCCTTGATTTAGTTAAACATGCTATATTTTGTCTTGTTAAGACGATAGGGCCTTCATATTTAATTTGATCTTTACCAAACTTTACCCGATTGTTAATATCAATGAAAGCTCGGGCAATTTCGAAAACCAGCCATATCGGACCTGTATCACCAGTCATGGCTCTTGATTTATGGAAAAATGCCAAATTCTGCCTTGTGGACACTCAAGCACGTTCATTTTTTATTCCGATCTTAAAGCTACAGACCCTGATTTAAATCGCTTTCTTCTTTGTAGGCGTGTCTTTATTTGCAACTTTATATTCACCAGCTCATTAGTTTTTCTCTTTCGTGACTCGAACACTCGACCTTCTAATTTACAGTCCAACGTGCTTATCACTGAGCTATGGCGACTTCTTGAGAACATTGTAAATTTAGTAACATATATTATGATGCAAAATAACATATTTGAACGATCCTCAATATGTATCAGTATATACTCCATCATCTTGCACGTGTAAGTAACCATTGCGTGGTGTATGCTATTTATTATCAATTTAACCAAGATTCCATCTCAATACTTTAATCTCCATTTTTTATTTAGCGAATGATAAGTTTGTGCGCGTGTGTGCTGTAGTTATTACGTAATGACTATTTAGTGTTCGAAATGCACCTACATACCAACAAGATTCCGTGGTGTATTGGTAAAAACGTCATGATACAAATACACCTGCAAGGTCTCTGGTTCAAATCCCCTTCCTGGCACCTCTTTTTTATGAACTGTATTCGGAAGGCGTATGTAATCGACGTTACATGCGAGAAAGCTAGATAAAATGTGAAGTTTTAGGCAGCGATGTCTGGCTTATATACCAACGTTTCGGCCATTCGTCGAAATGAAACTACTTCACCCGTGACTTATTCATATTCATGAGTTAGTATCAGTTTAAGTATAGCATCTGTAGCTTTAACAAAGTTTACATAGTATTTATATATCTATAAGATCTGAGTTGTTGAACCCGCCAGGTTCGTTCAGTAATAGTGGAGCTCGAATAAGTTCGAGAACCACCAATATCCGATAATGAACACTAGAGTTATGGCCCTTGATTTAAGGACACATACTATATTTTGCATTGTCAACACTCTAGAACCTTCATTTTGGATCTGATATTTACCAAACTTGGCCAGAGTCTTAATATTAATGAAAGCTCAAACAAGTTCGAAAACCACAGATATCATGTAATAAATGTCATAGTTACGACCCTTTATTTAATGAAAAAATGCTATATTTTGTCTGCTCAATAATCTAGCACCTTTTCTTTGCATCTGATATTTACCAAACTTGGTCAGAGTCTTCATATTCTCTTAACAAGCTCGAACAAGTTTGAAAATCACCAGTATCGAATAATAAACACCAAAGTTATGTCCCTTGATTTAACGAAAAAAACTATAATTTGACTCTAGCACCTTTAATTTGCATCTGATCTTTACCAATCTTTGCCATATTCTTAATATTGGTGAAAGCGCAAACAAGTTCGAAAATCACCAACATCAGATAATAAATGTCGGCGTTATAGCACTTTACTTAATGAAAAAATGGTATAGTTTGTCTTGTCAACATTCTAGCACTTTTATTTTGTAACTGCTGGTTAGAATTTGAAGACACTTTACAGGAAGAACCCTTGCGTGGTCCCCTCCCAAATTTATACAAATAGTCCCGATTTGCAACAAATATGCCTGCTATAACTAACGAGACCCGAAAGATCCTGTATCACTCTACTACCTGTACAGAGGTCAATTAGCAAGTAGAGCAATACAGGCCCTCATGGGTCTCTTGTTTTTGTTTGTTCCATGCATTATCCATGTCATTGAGTGTTACTTGTTTCAGATACATACTTGTTTGTTATCAAAGAATGTTTATATATGTATACCTCGAATGATATGTGTACTGTACTTCGAATGATATGTACTTCGAATGATATACGTACTTCGAATGATATGCGTACTTCAAATGATATGTGTACTTCGAATGATATGCGTACTTCGAATGATATGCGTACTCGAATGATATGCGTACTTCGAATGATATGTACCTCGAATAATATGTGTACTTCGAATGATATGCGTACTTCGAATGATATGCGTATTTCGAATGATATGCGTACATCGAATGATATGTACTTCGAATGATATGTGTACTTCGAATGATATGCGTACTTCTAATGATATGCGTGCTTCTAATGATATACGTACTTCGAATGATATGCGTACTTCTAATGATATACGTACATCGAATGATATGCGTACTTCGAATGATATGTGTACTTCGAATGATATGCGTACTTCGAATGATATGCGTACTCGAATGATATGCGTACTTCGAATGATATGTACCTCGAATGATATGTGTACTTCGAATGATATGCGTACTTCGAATGATATGCGTATTTCGAATGATATGCGTACATCGAATGATATGTACTTCGAATGATATGTGTACTTCGAATGATATGCGTACTTCGAATGATATGCGTACATCGAATGATATGTACTTCGAATGATATGTGTACTTCGAATGATATGCGTACTTCGAATGACATGTACTTCGAATGATATGCGTACTTCGAATGATATGCGTACTTTGAATGATATGTGTACTTCGAATGATATGCGTACATCGAATGATATGTACTTCGAATGATATGTGTACTTCGAATGATATGTACTTCGAATGATATCTTTCGAATGATATGTGTACTTCGAATGATATGCGTACTTCGAATGATATGTACTTCGAATGATATGTGTACTTCGAATGATATGTACTTCGAATGATATGTGTACTTCGAATGATATGCGTACTTCGAATAAACAACTGGAGGAATTGATTACGATGAAAGAAGGTCCCTATTATTTTTAAAATATGTGAATCTTCGATATCTAAGCGAGTGTAACAGTTGAGAAAAAACACAATCTTTTCTGTAATAAGCTTGACGTGAATCTGTTACCACTATGCCAAGTACACTGATTGATCATTACACACTTACACCTGGGAATCAATGCTAAGAAATACTACGGAGACACCTTCCGGTACACTTGGAATTCGTGGCCTATGTTTGTTTTGGTTGATTGTTAGCTATTACAATAGTCTCTATCATCCAGACACACTCAACACAGATACACATGTCGAACAGTAGATTTAGCATTCACAGAACTCAACCTTTCAAAAACACCCATTTTAGTTAAAGCATGCGACACCACAAACATAAAAGGGTTGACATCCGGATTACCGCCTTTGAACGGTCAGTGGCAAAAATGTTGGAATCTGGTTCTAGGTATCATAAAACCTCACTCTTATCATATTGTCAATAAAACATGACAGTGAAAATAAAGAAATCCGCGTCAGACTATAGCCTCTAACAAACTCTGCAGGACTAATAGACAACGCAGAGATGATCATGTATATATGAATATAAACCGCAAAAGCTCAGAAAGCTACAACGGACGTATATTCGATGACTTGGATTGGATGACTCTATAGGACCATTTTTCTCATTTTGATATAAGTGTTGCGGTTGTTTGCACCTACAAACCGCACTAAAGCTAACTGCGGGCTTCAGCAAGCGATCCTGTTTTTTTAGAGAAATCTCGCGAGATGTGTGATTGATCGAGACTTCTATTACAACACTACAGGTATGTGATCATGTATGCTTTTAACTGTATCAACGTTTGGAAATCGTTATGAATTAAAAGGGTTTCTGATTTTTACTCACGCGTTTGAACAGGCGGACCGTTACAATCGTCCATTGTTTCTTCACAGTCATCTTCTCCGTATGGATCATCTAAACCGTAATATTTACCACTGTACGCGATGTTTGTCCGAGGTGGTACCAGGCTTGTGGACGCTGGAACCCGGCATCCATACGTCTTAGCGTGTGTCTGAAATAAAACAAAAGTGGATTATATTTAAGCTGTTTATATATGGTCCATCGGCGGATCTGAGAACGGGTAGGGGCAGGGGGCAGCGTGGCTTTGAAAGAAATCTGCAAAGTTATATAATCAAAGCACTGAAAGTGCTGATGGACGGTGCCACTCAGAAAGTATTGATTATTGAAATCAGATGAGGCATTAACCAAATTTATGGGACAGGACGGAAAGACAGACGGACAACGGCAATTCTATATCCCTCCGCCTAATCGGCGAGGGGTAATAAGTGAAGTTATGTAGACATGTTTACATTTTATAAGTGTCAAAGGGTAATAATTGTAAAATGAAAATGTCAGAGAAAGTTGGTCACAACATACGTATACATGAGATCTCGATTTCTTTCGAAAACCAATCAGATGCAATGATGCATGACAGAGTTAACGCCCCTTGAATGTCCGAAAAATAGGATTTATGCAAAGTCGTTTTCGGTATCGATATGGCTAAAACAAAAACTTCAGTGAATTAGGATAAGTATAAAACAATAATAATAATAATAAATACATGTAGTCTGATGTAACGGTAGTCCGAGTTTCTATGTATTGTTTTAAATTCCTCGTGTGCGTATAAGCGTTTATTTATCCTCGCTGTATTGCACTAAGCATTTTAGCGAGCAGACCTCGGTTTAAAGTCTCATCCGAAGGACAGATAAGGTAGGAAATACTTTTGAAATATTTCGATAATTAACCCAATCGGTCCTGGCTGGGATTGAACGCGTGATCCCTGGGTTAAATTCCTCATATATAAACGCTTTTTAAACACAATATTGATGATGGTAATAAAATGTGATAAAGAACGTAATGAGTATAACTATTGCACTGTTATATTTTCTCGTTAAAGCTTATCTTTTTAGAAGAAGTGTGTTATATAACTCGTAACTGTAAACATGTGGTGCAATTATTGAACTAAACTGACACTATTTATCGCAATATATATAATATTTATGAATGAACCCTTTGTAACTTTAATTGTATTGTAAATTGCACATTGTGAGCTCATAACAGTATTTTCTATTATGTTTAACCATGTTGACTACTTGTAAACTATAATTATAAGGTGACTTATAGGTCCGTTGGGCCGGGTGTTTCTCTATGCATTTGTATTAAATGTTTGTTATTTGCGTATACACATGTCACTATAATAAAATATTTACTTACTTATATATGTTCTCTAAATGAAGTATGTTCGTTTGCACTCTTCTCTGAAATATTGTGTATTATATTCCGCCTTGTTTAGGCAACACACATGTAAATGTTATGCCAAATAAAATATTGAAATGAATTGAATTGAATTTTGTTTAACATTAAGTTAAAACCACTTGATGTTTATCAACGCTTACACATTTATCAATATGTTGTCAATATACGGATCTTTTGCCCATTTACAGCCTGGCAAATGGTACTAATTTTCTCGCGCTGTAATCTGGTGCTCTTTTGGTTTGTAGTAGAAATTCGTTGTGCGCCAGAATTCCCATTACTTAGGACGGTTGGCTGACGGCACCGTCCAAAAATGGACTTTCACCCAACCGATGTGAAGGAAAATGCGATTTCGTTCCACACTATGCACCCCATCACCTCATCCTTCTCCCCAAAATAGACTGAGAACGTTTTTTGTTGTATCTGTTTTGTTTGCTTGTCACACACAACGGCCTGTTGTTGTTTGCAGATCCAGTTCATACGCAGATCGAAAGACCCTAGTCATGATATTGGCAGACGACATTGCCGCATACATGGAAACCATAGTATGCTGTCACATGCCTTTAGACGAACATGGAAAAAAGTATTGGAATGGGAAATACAATTAATTTGTTAACGTGCCACATTATCCTCGTCACATAATGTCAGACATGTTTTGACACCTTCGACTCTTCATTCTAAATTACCAATTCTATGTAATTCCTAAAATGTTTGGCAAATAGATCCCAAATAAAATACTCTTGATATATAATTTTGGTTGGAGTCATGATTTTAGATAAAACAAACACAAATAAAACGCAAAACCAAATTATAACAAATAAATTGAAATTTCCTCTTTTATTTACTTAGTCAACTTAACCATTTTAAGCCCTATGGAATTTCACTATACAATTCAAATATTCGGAAATTAAAAGTAACATTAAAATAATTCAATTTCTTTTTCAGTTTTCAAT
Source organism: Cyrtodaria siliqua (assembly GCA_037043455.1). Taxonomy (NCBI): domain Eukaryota; kingdom Metazoa; phylum Mollusca; class Bivalvia; order Adapedonta; family Hiatellidae; genus Cyrtodaria; species Cyrtodaria siliqua. The sequence goes on along the minus strand of JAWPHD010001110.1, from coordinate 254,747 downwards.
GTGACATAACAAAAGATAACAAAAGTTTTATTTCATATTGTTTACGCAGCTGTTTATTGCAACGGACCATTTCAAAAGAAATGTCATTTAAATTCTTAAGACTAGTGAAACTCAAAGCTTTCGTCACTATTAAAAACTGTGTGCTTTGCACACCTACATACTTTATATAGATTCTATTTAAAATGTAGTAAAGGTAGTTAATGCCAATTCGCGACTGTATAATTTATACTGTTCTTAAATGTATTGTTAAAGTCGAACTTAAAAAGCCTAATATATAATGTACTCGAAAAGTCATTTATCTTGTATTGTGTTAGAGCTATTCTTATACCAACGGCTACACTCATTCAAATGAGATTTAGTTTATTTATGAGTGATTGTCTTGAAAGACAATTGTTACACTTAAAGGGACACATGGCAATCTTGAATTGTTTAAAACTCACTGCGTCCCTTTAGTTTTTCTCCATTTTTGCATTTGTTAGATCATTAATATTAATTATAAAAATAGTGCAAAGCACATTCTTTTTGCATAAATCACTGTTGATTATATTGCACCAGTAGTTATTTAAATCTGTGGTAGTTAAGGCAAAAAAGAATGAACACTATCATTTTTATTTAAATATATGAAAGCAGGTTTGAAGTCAAAATGATAATGCATACATTTCAAGATTGCAAACAGTCTTACAACCGCCCGCCAGTTGTTACGGTTATGGATGCTCCGGCAAGTAAGCATTGCTCTTAATGGTCTGGGCTTCTTTCTAAGAGTTGTATAACAATGGGGCACCGGTATTAAACATGTTAAAAGTGTCGTGTTTATTATCGTTAAAGTGTCATTCACAAGGTTTGAATCAACTATGGCGTGTGTTTTGTTCTAAGGAGTATAGGCCCTCTACCATTTGAGCCCCGAGAAGAATTTCTGGCTGACTCGGAATTATGTGTGGACTTTTATGTGTGATTGTGTGCAGTGCTATGTATCTATCTACAGTCTACTTGTAACATATACAGTGCTGCCATACTGGAGTACCACCGCGTGGTACTCCAGTACCTTTCATTGTCTGACACCGGGCCAACAAGACTTAGTATTATCCATTACGTGCTTGTCAAGCAAGGGTTACAAGTAACTACTACCGTTTTTAACGTTTTTGGTATGACGCGGCCAGTGGACTCGAACCCACGACCTCCTGATTGCAGCCCGCTACTGTACTTCGGTATAAACTATGACATGCAACTTTGAGACTTATATACCAGGAAAAATTCACTATGTAAAACCTGAAGATATACAGTTTTTCTAACAGATCGTCTACGCAATTTATTTGTTTGTTTGTTTGCTTGAATGGTGTTTTACGCCATTATAAGTTCATGTATGCAGTACATGCAATACCCATGTTCCTTACTGCGGTTGCAGGTCACGTGGTCATATTCGATTACATTTTAATGATCTTTAATGTTTGATCTCTCCCAACAGTATTAATCATCTTAAGCATAATGTATACTGAGTAAAAATAAAAGTTCCATTATTACTACTATATACACAGAAAAACAGCAAATAATAAATGACGTATATAGAATAATTAGATCGACCACCACCAATAGTGCAAACAAAATATTTTTTTGATAAGTTCAGTACACAAAGGAGTTATCCCCCTTTTGCTTAAACCATCCATTTTTGGTAATAACATCTACAAACATTAAGTCAATTTGTCCAAGACAATATTCTCTATACGTTGCTTTCGAAACAAATCACAAACACAACATCGATTGTGTAAGTAGCGGCTTATTGATTATCAAAAATCATCAAATTACCTCCATTTAAGGTTTGCATAGTATCCATAAAAGAGTATTGCTTGGCAGAATTTGAGGAATATGTAGTACTCAGTGAAACGTGCTTAAAACATCAAACATTGTTTAATTAAAGGGCTGGTCTACGCTGTCCTACGCCCTCAAAAACTGGCCTATGGAAATACCAGCAAAAAAAAGGGGGTACTTTTTTTTGTTGAGTATATGTCAGTTTGTTGATGCTATGACGAGACATATCGTCTATTCGTTCAGGCGTATTAGTTATGTATTTACAATGCAACATCTTTTATTTCTCTAAGTGGTGAAAACATAAACCAATAGTAACAGCACACACATTTATAATGTAAAACTCAGAGGTGATAGTGGTATTACCCGAACCAAAATAACACTTGAAAATGGCAGACTCGGTTTGCGATGGTAACTATGCAACGTTGAAGTGTTTTTATCGATTTTTAGTCTCAGATATAGAGGGAAATTGTTATAGAAAAGATGAAAAAATGATTGCTTTGTTTAAAGGGGTTGATGCATTATTTTCAAAGAAGATTTATTTAAAAGGACTCTGAAAAACTTGAAAACAAATCAGAAAGAACTATCAAAATAACTTTTTACCATATAAGGCAAACTACATTTTAAAGCAAAGAAAATCACTGCAAATGAAAAATAAGCATTCAATGTATATATCTTGCATTTGTATATTCGTTTTTAATAAATTTGTGTTTTCTTTGATTTAACATTTATTTTGTCAGTATTCCTTATATCGTTCCAAGATGGCCGCCTCCATTTATGTTTCTTTGCAAATTTTCAATAGGTCATATATCTTTTATGTTTTATGGTATTTTGATAATAATTCTTCATCTTTTTCAAGTTTTTTAAAGCCCTTATTAATAAATCTCGGTATAAAATAGTGCATCAACCCCTTTAAGAACAAACTTGTCCAACACAATGCCAAATGGAACATTGTTGACATTTGAGAAATAGAGAAACACGTTGATAAGTAACGACCACATTCAATATATATACTTCTTACCGTACTCGTTCTTCGTTCTATAATTTAATTTCTTTTCTGTCTTTCATTTTTCTACTTTTCTCTCCCTATATATTAAACCAAACGTTTCTTTCAATACATTATATAGTAATTACTGTTGAACATAATTGTTGCTTTCGTAAAGTATTGTATTGAAAAAAATAATACAATGCTTAAATTATAAAAAGGGCAATAACGAAAACTATGAGCTATAAAGCATATATTATTATACATCTGTACAGGATATTAACAGAGCTCTCTGTTATTATTTTGTTTAACATGGATACACAAGCTATAGCATTGAAGTGCACGGAAATGGGGTTCCATTACGTGGTCCGAGTATTACCTTTCATACCCCATCCACCCCGTCTCAATGAAGCGAAAACGGGGTTGCCTGGGGTGTGAATTAATTTCGAAAATCCTGCTAAAAGCTTTCCCATCGCTTATTGGAATTAAGACAGGACCACGTAATGCGATTGCTTGTTGAAAAAGGCATTTTTATCCAAACAGTTATATAATTGTAAGAATTGTTTTTTATTTTTTTGTTTAACGTCATTTTCAACATATGTTTTACAAGGTTATATATGACGGTCGATTTTTTTTATGGTGGAGACAGACCACTCATTTTTATGGTGGAGACAGACCACCCACTTTTCTTGGGTAGAACCGGTACTGTACACCTCCCTAAGGATCGACACTTCCTCACTTACAAGTCGAGCTCCCAATGGGATTCGAACCCGTAGCGGTGAGAGACGAGAACGTTTACAACGCCACGTCGTTAACCCCTCGGTCACGGAGACACGGGTTGTTTTTATTAGAAGTAAAAAACATCGCTGGTAAACTTGACTAGTATTTGGACTGTAGCGTATAAGTCCATGACACATCCTCGATGATGTTTTAGTAGATAGACTATTGTGTATAAATTAAGTCCATGACACATATTCTAGTACATGGGCTATCGTGTATAAATTAAGTCCATGACACAACTTATAGTATAAGGACTAACGTGTATGTATAAGTCCATGGCACATATTCTAGTATATGGATTAGTGTGTATAAATTAAGTCCATGACACATATCCTAGAATATGGACTATCGTGTATAAGTTAAGTCCATGACACCTATTCTAAAATATGGACTATCGTGTATAAGTTAAGTCCATGACACATATTTTAGTATATGGAATATCGTGTATAAGTTAAGTCCGTGACAAATATTCTAGTATATGGACTATAGTGTATAAGTTAAGTACTTTAGTATATGGATAACCTTGTATCAGTAATGTACATGTGATCATATGTCAATACAAATGCCCGAAAGAACAACATATATCTAATTGTTGGCATTATTTAACAAACTTGCCACTTATTATGTTATTGTTGCATTGGAAAAACAACACAGAAACGTATTTACCTTAGTCCTAGTAGCGTTCTTTGTCTTCAGTCCTGCTGTCCGGACATTATAATCCTGACCGTACTGTGTGGACCAGGCTCTTATCACTGAGGGTGGCATGTCTATGAATTGAGACTTTTCTTCTACTTTTCACTTAGATTTACGTTTTTTCACCTCAATTATCCCGTTATAGCAGACGCTAAGTCAAGGTGTTTGACTTTGTAATATAGCGATTAGCGTGAAATAAGTCACTTCGTGGGCGCTGAAAGAGAACCGATAATAAATATTGGATTGCTTATAGGAAGCTTTCCACACCCTGTGTAAAGGTAATTATTGTGAAAAATCAATGATTCCAGATCACATTGTGTCTGTGTCAAGCAGATCCACAAGTATTACGATTAATAACTTTTACTTTTATCAATTCAAGTTTTGTATATATCGCTACCGTCTTAAGAGACATAAATATTTACTGAAACACAATGGTGGCATTATGGTTCGTTAATACTTTATTTAGGAGCATTATCATTTTAAAGCTGCAATTATCCTTGTTCACAACCATACATATACGCAATACAATATCGGAAACCACTCTAAGGCAACTGCTTTCAAGCGTGTCTTTAAAGAGACATATGGCGATCTTGGTATTTTAAAAACTCTCGGCGTCCCGCGAGTTGTTCACATAACCTGCATTGTTCAGTCATTAATATTAATTATAACAATAGTATAAAGAAAATTATTTTTTACATATTACTAACTGGTGATTATATTGAATTTAAACCTATGGTAGAGTAAGAAGACATTAAAACTCAAAATGTTATTGAATTATATGCAAGCAGGTTTAAAATCAAACTTTGGGACTTCGAGTATATTTGATCTAAATGTAATAACTTGTATACGTGCACATAAATGTACATGTACTAGTATATATATTACATGCAAATACAAACATAATACAGAATAGAAGTCTGCATAAACACACAGACACACGAGCATACTCTCGCATGTGCACGCACCAAATACTATGATATTACACATATGCTAAACAGACACCGAAATAGACCCCGAAAATAAACTTTATAGGAATAATACAATGGTAATCCAATATACGAACAATTATTATAAAAAATGTGCACTAGCTATCTAACCCAGTTACGGTTATATACGTAATACATACGTATTCATAGTACATTTGAAATAGTTGAGCTCAAATATCATGACAAAAAAAAGCAATTTAAGGACTATTGGTCCGTCGTGTTTAAAAAAGGATCCAAAATGGATAGGATTTGATCAAGTAAAAGGTTCAACCAAATGCATTTTTATGCATTTCATTGAAAGAATATCTTTGGTTGGTGAACTTTGCAATTTAGATGATGTGATAAAATTGCTAATTTTATTTAAAATTGATTTCTCGTTTGCACTAGCTGGATAAATTGTATGCACTTTTGTCAACTACGTAAACATCATGAAGACCCTCATCTAACACTGGATGGGTCACCAATACCATTAGTGGTTGAGACAAAATTCCTTGGTCTTAATTTCGACCGTAAATTAACGTTTATACCACACCTTAAATACTTGAAGGACAAGATCCTTAAAGCTCTTAATTTACTTAAAGTTGTTGCAAACACTAATTGGGGAGCAGATCGTATAGTACTTTTACAACTTTATAGATCTCTTATCAGTTCCAAGCTGGACTACGGCTCAATAGTATATGGATCGACTCGCAAGTCATACTTGCAGATGCTCGATCCTATACATAATCAAGGATTACGACTCGCCTTAGGTGCCTTTCGTACATCACCAGCCGAAAGTCTATATGTTGAAGCTAATGAACCATCACTGTCTCATAGACGGGACAAATTAGCCCTTCAATATGCCATTAAATTAAAATGTAACCTTTCAAACCCAACTTTCGATAATGATTTTAATCCTAGTTGTGAACCTCTTTTTGAACGAAAACCGAAGGCAATTCGACCATTTGGTCTTCGTATTACACCAAAATTAACAGACACTGAAATCGACCTAACTTTGCCAAGTACAATGTACCACAAAGTACCGCAATTGAACTTTCCTTAAATTATATTCAGGAGTATGATAATGACCATTTTGTAATCTTTTCTGATTCCCTTTCATCTCTTCAAGCACTGGGTAATATGAAACATGATAACCTAGTTGTGCTTCAACTTTTAGAAAAGTACACTGCTCTTATAGTTGATAATGTTATAATATTCTGCTGGCTTCCAAGCCATGTAGGAATACGTGGTAATGATAGAGCTGATAGTGCTGCTAAAGCAGCATTAGGTTTACATATATCTAATGCCACATTACCTTATACTGATTTTAAAAGTTGCATTAACACATATATTCGTATCTCTTGGCAAGCCGCTTGGAATTTGTCAGTTAGCAATAAACTCCATTCAATTAAACCGTTACTCGGAGAATGGCGTTCTTCTCGTAGATCCCTTCATCGAGAGGAAGTTGTCATAGCCTGGTGCAGGATCGGGCATACACGTTATACTCATTCCTATGTATTACAAGGTGAGCAATTACCAGAATGTATATACCCTGCTTTGCACCGTTAACGGTCAAACATTTTATTGGAATGTGTAGACTTTGGTCCTATGCGTCAAAGGTACTACAATGTTAATACTATGACAGAGTTATTTGATACTATATATTTTAGTCTTGTTTTAGATTTCCTGAAAGACTATATAAATCATTATAATATGTTCTTATATATATGATATTTATATACCCGTTGACGGGCATTTTACTACCGTATCATCCTTTATTTGTAAATAGTTTTATCTTTATATATTTACATTCATTTTTAATTACTATTCATTTTTCATCTTTCATCAGTTTTTGAGCACAATATGACCTATTTATGTGTCGACGTGCCATTCATTCATTATAGCTGGATAAATGGACTATTCTATGGATCAATATATACAAAAACAAAGCAACGTTGAACACAATTGTTTCAGACATTTCGTGCATAAAGAGCACAATTTTCTGATATGTTCACATCAATAATGTTGAATTACTGTCATATCCTATAGATGATTGAAATTGCTCATGCCTAAACTATGCATTTGGTTGAACATAAAATTATATTAGTCCATTTTGGATATTTTTTAGAACACATACTAGTCCATTTTGGATATTTTTTAAAGATGACGGAACAATAGTCCTAACACAGTACAATCAGTTTGATTACTTTTAATTGATGTGTAGCAATTAGTGCCACGCTGCGTCTGACCCCTTCCCAACAATTGCTATCTTACAACAGTTTTTCGCCCCACCCTTACAATTGTTATCATACAACAGTTTCTCGCCCCAATCTAACAATTGTTATCATACAACGGTTTCTCGCCCCAACCTAACAATTGTTATCGTGCAACAGTTTCTCGCCCCAACCTAACAATTGTTATTGTGCAACAGTTTCTCGCCCCAACCTAACAATTGTTATCGTGCAACAGTTTCTCGCCCCACCCTTACAATTGTTATTGTGCAACAGTTTCTCGCCCCAACCTAGCAATTGTTATGTGCAACTGTTTCTCGCCCCACCCTTACAATTGTTATAGTACAACAGTTTCTCGCCCCAACCTAACAATTGTTATCGTACAACTGTTTCTTGCCCCAACCTAACAATTGTTATCATGCAACAGTATCTGGCCCCAACCTAAAAATTGTTATCGTGCAACAGTTTCTCGCCCCAACCTAACAATTGTTATCATACAACAGTTTCTCGCCCCAACCTAACAATTGTTATCGTGCAACAGTTTCTCGCCCCAACCTAACAATTGTTATCGTGCAACAGTTTCTCGCCCCAACCTAACAATTGTTATCATACAACAGTTTCTCGCCCCAACCTAACAATTGTTATCGTGCAACAGTTTCTCGCCCCAACCTAACAATTGTTATCATGCAACTGTTTCTCGCCCCAACCTAACAATAGATATCGTACAACTGTTTCTCGCCCCACCCTTACAATTGCTGTTTCTCGCCCCACCCTTACAATTGTTATCCTGCAACAGTTTCTCGCCCCAACCTAACAATTGTTATCATGCAACTGTTTCTCGCTCCAACCTAACAATTAATATCGTATAACTGTTTCTCGCCTCACCCTTACAATTATTATTGTGCAACAGTTTCTCGCCCCAACCAAACAATTGTTATCGTACAACTGTTTCTCACCCCACCCTAACAATTATTATTGTGCAACAGTTTCTCGCCCCAACCTAACACTTGTTATCTTACAACAGTTTCTCGCACCAACCTAACAATTGTTATTGTGCAACTGTTTCTCGCCCCACCCTTACAATTGTTATTGTGCAACAGTTTCTCGCCCCAACCTAGCAATTGTTATGTGCAAATGTTTCTCGCCCCACCCTTACCATTGTTATCGTACAACAGTTTCTCGCCCCAACCTAACAATTGTTATCGTACAACTGTTTCTTGCCCCAACCTAACAATTGTTATCATGCAACAGTTTCTGGCCCCAACCTAAAAATTGTTATCGTGCAACAGTTTCTCGCCCCAACCTAACAATTGTTATCGTGCAACAGTTTCTCGCCCCAACCTAACAATTGTTATCGTACAACTGTTTCTCGCCCCACCCTTACAATTGTTATTATGCAACTGTTTCTCGCCCCACCCTTATAATTGTTATTGTGCAACTGTTTCTCGCCCAAACCTAACATTTGTTATCATAGAACAGTTTCTCGCCCCAACCTAACAATTGTTATTGTGCAACAGTTTCTCGCCCCAACCTAACAATTGTTATCGTACAACTGTTTCTCGCCCCACCCTTACAATTGTTATTGTGCAACAGTTTCTCGCCCAAACCTAACAATTGTTATCGTGCAACAGTTTCTCGCCCCAACCTAACAATAGATATCGTACAACTGTTTCTCGCCCCACCCTTACAATTGCTGTTTCTCGCCCCACCCTTACAATTGTTATCCTGCAACAGTTTCTCGCCCCAACCTAACAATTGTTATCATGCAGCTGTTTCTCGCTCCAACCTAACAATTGTTATCGTATAACTGTTTCTCGCTCCACCCTTACAATTATTATTGTGCAACAGTTTCTCGCCCCAACCAAACAATTGTTATCGTACAACTGTTTCTCACCCCACCCTAACAATTATTATTGTGCAACAGTTTCTCGCCCCAACCTAACACTTGTTATCTTACAACAGTTTCTCGCCCCAACCTAACAATTGTTATCTTGCAACTGTTTCTCGTCCCAACCTAACAATTGTTATCGTACAACTGTTTCTCGCCCCAACCTAACAATTGTTATCGTACAACAGTTTCTCGCCCCAACCTAACAACTGTTATTGTGCAACTGTTTCTCGCTCCAACCAAACAATTGTTATCGTACAACTGTTTCTCGCCCCAACCTAACAATTGTTATTGTGCAACAGTTTCTCGCCCCAACCTAACACTTGTTATCGTACAACAGTTTCTCGCCCCAACCTAACAATTGTTATCGTGCAACTGTTTCTCGCCCCACCCTTACAATTGTTATTGTGTAACAGTTTCTCTCCCCAACCTAACAATTGTTATCGTGCAACAGTTTCTCGCTCCACCCTAACAGTTGTTATCGTGCAACAGTTTCTCGCCCCACCCTTATAATTGTTATTGTGCAACAGTTTCTCGCCCCAACCTAACAGTTGTTATCGTGCAACAGTTTCTCGTCCCAACCTAACACTTGTTATCGTGCAACAGTTTCTGGCCCACCCTAACAGTTGTTATCGTGCAACAGTTTCTGGCCCACCCTAACAGTTGTTATCGTGCAACAGTTTCTGGCCCACCCTAACAGTTGTTATCGTGCAACAGTTTCTGGCCCACCCTAACAGTTGTTATTGTGCAACAGTTTCTCGCCCACCCTAACAGTTGTTATCGTGTAACAGTTTCCGCCCCATCCTTACAATTGTTATCGTGCAACAGTTTCTCGCCCCAACCTAACACTTGTTATCGCGCAACAGTTTTTGGCCCCACCCTAACAGTTGATATCGTGCAACAGTTTCTCGCCCCACCATTACAATTGTTATTGTGCAACAGTTTCTCGCCCCAATCCATGTTTCCTCTTCTCAAGCGCAATAATTGTACATCGAGTTTTGTCTTCTTTTTTTTTTAAAATATATTTGTATGACCTTCTTTTTAACCCATTGATCATGAATACTTGAGATAAGCTAATTAATATCCAGCACTCATACTAATGAATTTATGATGCCCATATGCTATATCATTCAAGAGACGAACCTCGTTTATTTGTGCCAAAAAGGGATACCTGTAACTCATGACCGGACTGTGCACGTGCTATATAGTGTACACCTTAGTTATAGGGGTACCTGTAATTCGTGACCGGAATGTGCACGTGTTATATAGTGTACACCTCCTTTATAGGGGCACCTGTAACTCATGACTGGACTGTGCACGTGTTACATATATATTATTTTGCTGTGCTGAACTTGTTATATGGTATATGCCTCTCAATTATGGGCGTATTAAATAAATTCAGTATGCCAACCACTGAATCACAGAGTTTTACTGTAAAACCAAACGATTCCAGTGTATCGACCTCAGAATGTCAGTGACAGCGCATGGAGTAATAAGTTGAAGGCACTTACATTTTAATGCATATCGATTGAAAGCTTGCATGCATTGCAGAAATTTACACCCTGAATAGTTTTAAAATTATTAATATGTACACTCTTTACCTCTTTTACAAACAGTGGATCCGCAAATTAACAAATGGGCGGGGTCTAGTAGTAGACTGCGTTTGACATCGAGCAGGTTACTCTTACAACCACTGCGCTGTCCGTGCGTATCCTCGCTGTATTGTACTTGGTATCTTAGCGGGCAGGCCTCGGTTTAAAGTCTCATCCGAGGGACTTGTAAGGTGGGAACTACTGTTTATATGCCATATATGGTAAAGTCACTAATAACTTCTACAGAATTAAATTGGGTAACGGGTGTGCAGACAATTAAAAGATGATAAAGACATCTCTCACATCACCTAGACATTATCACTTACTGTCATTTAACGAAATATAACGGAATGGGTGCGATCCCTGGGTTACTAAACCAACATGCTAACTGTTACACCAAGATGACACCTGCGTTCGTCTTTTCCAAAGGAGAGGTTCACTGGGCGGTTCCATGGCATTTAAACAAACAATTTGCTGTAGCCTTTTTCCCTATGTTAGTTTCAGCTCTAAAAATGGGTACGTCCGGCTTTTTGAGGGCTTCTAGTGGTCTAGCGGTTCCGACTCAGAACTAAAATGTTATGACATTTTCTATTCTACACGGCCAAAACATAATGAATGAGCCACAAATGACTCATTATATCAGGGAGTAAGTATACTTATATACAAGGAAATTCATTTTGCACGGTTATATGTGCTATCCTAGGTTACGCACCTGGGTTAATTTAAGATTTATCGCCCGATTACATTCAACATATTTGCGCCACTTTACCATATATGGCATATTGACAGAATGTCTTTTAAAGCAAAAAGCACTGCAAATGAAAAATAAGCATACAATTTATACATTTTACATCTGTATATTTATTTGTAAGCCATTTGCAATGATTTTCTTTGCTTTAAAACGCATTTTGTCAATATGCCATATATGGTAAAACGGCGCGATGACGTCATCGTTCAAAGATAAACGCCTCCATTTATGTTCAATAGGTCATATCTCTTTTATTTTTCCTGGCCTCTTTCAGCTTTTTTCAAGTTTTTCAGATCCCTTTTAAACAAACCGTGTTTGAAAATAGTCAACCCCTTTAAACTTGTATCCCTGAACCACACAGTGTTAACGCCAGGTTTGAATTTAAATCACATTCTTATCATCGTTATGTTTGTTTGAATGGTGTTTTACGTCACCTTTAGCATATTTTAGGTCATATATGACGGTCGATGTTTCGTGTGGTAGAGGCAGAGCACTCCATGATTCCTGGGTAGAAGAAATAGTAGTTTATACCTTCCACCATATATGTAGGAATCGACACTTTCTTACTTGTCGAGCTCCCAATAGGATTCGAACCCGCAGTGGTACAAACAACGTGTTGATGAGCCATGCCGGTCAGTGAAGCCTTGATGCCAGGTAATTAGACCGTGAGCCATACACCTTTTTGTTACCATCTCAAGGGACAAATTCTCACTAATACCATGTTATTGAGTACCTTGTAGAGAAACAAAAAATCCATGATAGCAGTGTGAACAGGGTAGCTGATTCCTGTTATTAGAGTTATCTCCCCCTTTTAAGCAAAACTCTTGTTTCTTTAAAAAATCGTTTTCGCTGAAACTGGAAGAGCTACAGGTCTAATATATTACATGTATTATACATTTAGGGTCCTCTACCAAGTATTTATAAAATGGTGACCCCAGGGTCAAATATGGCCCAGCCCCGGGGGTAAAAAATGTTCATACAGTTATAGGAAATCTTTAAAAATAAATAATTTTCTCTAAATCTGTAAGAGCTAGAAGTCCCATATTATGCATGAAGCATAAGCTTATGGTCCACTAGCAAGTTTGTTAAAATGTTGACCCTGGGGTCATATCTGGCTCCGCCGCAGGGGTCATATATTATATCATATATTGACATAGAGTCATATAGAAACATCTTTAAAATCTCTTCTTTAAAAAAAAACAATAGTCAGAGGTCTACTATTTTGCATATTGTATAAGCTTATGGTTCTCTATCAATTTGTTCAAATCGTGACTCTGTCTCCAACTATGGCCCAGTTCTGGGGTTAAAGTTTTACAAAGAGTTATATAGGAAAGTCCATAAAAATATTCATTTTCTGATACTTAAAGAGCTAGAGGTCTAATACGATGCATGTAGCATAAGAGTATCGATCTCTACCAATTTATTTTGTTCAAATGGTGATCTTATGGCAAATTTCGCCCGGTCCCGGGGGTCACATGTTTACTTAGAGTTATGTAGAAACTTCTATAAACATCTTCTCTTAAACTACAAGAGCTAGAGATGTAATAAGCTGCATGTAGCTTAAGATTATTGTCCTGTACCAAATAATTTAAATGGTGTCCCTTGAATCAAGCCTGCAGGAATCAAATTTGGCCCTGTCCCGGGGATCACACTATAACATTGAACTATATAGGAAAACATACTGAAACAGCTTCTCTGATACTTCAAAAGCTAAATAATAGTTCGCATGTACCATAAGCTTATGATCCTCTACCTAGTTTGTTCAAATGGCGACAATGGGGTCAAATATGGCCACTACGGGGGTCAAAGTTTTACAGATTTATATAAAGAAATTGTTCTTGTTTCTTAAAACATGAGAACACTTTGAGACAAGGCGAGTGGGTCTCTTGTTTATGGCTTGAAGTTGTACACTTTTCATAAAATCACTTCAAAAGTTTGAAGCGAACTGAAATATATAGAGAATGTGACTTTTGATAAGGTATTCCATTATGAAGACTTAACCATGTTTACAAATCGCATATTGAGTAAATCCACAAACTAAAATCACAAAGTGGACCACTGCATTTTCGACTAATTGCAAAAAAAACAGAAAGAAAAAGAAAAGGCATTTTACGGTTTAACTGTTGATTTTTAGGTGTCTGTTATACAAATTTTAAAATAACCCGTCAAATTACGACAAAATTACACTACAAAAACAGTTTATCAAAACTCTATCCAGGTGTTCATCTCATATAATAATGCATATGTGTCGCTTAAAAGTATATGTTTATTCATGGGTTCTTATAATATCCGTAATTGAATAAGTGTAAAATGAATTATCCATTTTTGTTTTTTTTGTCTGGCTGGTTAAAGCTTTTTATATTGTATCTATAGAGTTTTGATTCTCAAACGATGTAAGTTATGTATATACCTCGTGGTCAGTAGGTTTAGAAACGATGTACATATTTTGTAAAATGTGGCTGTTGTTGGCGGGATAGCTACTTTAACTGTGGTAGCACCTGTATGTCGGATATAGCTTTTAGAGTAAACATCAGTAAACATCAGTAAACTAACCGTGTTCATTAAATGGAATCTATCTCGATGGGTACCGATTCTTATCTGGAAGCGTTTAATTTTCTTTTATGTTATATGTATGTTATATTGTCACATTAAGTTATATTATTTAAATCAGATAATATGTACTGAGTATTCTTAATTGTCATTTTTTTATCCCAAGGCATTAATTGTCAAGTTTATCAAAACAGCAATGAGCTGGGCATATATAAGGTTTGCAGGCATATTGCAACTCGACATACATGAACTTGATGCTAACTTGCTAGATAAGAGAGACCGTTGTGAACCCAGCTTCTTGGATATAACCTTAATGACGGATTAACATTTTAGTTGTATGTCATACTGCTTGAGCGCATACAGTGTGTTGATGCAGTGGATAGCACGGGGGACTTTAAATTCAGAGGACCCTGGTTCAAGCCTCACCGGAGCCAGTGAATTTTGTCGGTGTGTTCTTGGGCAAGACACTGTTACCCTCGTCCGTCGGATGGGGACGTAAACCAGGCGATCCCGTTTATCGCTTGTTTTTTTTCTCCCATCATGTTAAAGAAACATAGGTGTCTATTCGTCAGTAGGGCAGGTTCCTAAATGCCTATATATATCCTATTCGTCAGTAGGGCAACACACCATCCCATAAGCTCTGCTGGCCCTTGAAAAATAGCTTATTTACGCTTTATGTAACTTAATGAATTGTAAACTTAAGTGCATCTTTAAAAAGTACATCAATAATTATTGACACAAGCATGACATTCAAAAATGAACATCAAAAACTTATATGAAAGCGCTACAATGATAACCTATTAATGTTCGATTTTTTTTATATAAGCTACCTGTTCCAGATTGCTATCATGGAAAAATGTAATCCATATACACTGCTCTTTTCAAAAAGTGATGGTAGAATTTGTCCTTTGAGTTGGTAACAATATCGAACATTTTGGGTCCTGGCTCAGGCCCAAATAGGTTTGAGTCGGACGAGCGTCGAAGATGATCAAGACTAACTAACAGTACAGTTGTCTGTTCTTTACCATGTTCTGTACCATGAGAGGAGCATCCGCTACAGAATTTGATCAGCCATAAAAGGCATATTTGAGCTAAGCAATCTATTGATTTTATATAGATCATTTATCAAACAATTGAAAACTGTTCAAAAACGTGCATGGTTTAAACAATTGTACCGTTAGTGCGTTTAGCAGGCGTGATACATATGTATATCTGTGTTATGTATGATTCAGGGGGTGCTTTAATATATTACATAAATAAAATTTTATATTAATAATTAACATTCGCGCTTGATATGTCGGTATTAATGGCATTTGAACATTAATCTAATGCAATGGCGCAGCTTAAAGTAAACACCCTATTAATATGTTCTCTAAAATGTAAAAACTGGCTATAAAACCATATACATGTATTTAAACGTGATTCGATGTGACCAAAATAAAAGTTGTTACATACATAAAAATAAAAAATAAAAATATGAGAAAAGTCTCACGGGATAATTTGGTAATATTTGATATGAGAAATACACTAATGACACAGCACGCACAGGGACGTACATAGCTCACAACTCGATTGGCGTGAACAAAAAACAAGAGGCCCAAGAAGGCCTGTGGACGCTCTACTGGCTAACATGGCTCTTATAACATCAATGAAGCGAGTGACTGCCATTTACGTTTTTTTGAAGTTTCGAGCAAAAAAACAGCTAACTAAATTAACTAAAGAATCTGGTAAAGTTTGGTAAAGATCAGATGAAAAATGAAGGCCATACCGTATTAATGAGGCAAAATATAGCATTTTTAACTAAATCAAGAGCCATGACTCCTCTGTTACTGATAATTAAAAAAAATAAAAAAAATAAAAAATAAAAAAATAAAAAAATAAAAAAAAAAATCAATAAAAAAAAATCATTAAAATAAAATAAAAATAACAGTAATATCAAAAAGACAGTCATAAAATCTGCTAAAGTTTGGCAAAGATCAGATGCAAAATGAAGGCCCTAATCGTACGACGAGGCAAATTATAGCATTTTTAACAAAATCAAGGGCCATAACTCTGCTGTTACTGGTTCGATCTGGCTGGTTTTCGAACTTGACCAAGCTTTCATAGACATTAACAATCTGACAAAGTTTGGTAAAGATCGGAGGAAAAATGAAGGCCCTATCGTCTTGAGGCAAAATATATCATTTTGAACTAATCAAGGGCCATAACTCCGCTGTTACTGGTCCGATATAAATGATTTTCGAACTTGTCCGAGCTTTCATTGATATTAACAATCTGATAAAGTTTGGTAAAGATCGGATGAACAATGAAGCCCCTATCGTCTTAACGAGGCAAAATATAGCATTTTTAACTAAATCAAGGCCCATAACTTCGCTGTTATTGGTCCGATCTGGCTGGTTTTTCGAACTTGTTCAAGCTTTCAACGACATTAACAATTTGATAAAGTTTGGAAAAGATCGGATGAACAATGAAGCCCCTATCGTAGTATTAACGAGGCAAAACATAGCATATTTAACTAAATCAAGGGCCATAACTCCGCTGTTACTGGTCCGATCTGGCTGGTTTTTCGAACTTGTCCGAGCTTTAATGGTTATTAACAACCTGGTAAAGTTTGGTAAAGATCGGACGAAAAACGAAGGCCCTATCGTAATATAGCATTTTTAACTAAATCAAGGGCCATAACTTCGCTGTTCTGGTCCGATCTGGCTGGTTTTCGAACTTGTCCAAGCTTTCATCGATAATAATAATGTGGTAAAGTTTGGTAAAGATAGGATGAACAATGAAGACCCTATCGTCTCAACGAGGCAAAATACAGCATTTTTAACTAAATCAAGGGCCATAACTCCGCTGTTACTGGTCCGATCTGGCTGGTTTTTCAAACTTATCCGAGCTTTCATGGTTATTAACAACCTGTTAAAGTTTGGTAAAGATCGGATGAAAAATGAAGGCCCTATCGTAGTATTAACGAGGCAAAATATAGCATATTTAACTAAATCAAGGGCCATAACTCCGCTGTTACTGGTCCGATCTGGCTGGTTTTTCAAACTTATCCGAGCTTTCATGGTTATTAACAACCTGTTAAAGTTTGGTAAAGATCGGATGAAAAATGAAGGCCCTATCGTAGTATTAACGAGGCAAAATATAGCATATTTAACTAAATCAAGGGCCATAACTCCGCTGTTACTGGTCCGATCTGGCTGGTTTTCGAATTTGTCCGAGCTTTCATGGTTATTAACAACCTGGTAAAGTTTGGTAAAGATCGGACGAAAAACGAAGGCCCTATCGTAATATAGCATTTTTAACTAAATCAAGGGCCATAACTTCGCTGTTCTGGTCCGATCTGGCTGGTTTTCGAACTTGTCCAAGCTTTCATCGATAATAATAATGTGGTAAAGTTTGGTAAAGATAGGATGAACAATGAAGACCCTATCGTCTCAACGAGGCAAAATACAGCATTTTTAACTAAATCAATGCCATAACTCCGCTGTTACTGGTCCGATCTGGCTGGTTTTTCAAACTTATCCGAGCTTTCATGGTTATTAACAACCTGTTAAAGTTTGGTAAAGATAGGATGAAAAATGAAGGCCCTATCGTCTTAACGAGGCAAAATACAGCATTTTTAACTAAATCAAGGATCATAACTCCGCTGTTACTGGTCCGATCTGGCTGGTTTTTCGAACTTGTCCGAGCTTTCATGGTTATTAACAACCTGTTAAAGTTTGGTAAAGATCGGATGAAAAATGAAGGCCCTATCGTCTTAACGAGACAAAAGTTAACGACGGACGACGGACGGAAAACGGACAACTCGCCATCCCATAAGCTCTGCTGGCCGTTGGCCAGTAGAGCTAAAAACCAACACATTTTCCAAAAAAAAAAAAAAATTGAAAAGAAATTTAAAAAAAAGATTTTCCAATTTTTTTTTATATGTTTTTATTTTTTTCGCGACACGACGTCTTGTTGTGGTGAGCAATTGTGCGAAGTTATTTGAAAATCCGTCGATTATTGTCAGAGTTATGAAGCGGACACGATTGTATAGACGAACGAATTTTGACCTTTGATCTCTAAGTGTGACCTTGACCTTGGAGCCACGGACCTGGATTTTGTGCGCGACATGTCGTCTTATTATGGTGAGCAATTGTGCGAAGGTATTTTGAAAATCCATCCATTATTGTCAGAGTTATGAAGCGGACACGAGTGTACAGACGAACGGATTTTGACCTTTAACCTCTAAGTGTGACCTTGACTTTGGAGCCACGGACCTGGTTTTTGTGCGCGACACGTCGTCTTGTTGTGGTGAGGAATTGTGCAAAGTTTTTTGAAAATCCGTCCATTATTGTCAGAGTTATGAAGCGGACACGATTGTACAGACGAACGGACAGACAGTGCGACTACTATATGCCACCCTTCGGGGGCATAAAAACAAGTTTATAGCGACTATTTCTTGAAAACTATAAGCGATATTGATATGGGATTTTTTCTAAGATGATCAACATGACAAGATGTTGGTCCTTGTCGAGCATTATTTTGATTCGACGTTAAACATGGCTGGCAGTGGCCATCTTTGCTTACATAGTGATATATAGTAATTCCGCCCAATGTGATATACCGGTACTCCCGCCTAGTGTGCTGTACCAGTACTCCATCCCCGTGTGCTGTACTGGTACTCACGCTGGGCGGGTGTACCAGAGCTGGAGTACCAGACAGCTCACTTGGCGGGAGTACCAGTACAGCTCACTTGGCGGGAGTACAAGTACAGTACACCGGGCGGGAGTACGAGCACAGTACACCGGGCGGGATTACCAGTACAGCCCACCGGGCAGAGTACCATTTACAGCTCACCAGTCAGGAGTACCAGTACAGCACACCGGACGGGATAGCTGGTACAGCACACCGGGCAGAGTACCAGTACTGCACACCGGGCGAGAATACAAGTACAACACACTGGCCGGGAGTACCAGTACAGCTCACTTGGCGGGAGTAACAGTACAGCTTACTTGGCGGGAGTAATAGTACCGGGCGGCAGTACCACTACAGCGCAATGTTCGGGAGTATCAGTACAGCACACTGGGCTGAAGTACCAGTACAGCTCATCAGGCGGGAGTACCAGTACAGTTCACCGGGTGGTACAGCTCACCAGGTGGGAGTAACAGTACAGCTTACTTGGCGGGAGTAATAGTACCGGGCGGCAGTACCACTACAGCGCAATGTTCGGGAGTATCAGTACAGCACACTGGGCTGAAGTACCAGTACAGCTCATCGGGCAGGAGTACCAGTACAGTTCACCGGGTGGTACAGCTCACCGGGTGGGAGTGGGTGGGAGTACCAGTACAGCTCTACGGGTGGTACAGCTCACCGGGTGGGAGTACCAGTACAGCTCAGGAGAAGCAGTACAGCTTAATTGGCGAGAGTATCAGTACAGCTCACTAGGCGGGAGAACCAGTAAAGTTCACTGGGCATGAGTACCAAGAGAGCTCACAGACATAGGGCAGGCGTACCAGTACAGCACACAGGGCGGGTGTACCAGTACAGCACAATGGGCGGGAGTACCAGTACAGCTCACTGGGCGGGAGTACCAGGATAGGTCACCAGGCGGGAGTACCAGAACAACACACAGGCGGGAGAAGCAGTACAGCCGACCAGGCGGGAGTACCTGTTCAGCTGACCAGGCGGGAGTACCAGTACTGCACACAGGGCGGGAGTACCAGTACAGCACACTGCGTGGGAGTACCAGTATGTCACACTGGGCAGGAGTACCAGTACAGCACACAGGGCGGGAGTACCAGTACAGCACACGGGGCGGGAGTACCAGTACAGCACATGCGGCGGGAGTACCAGTACAACACACTGGGCGGGAGTACCAATACAGCACACGGGGCGGGAGTATCAGTACAGCACACAGGGCGGGAGTACCAGTACAGCACACAGGGCGGGAGTACCAGTACAGCACACAGGGCGGGAGTACCAGTACAGCACACAGGGCGGGAGTACCAGTACAGCACAGTGGGCGGGAGTACCAGTACAGCTCACAGGAGTACAATACAGCTCACCAGGCGAGAGTCCAGCTAGTAGAGCTAAAATATGACCACAAATGTGCAGAAAACTTCGGGACAGACGCAGCACATTCTATTACAATTTAACGTCTGGCCTTTGGCTGGGAGAGGGAATAAAATTTAATTATCATTGTCAGGGAAGAAAAACGGAATTACTTGTATAATGTTTAATAATTTTAATATTTTTAATCATATAAAGAGATTTCACGTTTATCGCTGTAAGATTTTTAACAACTACATAGGTATAGATGTTTAATGTCATATTAAGAAAACGCAGCTAAAGCTCCTCTGAAAAGGGACACTTGACAATCCTAGGAGTATTTATAATGCAGTGTGTATTCCTAAGGAGTATAATAACCCTACCTTATGTGCCAAGAGGAGAATCCCTCAATGATGTGCCAAGAGGAGAATCGCTCAATGATGTGCCAAGAGGAGAATCCCTCAATGACACCGCATTTTGTCTGGACTGTAATCTATAAAGCACTGAATGTTATAGCTTTTAATATGAAGGCCATTTATTTGAGGCCAAGAATCAATATTGCCGGGTGTCCCTTTAATGTATAGAAATTACATCACATTTTCCTTCATCAGTCACCGTATTTCCCCTAATAGTAAGTAGCACCAGCTCCACTAATAAAAAAAAATCAATAAATAATCAATGTTTTGTATAACCCTAATAAAAAACATCATTTCATTTTTGCATAGTGCCCGGGCGCTACTTTACTAATAGTGGAATACAGTATTACCGTATAATTCCTAATAAACAAACGCCAACCCACCCCCCTTTTTTTCAGATTTTTTTTTTTAAAACTTACCAAAAAGATGCAAGCATTCACAATGGAACAACTCCTCCACCTTCTTTTTTTTCAGATTTTTTTTTTTTAAAACTTACCACTTAAAATCCGATGCATTGATTGATTGACATGCGGACTTTGGTTTTCTTGATCAAGAAAATCATTAAATAATGTCTGATTTAAAAGTTAAGCAAAGCTTTATGGATATCAATGTTTCCACCTTGCGTGCTTTTAACAAATTGTGTTTTAGTGCTAAATTATGTATTTTTGGTCTCAAATAGATGCCCCTTTTCAAAAATGTTACACCCCCAGGGGCATTTATTAGGGATTATACGGTACATTTGAATATGCTAAGATTGCTCACAATTACAGTTATATGCACAAGTTTTCCTTTCTTCATGATATAAATTCACAAAAAGGTATTTATACACCATCACATAGATAGTCGTACTTGTATATCCATGATTTTTTTAAATATATTCAAGCAGGTTTCAAGTTAAAATGACACTGAATTAATAAATTGTGATGCTAATGTTAATGCATGACGAAACTTAAAGATTGCCATGTGTCTCTTTAAAGATACATAACAGGAATGTATTTGTCCATCTCCACACAGACCTAATAACAAATAGATTGGACACTATGAAAATTGTGTAAATTTCAAGTGGCACAGTTCGAAAATTTCACAAAATATTTCCCAACTTTAAACACACATATCATGAAGAGTTTTATAGATACAAGTTTCATTCAAGCCAAATACCATCACAAATTTAATTTTCTTTCCAATGATAATATTTTATTATCTCTTACATTGAGAGCAAAAAAGGAGTTTGATGGAAACTTTGACTATGTCAAAACATTGATTTTTAAGAGAAAAGCGAAAAATGATGACATTTTAAACTTTAATTTTTTTTTTTATACAATTTCTTATTTTGAAAATAAACATAAATTATTGTAATACAATTTTGCTATTCACTATGAATCTTTTGGATGTATTCTCATCAAAATCGGTGAATAATTGAGAGAGAAGATAGAAGGAAAAGTTAAGGTGCCACATGCTATTTTGGTTACTTCATTGGTTTAGATAGGAAGTTTCCTATCTGTTTATTAATATGTCTGTGATCTCCAGCATAACAAATAGATATATAGTCTTATCTCAATTTCACATGGCACAGTGCAATAAATCTCAATTTCACACGGGCCATTGCGATAAATCTCAATTTCACAGTGCAGTAAACTTCAATATTGCATCAGAATAAACACAAATATCATACAGAGTTTACGCATACATATTTTATCACCATCGAGTTTTCTTTCCAATTATAGTATTTACTAAAACTTTTTGAGCAAAAAGGAGTTGAAACGGAAATAAATGTATAAATATACAGAGGATATTTGTTTGTTTTGAGTCGATATAAGATTTATTTTCATCGAGAAGTGAGAAAACTTATATTTTCAGGAGTGTTTTAACACGGGTAAAAATATTTGAGTTTTTCTCACTTAGAGATGAAAATAATCCTATATTCATGACAAATCAACAAATATTCTATTTATTAAGATATACTCAGTGCTCTTGCACTCACAACTTGGAAATTTATGCAGAAAATATATAATGCGCCAAAACAATGACGTCAATGACGTCAACAACGTAAACAACATAAACAGTTGCAGGACGTCATTTTGAGAGAATATATGTTTTCTATTATATTTTCACCTGTGAAATATAAACAATGAAAATATAAGGTTTTATTTTAATCATAAAATCCAATATTTCACTGGAAATTATATAATATACTCTGTAAAAAATGTTTTGGACCATGACAGTGTTCGAACCCGTACAATGATCGCTGAATCTTGACATTCGACCATAACCCTTATTATCTCAGCTGATAATTCACAATAGATCAACAATCAACAATAATTATCGTTTACAATGAAAGTTTGCGAAAAAATAATAATCTTTTTACTGGTTACTCGAATGTGTCCGTAACTGTTACTTTTTTATGGACTTTGCAACATTTTTTACAGAACCTTTGTGTGTTCGCGATATTTTTTTAAAATCAAAACTTTTTTGGAATTTAATGTTTCTAGTACCAAATTAACCGGGTAGGGTAGACCTTGGTTTCTGAAAAAAGATACTTAAATTCTGTCCACTAGTTTTATTTTTATATGTCTTTATATACCCTGGTCCAAAACTTTTTTTACCGAGTATATATACTCATCAAATTTTTATTTTGAAATAAAAGATGAATTAGTATTACACCATTTTACTATTCATTATACTTTTTGGTTTGAATGAATTTTCATCGAAGTCAATGAATATTTGAGAGAGGAATTAGAACAAACATTATTAAACCCTTAAACCGCTAAGCGCGAGTATAATAGCCTTTGACTCCATTGAAAACCCAGGTCAGCCTCTCGCAGGCTGATCAGGGTTCCTGTTTCCCCAAAACACCCCTTTGTTACATAAATGGAATGGTCTTAATTCAAAGAAAGAACAGTCCATTATTTATATGTAGCGGGTTGATATTTAAGCTTTTTCAGAGCAGAAGTTTCTTAGGCTATCCATCTACAATTAGGTCTGTCTATTCTATTCTTTACAGTAAATGTAAGTTGAGTTATCTACTATTGGTCTACTTTTTGTCTTCATGGTGGTCTATATGCCAGAGAAGAAAGTCATGAATATAAAATAAATATTGGCATGGGTATATATTGCACAGTAAACTGATTGTTTTAAGGATTATATGAACGACCGTGGTAGCTGTACTTACTAGTGTAACACTGACCCTAGAGCCGAGATAAGTCGCCGAGAACCATCGCGTTGACTAACTCACGTCACTAATGTTGGTGTTACCAGTTGTCGGGAACCATGTTGTTGTGTAACACATCACTAATGTTGGTGTTACCAGTCGTCGAGAGCCATGGTGCTAGGTAACACTCACGTTGGTGTTACCCAACCTGGTACTGCGACAGTGGCTTAGTGGTAGAGTGCCATATCGCAGGCGTGAGATCATGGGTTGGATCCCTGACTGTGTCATGTCATGTGTCTACGGCATAGTATTCCAGCACTTTGAAGTTGAGCAATTGGCTCACTGCTACAAGTAGACATTGTCGGTGTATGACAGACAGATTGTTTCAAGTGATGTCACACACATGCACATACGCACGCATACACAGTGACACACATGCAGGTGTGCCCGCAAACAACCCGGAGATTCTCTGAGGACTGGTCTAGGCTATAATGTCAGTGTTACTCAACTTGAGTATTCATGAGAATTTACCCGTTACAAGATGTAAACAAAACAATAACAAAGTTAAAACTATAAATGTGGAGTGTTTGTAAGTTACAAAGAATTCAATTAAACCTTTGTTTTTAACAAAACGTGATTGTGCATTATTGGGTTATACAAATAGGATTTTACACAAGTGCCTTTTAAATATTGAATTTATTAAACACGTTAGATAAAATTATAAGATGGAGGCTGACAACTTCATCCACCGAGTTTATTAAATTCAATATGAATAGGCATGAATGATAGATTCTATTTATCACGTGACTCCAAAAAAGCCTCATGAGAAACATTTGTTGTTGTAGCTCTTTTGTAGCTTCATATATATATTTATTACATTTCTATGGGTGAAAGATTGGGATTTCTCAGTGAAAAAATATCACTAAATCTTAATAACTAACGCCGAACACAAAAATAACTAACTGCGACGTTGAGTTATGACGTCAATAAAGTGTTGCTGATGTCGACGTCATCCGTCGATAACGTTCAATAAAGCGAATATTTTTACTTAGGTTAAAATTATACAAAATCTGAGTAAAATGTAATAAATAGATTATTTAACTGTTGTGAACTATTATATGGAAATCCTTCACTCGATGGCAGGCGTGTGTTGTTTTTTCACTCACTCTCTTACATTCGTGAGTGAAAAGAACCACACGCCTATAATCTATCCCAGCAGTTAAATAATCTCTATATAACATTGCCGTATGATGACGTTGGATGTTTGTACGATGATTATGGTTACGGAAATTGATGGCATTTCTGTTGCACACGGAGCTGAACGGAAAGGACCAAACAATGATTTGGCCTTCATTTGCATATTTATTTCACTAGTTTAATATGATTAATATAACATGGCTTTATTACACTCCCATGCCACAAGTTATGTGATAAATAGAATTTACACAGCTTAATTACATAACAAGGGGTGCATGTGAAAGTATTGTTACTATATATATATAAGAATAAAACAAGAGACACTATATACTGAAAAAAATAAGTTTGACACTTATACTTCTTGCATTAACCTACCTATCTTAAATAAATCGAGTTTTTTGATTATGTGAAGTATTTGAAAACATTGGCATGACACAGGGTGTTCTTCTTTTGTGATCCATGGAAAGTATTAGAGTTATCTCCCATTTAGTTAAAACGACATATTTCATATAAATATATAAGCACAGTATCAAGAACATGGTAATAATAATCTTATTAAATAAATGTTCTGGGTTTAGTGTTAAAATCCCCAAAAGGTAAATGATAATAACCTTGTCATTATAACGAAATAACTACCCAAATTTAAAATTTAAAATAACCTTCCTTTAGATTGAAATAAGAACAAATTTATAATTTTTGTAAAGCAGGTGAATTAAATCAGTTCTGCTAAAAAATTCAAATATATTTAAAAAAAAAAGTCCTGCGTATACTAGATAATTATGTTAATAACCTTGTTCATGACCGTTGTGATACATAGCCTGGCACCTGTTATTTACATGCGAAACTGGCACCGTTATTTACTTGCGAAACTTATTTTTATCAGTATAGTATTGTCGAGCCCTCGATATACATCACAATAAAATGAGCATCGATAATCTCATACAATTGTCCCTCAGAAAGTAAACTATTAAAGGCACTGTGCTCTTTACAACAATCAAAATAATCAAAACGATGTAGGAAGAGGCAAATATTAAATTTATAATACACTCAGTAATTTGAAAATGCAACACTTGGTATTTTTTGAATTTCTAGAGATGTTAAAGATCCTCATGCAAAATGTGTTTTAACTGAAAGAAGTAAAGCAAATCGTATGCAACTGTCGATCGCCCTATGTTAACCTTTGCGACAAAGAAGACTTGTGTACTAACATAAAATACAGTTTTGATTTGAACAAAAAAACAGCGGACTTAAAATAATCGGAAATCAAAAATGTTGCGTTTTTAAATGTAATGAGTATATGACGAGATTTCGGAAACTGATTGTTCGATATTCGATATCAAGAACCTCCCTCTATTGTCTACTGGTCCAGGGCTTCTTCCACGTATTTTGGAAAAAAGGACCCTTGGGAAATTTCTATCGTAAAAACGACCATGTTGAGAATTTTTTTCATCGATAAAATGGCCAATTGAGAATTATTTGTCAACATTTTGTAAGTTTGGGTGAGGTAAAAGCCTAAAAGGTATAATTAGGAACACTATTACATCATTAACATACCACTTATATTGATTAGCATGTAACATAAGGGATGTAACAGTATAATATACATGTAAACATTTTTTTTTATTTTTTTTTTGAGATTGGGATTTTTTTTAACTGGGAACAAAAGACTATTTTGCATTGGGAAACGGGATCTTCAGAAACGGGATCCGTTTTTCGGCCCGGTGGGACATCTAGAAAAAGCCCTGTGGTCAAAATCCCACAAATATGGGCCATGTTCTTCATAGAAATTTAGAGTTGTTTGTGGGACTACATATGCTTTTCTTACAGGTGTAAATACCTGCTGTACCTTTAACTGGCTCAAATCGAAGACAGATATAAATAAGCTTGACTGACGGATCAGAATTATGTATTTAAATTTTTGATGCATTTATCAAAAATTCAGTTTTTTATAAACTTAGATATTGGCATTTAGACAGATTTATTGTTTATTAATAACAACACATGGAAAAGGAGTAGAAAAGCTCGTAATTTCTTCGAAAAGTCAAACTAACAAACATATTGTAAAGCCTCATAGTGCTTTTAACAATATTATAACATTTAAATAAGATAAAAGCTCCAAAATTCAAAAATGTACAACAATAATGCAAGAAAATAACCCAAACATATACCAAACAAAATAATTCAAACAAAAGTTTGTCTACAGAATGGAAGTTAAGGACGGATATAGTCTCAACACAAGAAATATGAACATATAAATATAAACTGACAATTTCATGTCACTTGACAAAACAAGCCTACAAAAAAACAGAAACATGTTTCAGGACCCCAACTACCACTAGAACTATCACCGAAGGTGATGTATACCCCAGCTTAAATTCTAAGTCAAACAAAAGGCCATAATTCTGTAATCAATTAGGCAATCAACAATGGGTGATGTAGAGGGACATAAGGTCATCAGTTGTTATTAGTATATGAAGTCTGGGAAGAACCCAGTCAGAATGTTTGAGAAATGCTATTTATAACAAGAGGCCCAAGAGGGCCTGTGGACGCTCTACTGGCTAAAACAGCTCTTATAGATTTAGATAGATATAGCTAGATATAGCTCTCTTCTCCTATAGATTTAACAAAGGAAAATACAATATAGCATTTTTCAACAAATCAAGGGCCATAACTCTGTTATTACGAACAAGATCTAGCTGGTTTTTGAAATTGTCCAAGATTTCATTGATTTCATGCACAACTAGACATCATATGGAGGCTTCCTGCCATCTTTCGTAGAAATCCAACAAGCCATTTAATAAGAGTAGCGCCGACAAGAAATTTAAAATAAAAATGTCAAAAGGCCATAACTCAGTCTAAAATCAGCGAACTGGAACAAAAGCGTGCTATGCACAACAAGACATCTTACCGATGCTTCCTGCCAAGTTTCGTTGAAATTCAACTAGGCATTTAAGATGAGTAGCGCCGACAAGAAATTTTAAAGTAAGTGTCAAGTAATTAAAAAGATAATGAAAAAAAATTTAAAAAAATTTAAAAAAAAATTCAAATCTATCAACAAAAAAAAAGATGTAATTGAAAAAAAAAACTGTTACCCACGGGGCGCGTCCAAATTTGACATCAGGGTCACCATTTGAACAAACTTGGTAGAGGACCATGAGCTCTGTGCCATGTGGTTCCAGAGAAGATATTTTTCAGTTTTTCCATATACAAGCCTAAGTAAAACTGTGACCCCCAGGGTGGGGCCAAATGTGACCAAACCCCCAGGGTGGGGCCAAATGTGACCAATGGGTCACCATTTGAACAAACTTGGTAAAAGACCATAAGCTTATAGCAAATGCAAAATATTAAACCTCTGGCTCTTGCAGTTTCAGAGAAGAAGATTTTTTCAGTTTTTCCCTATAAATGTCTATGTAAAACATGTGACCCTCGGGGCGGGGCCAAATGTGACCCGAGGGTCACCATTTGAACAAACTTGGTAAAGGACCATAAGCTTATAGTAAATGAAAAATATCAAACCTCTGGCTGTTGTAGTTTCGAGAAGATTTTTTTTTTAAAAAAATCCTATATATATAATTTGACCCCAGGGTCACCATTTGAACAAACTTAGTAGAGGACTATAAGCTGATGCCACATGTAATACATGAGAGGTCTGTGCCTTGTGGTTTCAGAGAAGAAGATTTTTTATAGTTTTTCCTATATGTCTATATGAAAAACATGCAAAACCTCAATATACAAATTTTGGACCCCAGGGGCACGGGCATTTTTTAATCCGGGGACTTTATTTGAACAATTTTGATAGCCTAGGCCTTGGCGATCATTTTAAAAGAAAAACTGTTGAAATCTGTCTAGCGGTTCTGGAGAAGAAGATTTTTTAAGGTTTCGACCATATATGGTAATGGCAGCCATCTTGGATGTAGCGCTGACCTAGTTTTAAAAAATCTAAAAAGCATTCATCTAAGGATCATCCATGTGAAGTTTGGTCAAAATTAACCAAGCAGTTTCTGAGGAGAAGTCGTTTGAAGAAAAGTTAACGAACGACAGACAGACAGACAGACGACGGACAACAGACAACACACCATCCCATAAGCTCTGCTTGCCCTTGGCCAGTAGAGCTAAAAATGTGTTATAGGATGTGACACGACACGACAAAACTGTGTTATGCGACATGACGAGACGTTATGGACAACGTGATTCCTATACAGCCCTCACTTCACTTTGTGATTTGTTTGTTTGCATGGAGTGTTTTACGTCATTTTCACACATTTAAGGTTATATATATGATGGTCTATTTTTTTATGATGGAGGCAGACCACCCACTTTTTCTGGGTAGAACCAATACTGTACACCTCCCGCCATCCGTAACAATTGACACTTCCTCACATACAAGTCAAGCTCCCATTGGGATATGAACCCGCAGCGAGAGGCGAGAAGGAAAGCGAGGCTATAATTAATCAGGAACACACATGGATATGGGTTTGGCTACCTAAATAAAACTTGCAATATGCCAGTGTACTTAGTACTCTGCAACTATGACAGACGTGTCTATATAAACTTTAAAAATGCACCAGAATTTACAATTTAAATTCTCTAGGGACCATGCCTCCAAAGGCATTCTAGTGCAGAGATGTACTTAACCAATTTTTAGGTTTTTGCCATTCAAAGTTATACATTAAGTTTGTATTTTATCTTGGCCTTGCATGTACATCTCTAAAGAAATGTTTCGGCTCTTGAGTCACAGATTTATTTGGTAGTTATGATGTACTATATTTCTGGCTGGGCCTAACCGTGTATAGGTTTACCACCACCAATTTCAAATAAACTTACAAGGTGTAGTCGAATGTAGTACCTATTAAAAAGAAATCCATCCTTTTTTTGTTGGAAAGGGGCAAATGGCCCATTTCAATTAGATTTTGTTGATGTATTTATAAAAGTGTTTTCACAGGTTTTAATGGATATTGATGAATATTTTCCAACTTTCGAATCTTTACATACACTTTGTGAGCAACTATCGATGAAAACCGCTGTAACCTTGACCTGTTTAGTTTTTGTATAGAATTTTCTTACAAGTGGATAGCTATTTTTCTATACAAAAATTGCACAGCTGCATTACCCATACTTGAATTGAAGTTACAGAACATTATAAACATGTGACATTTTAACATTGGTGTCAATGATGAAAGTATTGGTGTTTTCATAACATATACTATAGATCATGTACTGATCTTGGACTGAAACAAATTAATATAAAATGCAAAAAACAGACATAAAACAATCACTAATATAATGAAGTTTCGATACAACTCATAAATGATATGTTTCCATTATAAGATGAGCATTGAGCACAATGTTAACGATCTACAATAGTCTCCCTTGCATTATATCAAGATAAGCCAAC
The DNA here is from genome assembly GCA_037043455.1 of Cyrtodaria siliqua. NCBI lineage: Eukaryota > Metazoa > Mollusca > Bivalvia > Adapedonta > Hiatellidae > Cyrtodaria > Cyrtodaria siliqua. Next base: position 224,329 of record JAWPHD010001110.1, on the reverse strand, counting down.
AGTAGTTTCCCTTGTATGCATGATCTCCCTTGTATGTATTCAACAATAATCTCCCTTGTATGCATTCACCAGTACTCTCCCTTTTATGTGTTAACAGTAGTTTCCCTTGTATGAATTCATCAGTAATCTCTCCATCAACAGTCATCTCCCTTGTATGCATTCACCAGTACTCACCCTTTTATGCGTTAACAGTAGTTTCCCTTGTGAGAATTCATCAGTATTATCTCCCTTGTATGCAATCCAGAGCAGTCTCCCTTTTATGCATTAAAAGTATATATGATACTCTCCTTTTATATGATACTCTCCCTTATATGCAATCAAGAGTACTGGCCCTTGTATGAAAATTCAACAGTAATCTCCCTTATATGCCATTAATTGAACAGATACATGAACACAGTACCGGTATAACCTTCTCAATTTATGGCACAACTCTACTCATTGTTACAAGAGAAGTACTTCATGAACGGGCAACCATTTTTTAAAGAGCAACCACAAGCTCTATTTAAAGTGTTCTTGCACCTGCTACTTGTTATTAGTATACTTTTTTTTTTTTATTATCGAAAACCGTTTAATCCATTAAAGTTCAATTTCAAATCGTTTGCTAATTTTTTTTCCTACAAGCTAAATGGACATAATGTTTTTTTAACTAAGGGTGCTAACCAGAATTCTCAAGACATTTTTTTGTAGGTATATTTTATGTAATTTTCCAACAGCAGACGTTTTTTATATAATTTTCCAATATGTAAACTTAGCAGGAGACATTTGAAAAGAGTTTTTATAAATATAAGACAAATATCTTTATGACCTGTTGTTTAAAAGCATGTTTAAAACAAAAAACATCGTGCATGAATCTAACTCTTACATGGGACAGTTGAAATGTGACAATTAACATGGTGGTGCATGAATATATCTCCTAACACATGAGAGTAGACATAAGTTTAACTTCTTACATAGGAGAGTTGAAATGTGACAATTAACATGGTGGTGCACGAATATAACTCCTAACGCAGGAGAGTAGACATAAGTTTAACTTCTTACATAGTCTAGATCATCTGCGACACTTACTTATTTTCAAGACAAACATCTAAAACTGTTGTTCTTAAAACAATTGACACATCAGCCATTTTACCGATATTCTGGTATCGTTTCGGATTGGTTGATACAGACGTACCCTCTATCGTAGATGTATAAAACCGCATAATCACACTAAATTAATAAATAAACAAAGGGGAAAACCTCATCATTATAGACAATAAAAAATGTGGATGCTCAAAAATACTATAATATTATTTTTTATATATATTACAGACACTTGTTTCCAGATGTTTAAATATTTTTCTGCAAGAATGGTCAAGTTGTTTGTATTTACAATCAAGCGTCGAAGACGAATAAGACTACCTCTTACATGGGAGGGTTGACAGGTAGTTATACATCTAAAACAATATATTATTTTGTTGTTATTTTGTTCCAAGTGTACAACTGTTATTTAATTCTGTGGAATTAAAAGCATTTGTCAGGAAGTTTACATAATTATATACTTTGTTCACACATTTTGTTCCCAGCAAAAGATTAATGAATATTCATACATATATGTGATGGAATATGGACGATAGATGATGGGATTTTTAAGAACATTTGTCAGCTCCTGGCTATTTCATTTTCTTCCGTCCAGGGGTTGTATTTATATCTGGACGCAGTTCTCTGTACTGAACCTACAAATTAAAGGGATATGTCAATCAAAGTATTTAGGGATATGTCAATCAAAGTATCTAAAATTGTCAATGATTGGTTGCTGGTTCTCTAACATGGTCAGTGATTGGTTACTTGTTACCTAACATGGTCAGTGATTGGTTACTGGTTCTCTAACAGGGCCAGTGATTGGTTACTTGTTATCTAACATGGTCAGTGATTGGTTACTTGTTATCTAACATGGTCAGTGATTGGTTACTGTTATCTAACATGGTCAGTTATTGCTTACTTGTTATCTAACATGGTCAGTGATTGGTCACTGGTTTGTTATCTAACATGGTCAGTGATTGGTTACTGGTTCTCTAACATGGTCAGTGATTGGTTACTTGTTATCTAACATGGTCAGTGATTGGTTACTTTTTATCTAACATGGTCAGTGATTGGTTACTTGTTATCTAACATGGTCAGTGATTGGTTACTTGTTATCTGACATGGTCAGTGATTGGTTAGTTGTTCAAAATATGATTGATCATAATCAAGTTTTTCAGATATAAATATTGAAATATAATAAAGCAAGCTTAGAAGTTTGTAAAGTAAACTGGCAGTTCTTGTGAAATATGTGGGTCTTTTTAGTTAAACTTTTCTGCCGCAAATGTTATGTGATTAACACAACAAATAATGCTTCAATTATTAACTCTGAAAAAGATTAAGAATTTGAAACTTGTATAAATTATGTTTCCTTAAAGGGACACATGGCAATCAAAGTTATATTTTTTTCTTCAGATCTCAGCGGGGTAGGATCTTAATAACATTCCTCTTTTCCCCTACTTAAATCTGCCCTTGCTTCTTGGGTACAGCTTCCCTAATAGCTATTTTAGTCAATGATGTGTTAATTTATGTACCTGATAGAAAGAAAACAATACTTTACCAGTTCACTATCTGACGGCACCCTGGACAGGAAGTCAAGAAACTCATTGTTTGGTATTGCGTTGGGTGCCCGCAACTTCTTTGTAAACTTATTGATACCTGTCAGTGAGATAAACGAAACATTTTTTTTGATTTCTAGTATTTTTATTATATACTTAACGCCATTAAAAGTGCAAGTTTTTTTGTTTTGTGTTTATTTCCAAGATAGATTGTAGTGTTACGTACATGTTAGAAATTTTCCACATTCCCTATAAATCTGGTGACCGATCAAATTTATGTATTGGAAGAAGTAAAATAGGAATTATGTAATCGATCTTGGAGACATTTTAATTAACAACAAACACAAAATAAAAAAACTTGCACTTTTAATGGCGTTAAAGAATTTCCGAAATAACTCTTGAATTCTAAAATGAAGGCAATCTGGAAGAATTGTGGGTGTTGATTTAAACACGAATACAACTATCATGATGTGATGTGTTTTAGTTGGATATTCAATATGCGCATGCACTAAGCTAGGCCCCATGAAATGTCCAATTTAATTATTAATAACAATGAAATAGTTTGGTTATGTAATGCCCCAGTCACACCAACCACGATTGCCTGTACGAATCCACTACGTAGTGAATCCGTAGTGTATCCTGGGTTATTCGTGGTTATTCGTAGTAGTTCGTATGTATCCGTGGACCCACCTCGAGAGTTTTGGACATGTAACTCTCGGGGTCAGCACCACGATTTTTCGTACTCAAACCGTAATAATGTGTTCGTAGTAGTTCGTAGTATTTTTTTTAAGAAATGCCCATTCGGGGGGGGGGGGGGAGGGGGGACCGTAGTGGGTTCGGGGAGACATTCTTGTTTTTGGTGTGACTGGGCCATTAACAAAGTACAAATACATTGCTCAACGGCATACAATAATTATTTTACGTGAACAAACATTTATCATATTTTACTGCCTATGCACTAAGAGACTAGGTACATACCCCACGCCAAAATGAGATATCTCACTGGAATGTAATATAGAACTATAACTCCTATGGACAGAACGATCACTGCTAGCGACGTCAACCAGGTAACCGACCAAGTGAATGTGCTGAAATTTAGACATATAACATTATTGTGATGGAAGTGAACTGTCTTAATGGTATAGAGCTAGTCTGGACATGAAATTGTCATGACATTTATCATATAGTACACACACACACACGTTTTGTAATTAGCTCGACTGGCCGAAGGCCAGCAGAGCTTATGTGATGGCGAGTTGTCTGTTGTCCGTCCGTCGTACATCCGTTAACGTTTGTCTTGTTTACACGAAAGGGACTTCATTATTAATCGGATCTTTACGAAACTTTACAAGTGTCTTTATATCAATGAAATCTCAGACGAGTTCGAAACCCAACCAGATCGGATTAGTAACACCAGAGTAATTTTGGCCCTTGTTTCGCTGAAAAATGCCATATTAAGCCTTGTTTACATTCTAGCACCTTCATTTTATATTTGAACTTTACGAAACTTTACCAGTGTATTTATATTATTGGAAGCTCGGATGAGTTCGAAAACCAGCCAGATCAGATTAGTAACACTAGAGTTATAGCCCTTGTTTTGCTGAAAAATGCCATATTTAGCTCTGTTTACACTCTAGCACCTTCATTTTGCATTTGATCTTTATGAAACTGTGCTAGTGTATTTATATTAAGGCAAGCTCGAATGAGTTTGAAAACCAACCAGATCGGACCAGTAACACGGAAGTTATAGCCCTTGAATTATTGAAAAATGTGTTAAGTTTTTGATGTCAACACTCAAGCACATTCATTGTTCAACCGATCTTTACCGATCTTTACCAGATTATTAATATCAATGAAACCTTGGAGTAGTTCAAAAACCAGCCAGATCGGACCCACAACACCAGAGTTATTGCTCTTCATTTTCTAAAATATGCTATAATTTGGCCTCGTTAACATGATCTGGCCTTCATTTTTTATCCGAAAAAGCGGGGTTCTAATAAGGCAATCAATTATGGGTGATGTACAGGGACATAAGTTCCTGAGTTGTTATGTATACATGACGTTTGGGAACAATCAATTCGAAAATGTTTGACAAAAAATATGTAAACAAGTCATCATTATACAATATTAAAGTGGAAAATTCTAAGTCAAACAAAAGGCCATAATTCTGTAATAAATTAGGCAATCAATGATGAAAAAATGAATGATGGGTGATGCAGAGGGACATAAGTTCATCAGTTGTTTTGAGTATCTGAAGTTTGGGAACAATCCATTCAAAAGTGTTTGAGATGTGCAAGTATTAAAAATGTGTTACGCGATGCGACGAGACGCGAAGTGACACAAATGTATAAAGGGATGGGATGCGACGGGACGGGATGTTGGGGACAGCATGATTCCTATATAGCACCCACTTCACTTTCACTTTGTGAAAGCGGGGGTATAAATAATTACTACAAACTACCCATTCAGTTTTTTTTAATGGGTATTTCACTCTTAGACTATGAAAGGTAAAAACAAATTGGGACATTGCCTGTTTTAATGCATGTCAATCCATGAAAGTTAGTATTGTATAAAAATTCAAATACAAATTAATAACTTTAATTTATAACTGCTTTTACAATAATCTTACATAATGATTGGATTTCGCTTCATCAACCCATACATTGCTGAATTTGCCCCCTTTTGTTTTCATTTGACAAGCGTTGCAAAACAATATCATATTTTTATCGTTTGCTACAATTATCAACCAGAGAATGTTCGAAATGCATGAGTGGTTTCATGTTTCATCACCGACAAAATATCATAAAAAAATTTCGATACAAAGGTTGACTCATCACATTTTGGAATATAGACTGATTGTTTGGTAAATATTGATGAAACTAACCCCCAAAAAACAGCAAAATCACACTACAAAACCGTTTATTAAAACTCTATCCAGGTATTCATGTCATATAATAATGTATATATGCTAATTAAAAGTATAGGTTTATTCACGGGTTCTTAAAATACTTGTGATTGAATATGTGTAAAATGAATTATGTGTTGGTAACTTCTTAATTCAACGCTACAATTTTGAGAATTGGCCTTGCTGGTTATAGAGTTCACTGTCTAATAGTCGAAACTGTGTAGACTTTTTTGGATACCGTGTAGATAGAACAAGATGGCGGCCAGCAAAGCATGCGAGAGGTATGTACATTGAAAATCAACCTCTTCCTTTGTATATTTTGATTATTTCGATCAATCAATTTAACAGACATGCACCTAAATGCTCGATGCCTAAATTACATACCCGTCTTATGCCCATGCTAAACAGTCAAAGCCCGTAATTGACGTTCAAAGCTGATAGAATGCAGTTTTCAAAATTTGAAGCGGTGACCTCTCACAGTTTTTGACCATACGTTTGTTTCTAGCCGGATTTGTGTCCAGTTTGAGGTTAAAATATTTAATATTTGAATGACAGACAGTGACTCTGGGTAATAGTCAGAATGAATCATATGTGTACTTATTACACATAATTCTAGCTTTTAGTTGGGTATTTTGATATTTTTTATTGGGTATTTAAGCAAACACGCTGCTGATCTGTAGAGCTGGACATGAAGGAGAACTATTCCTACGTATATTCAGGACAGATTTGAACACTCTCATGTATAACCACAACAGCTATTATTAGTAGTATGTTTTCACTTTAAAGCTACAGACCCTGTATTTAAATCGCTTTCTTCTTTGTAGGCGTGTAACTTCATGTTAACCAGCTCATGGCGAAATCAGGTAAATAAGCAATCAAATTTAACGCAGGACATCATTTACTATATAGACATCGAGCAGTTCGCATCTTACATGTAGACAGGCAGCAATATGATATACAAGAAAAAAATATTTGGCTCTTTCGTGACTCGAACATACAACCTTCTAATTTACAGTCCAGTCTTCTGACCACTGAGCTATGGCGACTTCTTGAAACCATGGTATATTTAGTAACATATATTGCAATGCAAAATAACTTTTTACACGTAAACTTTATCTTTAGCCAGTAGAGCGTCCACAGGCAAGTATTAAAAATGTGGGCCTCTTGTTGTCGGAGTTGTGGCTCTTTAAAGGCTGATATACATAACTTAACATATTTGAACGACACTAAAGATGTATCAGTATATACTTGATCATCTCGCACATGTAAATAACCAAGCGTGGCATAATACTATTTATTTTATGTAACTAAGATTCTGTCTCAAAACTTTAATCTCAATTTTATATTTAGGGGATGATAAGTTTGTGCGCGTGTATGTGCTATAGTTATGTAATGACTATATATTGAGAGTTAGAAATGTTACAATAACCAACACAAGTCTGTGGTGTAGTGGTAAAACCATCATGTTACAAATAAAACTGCAAGGTCACTGGTTCAAATCCCGATCCGGGCAGCTCTTTTTTTCTCTCTTTTTTTTATGAAGTTAATTCGGGAGCCATATATTACATATATTATCAATGTCACCTGTATGAAGGCTAGATATATAAAACAATTGTACAACCTGAACAATATGATCAGTTTAGTGGCAAGATGTGTACCGTATACACTTGTATAAATGCTGCCAGCTAATAATCCACATCCCAACCCCCATCCGCCATTATACATTTTTCTTTACATAGTATGCGGGCTAGATTAAAGAAAATACACTTGCCAGTAGAAAAAATTATGGCCTCATATAAAATACCTCCTTTTGTAAAATGTAAGCCCCTGGGAGCGTTTAAACGGTGGTATACGGTATTTAAATTTCGATGTTCCCTAAGAGATGCTTTCATCACAGACAAAGATGCAGATGTTGGCTGACATCATACCAGACACAAATGCAGATGTTGGCTGATATCGTATCAGACAAAAGATGCAGATGTTGGCCGACATCGTACTAGACAAAGATGCAGATGTTGGCTGACATCGTACCAGACAAAAATGCAGATGTTGGCCGACATCGTATCCGACAAAGATGCAGATGTTGGCTGACATCGTACCAGACAAAGATGCAGATGTTGGCTGACATCGTACCAGACAAAGATGCAGATGTTGGCTGACATCGTACCAGACAAAGATGCAGATGTTGGCTGACATCGTACTAGACAAAGATGCAGATGTTGGCTGACATCGTATCAGACAAATGCAGATGTTGGCTGACATCATGAGCTGAAAAATGAAGGCCCTATCGTCTTAACGAGACAAAAGTTAACGCCGAAGCCGACGACGGACGGATGACGGACGGAGCTAAAAACACAACTAGAAATGTGTTCATAGGACACGGATGCCCCCACTTAGGTGACTATCCACAGCATTTTGATAATGAACATAAACACTGATAAACACGTCCATCTTAGGTGCGCATCTTCACTTGCTGACCAACATTCCTGTAAAGTTTGGCGACCGTTGGTTCAATAGTAATGTAGGAAGGCGCGACACCTATTTTGACTAAGTCAAAGGCCATAACTTTGTGGTTCTTGGTCCAAAATAAAAATGAAAACCCAGGTGCGCGTCTTCACTTGCTGGTCAACATTCCTGTAAAGTTTCGCGACATACGTCCGTTCGTACGTACAGACGGATAAGTGCAAATCTATATGCCCCCACCCCATAGTGGGGGCATACAAAACAACGATGGAACATGTGCATCTTCAATGTAGCTAGGTGATATTTTAATAAAGTATGTTGACTGTCGGTGATAATGTAATGTGTACAACAGTGGAGTTATGGATGAGCGCTTGTTTTTATGCCCCTATTTTGACTAAGTCAAGGGCCATAACTTTGTGGTTCTTGGTACAAAATGAAAAAAAAACCCACTCAAATATGCATCTTAACCAGTCAGGTCAACGTTCCTGTAAAGTTTGGCGACCCTGAGTTAAATAGTTATGGGGGATCGCGTGAAACAAGTTGTTCAGCCCCTATTTTGACTACGTCAAGGGCCACAACTCCGTGGTACTTGGTCCAAAATAAAAATAAAAAACGCTGTGCATCTTCACTTGCTGGTCAACATTCCTGTAATGTTTGGTGACCGTGGGTTAAATAGTTAAAAATGCTAGTTGGAATGATTCCAATTGTAACATTTCGATTTCCATGGAACCTCTGCAATTGGAATTTTCCATTTGGTTTCTTTCCAATTGGAATTTTAATACTTTTTCAATTGGAATCATACTGTAGTTGTTAGCTCTAATGATCAAAGATCAGCAGAGCTTATGCTGTGGTGCGATCTCCATCGTCCGTCCGTATTTTTTGTTTTTGTGGATGGATTTTCATGAAACATTACGGAATGTTGCCCGTTATTTCTAATTGATCCTAGTAAAAAGTCAAGTTGATTGAAGTTTAAGAGGGCCACCAAAGCTAAAAACAGATTTTTAAAAAACAAGTTTGTAGCATTTTTTTTTCAAAAAAAACAAACAAATTTTCAAAAAAAAAAAAAATTAATAGAAATTTGAAAAAAAGATTTTCAAAAAAAAATAATATGTTGTTGTTTTTTTTCGCGACACGACGTCTTGTTGTGGTGAGCAATTGTGCGAAGTTATTTGAAAATCCGTCGATTATTGTCAGAGTTATGAAGCGGACACGATTGTATAGACGAACGAATTTTGACCTTTGTTCTCTAAGTGTGACCTTGATCTTGGAGCCTAGGACCTGGATTTTGTGCGCGACATGTCGTCTTGTTGTGGTGAGCAATTGTGCGAAGTTATTTTGAAAATCCATCCATTATTGTCAGAGTTATGAAGCGGACACGAGTGTACAGACTAACGGATTTTGACCTTTAACCTCTAAGTGTGACCTTGACTTTAAAGCCACGGACCCGGTTTTTGTGCGCGACACGTCGTCTTGTTGTGGTGAGGAATTGTGCGAAGTTTTTTGAAAATCCGTCCATTATTGTCAGAGTTATGAAGCGGACACGATTGTACACGCGAACGGACAGACAGTGCGACTACTATATGCCACCCTTCGGGGGCATAAAAACAAGTTTATAGCGACTATTTCTTGAAAACTATAAGCGATATTGATATGGGATTTTTTCTAAGATGATCAACATGACAAGATGTTGGTCCTTGTCGAACAATATTTTGATTCGACGTTAAACATGGCTGGCAGTGGCCATCTTTGTTAACATAGTGATATATAGTAATTCCGCCCAATGTGATATACCGGTACTCCCGCCTAGTGTGATGTACCAGTACTCCATCCCCGTGTGCTGTACTGGTACTGTGATGTACCAGTACTCCATCCCCGTGTGCTGTACTGGTACTCACGCTGGGCGGGAGTACCAGAGCGGGATTACCAGACAGCTCACTGGGCGGGAGTACCAGTACATCTCACTTGGCGGGTGTACAAGTACAGTACACCGGGCGGGAGTATGAGCACAGTACACCGGGCGGGATTACCAGTACAGCCCACTGGGCGGAGTACCATTTACAGCTCACCAGTCAGGAGTACCAGTACAGCACACCGGACGGGATAGCTGGTACAGCACACCGGGCAGAGTACCAGTACTGCACACCGGGCGAGAATACAAGTACAACACACTGGCTGGGAGTACCAGTATAGCTCACTTGGCGGGAGTAACAGTACAGCTTACTTGGCGGGAGTAATAGTACCGGGCGGCAGTACCACTACAGCGCAAAGTTCGAGAGTATCAGTACAGCACACTGGGCTGAAGTACCAGTACAGCTCATCAGGCGGGAGTAGCAGTACAGTTCACCGGGTGGTACAGCTCACCAGGTGGGAGTACCAGTACAGCTCAGGAGAAGCAGTACAGCTTAATTGGCGAGAGTATCAGTACAGCTCACTAGGCGGGAGAACCAGTAAAGTTCACTGGGCATGAGTACCAAGAGAGCTCACAGACATAGGGCAGGCGTACCAGTACAGCACACAGGGCGGGAGTACCAGTACAGCACAATGGGCGGGAGTACCAGTACAGCTCACTGGGCGGGAGTACCAGGATAGGTTACTGGGCATGAGTACCAGGACAGCTCATCGTGTGAGAGTACCAGTACAGCACAATGGGCGGGAGTACCAGTACAGCACAATGGGCGGGAGTACCAGTACAGCTCACTGGGCGGGAGTACCAATATAGTTCACCAGGCGGGAGTACCAGAACAACACACAGGCGGGAGTAGCAGTACAGCCGATCAGGCGGGAGTACCCGTTCAGCTGACCAGGCGGGAGTACCAGTACTGCACACAGGGCGGGAGTACCAGTACAGCACACTGCATGGGTGTCACAAAATGTCACGGGTAGAGCGTACTGGTCGTACATATCTCTTGTAAGTTATCGGTTACACCCAAAATCTATTGTTCGAGTTGAAACAATTTCACAATATTCATGATCTATTCATGTAACACGTAAAAGCGTGCACATTTTAAGTGGCCGCCAGAGAGGCCGTGTCATAAGTTTAGTTTTGTGCTAATGCATGTAAACGTATAGGTATATTTTCCTTAAACGGCAAAATTGTAAAAGGGGCCTCTCGTGTAGATTCAATACTGTAGATTTAGCCACGTTTGTCACGGACTGAACGGGGGAAATAATGATTTGGGCGTAATGCTTGCTATAAAACCCATTGTCTTCTAGCTCTCGCCGGGATCATCGATAGTACTTTATTGGAACAGAGATTGGACGGCAAAATTCATAGGCAACATGTGGTTAGTAATTTTATTAAACTTTTATCGTACATTTGTATTCAGTGGGCGGCGCCATCTTGTTTGGCGGTTACGACATCCGGTTAGCATTGATGTTTCTCAAACTTTAGACTAGCATATGATTTTGAAGTTACTTTATTAGATGTAATTATTGTAATTGATCATTAATTGTAAAACAATATTAATTTGATAACAGTGGATAATAGGTGCATTAGTTAACGTTGGCGTATAACTCAGTGATTGTAATACACGATTGTTAACATTAGTTAACAATGAGATGAGTGACAAGAATAAATGTCCGACGCGTATGCATAGCGTTGTGTAATGTGGTCATTAGTTGACATGCGTGCATGCATAACTCAGTGAGTGTAATATATGAGTAATTTGATCATGTTTATATTACATGTATTAGGGGCATTGATTAACAGCGACGTACATAGCGTATACATGGCGTTGTAGAATATGTATACATTGCTACTCATCATTAGTACAGCTTACATATATTGATTGAATAATGATTTGTTTGGGTAATGATAATTATGCAAGATTGTTATGTTTGTCAACCGACATCTAAAACGTATGTATAATTACAGCCTAAGCCATCCAGGATATAAGCCATCCAGGGTTGGAGTAAGCCATCTAGGTTTGGATATCCAGGAGTGGAGCTAAGCTTCCACAAATAACGTTTACAAGCGGTGGAGACGGTCCCCGTTAGCGCAGCCAGGTTTTACTAACGACAACCCCCGGGACACAAGGTGGGCCCGTTACCAGTCCTCACTGGAGGAATATCATTCACAATCTCAGTGGAGATTAACTATCATTGCATCGCGTCATCAGCCCTTACAGAAGGCATTTGATGACAATCATCCATTGAATTCGCGCATCATCATCTTCATGAGCTCTCGCGCATCACAGTTATCGCGCTAGATCAACATTGTTATAGCTTTAACAACACTTTAGTGTCTTAGACATTCAGTATTTATAACAATACTAAGAACGTCTTAAACGTTCAGGAGAACATTCTTTTCATAGTTCATTTGTGTATTCGCTTGTTTTTTTAGATAATTGTATATATATTAGACATATTTTAAAAGTTGCATTAAACTTATGTAAATGCATTCACCGTCATTGATTCTTTCCTGAGTTAGCCCAACCACTAAGGTCATCCTGTGACAACTGGTTTTCAGAGTAGTGGGATTTTGGGCGACTACGGAGGGAAAGAATCAATAAGTGATCTTTATCATGATATACTAAATCTCTACTTATTATTTTAGAATTGTGTACCACCCTCTGATCCATCAAGGCGACTGTCGACGATCACGGCCACAGCTTGGAAGACAAGTCAAGACACGACAAGGGTAGGGTGAGTCCAAACTGTTGTTTTGTCCGTTCTTTCCTTGGCGCGAGGTCGCAGTGGTCTACACGAGGGGGTCTGAGGCACTTTTGCTCAATAATTTGGGTGTTTGTTTTTACCTCCCTTGATATACACATAGTATCCAATTAGGTTGGCGAACAAGACGTTCTACTCATGTTGTGACACTCGAGTATACTTTTATTAATGGGAGAAGTAAATATACATGTACATGTTATACACATTTCTATGATTGTTTAAGGTTTATGTCCAATATCAAATTAAGATATTTTATGTAGTGTATATGTTTTGTGGACGCTAGATACTATCTATACATAACCGTTAGTAGTTAGCGCTAGTACAAATGTGTATGTAACTTGTCCGATGATGATGCCCAGGTATTTACTGAGGACACAGTGACTTACAATTAGTAGTTAGTTGAGTAGAATTATTAGTGACGTGTGTATTGTAATTATTGTAGTGTGTAGTTCACAATGTCTATAGACATGACGTCCATAAAGGATCTTACGGAAATGGGTAAGGAATTAGGGTATGCTGGAGAGGAGCTTAGAACCTTTGTTAAAGACGAACAGGCTAGGGAAAGGGAATTTAGACTTAAGGAAAGAGAATTAGCAAAGCGGGAAAGGGATGAAGAGAAAGATAGGCTAGAATTCGAAAGTAGGTTAGCTAAAGAGAAGCTAGATGCTGATAAAGAGAAGCTAGAATTAGAAGGTAGATTAGCTAAAGAGAAGCTAGAATTAGAAGGGAGTTTAGCTAAAGAGAAGCGAGATGATGATAAAGAGAAGGTAGAATTAGAAAGTAGAATAGTAAAGGAGAAGCAAGAGTTAGAACATGAGAGGTTCGAAACAGATGGTAGACTAGCTAAGGCTAAGATGATAATGGAAAGGGAGCAAAAAGAGTTTGAGCATAAGTTAGCTTTAGAGTTGGAAGCAGCTAAGACACATAGTAAGGAAAGTAAAACTGAAGGGAAAGATAGTTATTCTGGGAAGTTAAAAGGTTCGAAGTTACCATACTTTGATGCTGACAAAGATAACATGGACAGTTACTTGTTACGGTTCGAGCGTTATGCTGAGTTACAGGAATGGACCAAAGATAAGTGGGCAGTTCATTTAAGTGCGTTATTGAGAGGCAAGGCCTTAGATGTATTTTCTAGATTACCTAGTGTAGATGCTCTTGACTATGACAAGTTAAAGGATGCTCTTTTAACGAGATTTGAGCTAACTGAAGAAGGTTTTAGAAAGCGGTTTAGAGCTTGTCTGCCTGAGAAAGGCGAGTCATTTATTCAGTTTATTAGTAGGTCTAAAAATTACTTAGATATGTGGTTAGAGTTAGGGAAGGTAGCGCAGACTTATCAGGGCCTCATAGATTTCTTGTTGCGGGACCAGCTATTCAATGTTTGAGTAGAGATCTGTTCTTATTTCTTAAAGAAAGAAAACTAACTAGTGTAAATGAAATGGTAACTCAAGCAGATCAGTTTGCCGAGGCTAGAGGTGGAGCACATAATGTAGTGTCGAAAGACAGAACTTTTAGAGATAGGCAAGGGGGCGATCATAAACAGAAAGGCCAGAGTGGACAACAATGTAGGTAGTCCGAACCAAGGGTTTAACAACCCATGGAATTTCGGCAGAGGTAGAGGTGGTCAAAACCGAGGTAGAGGTAGAGGCAGAGGTAGTAATAGTCCGGTTATTAAAACCGAGAGTAGTAGCTGTTGTGTTAAAGCGGATGGTGTAATGGCGAAGATCGGAACATGTCTCTTTCCGTATGCAAATCTTCCAACGGCAGATGGTAGAGTGAATGGCACGGACGTAATTGTAATGAGGGATACAGGTTGTACAGGTGTGGTAGTTAGGCGTAGTTTAGTTACGGATGACCAGTTGGTAGGTAAACAGTCACCGTGTATGTTGTTAAATAAGTCGGTAGAGCACGTGCCAATAGCGAGAATAGATGTAGAAACACCTTTCTTTAAAGGGACTACAGAGGCACTATGTATGGATGACCCGATGTATGATTTAACGATAGGGAACATAGATGGTTCAGCACTTCCGGTAATGTCCGATTTTAGAAGTAGCATAAGTAATGCCGTAGAGACTAGAGCGCAGGTTCAGAAGCAAGCTCAGGCTTATAGAAAATTAAAGGTTCCTGCAGCCGTAGGTGACATATCTAAAGCGGAGTTTATAGAAGCACAAACTCAAGACGAGTCATTAGGTCCTTGTAAGGTGAAGGCCAAGGATGGTGTAGTGAAGAAGTGTAAAGGGTCCGGTAGTTGTAAGTTTGTACATAAGAATAGGTTATTGTACAGAGAATTTGAAGATAGTGGTAGTAGACAGTTTCACCAATTAGTGGTTCCTACCCCGTATAGAACGACAGTGCTTAAGGTAGCTCATGAGTCGATTATGGGAGGTCATTTAGGCGTAAAGAAAACGTCAGATAGAGTATTGGCAGAATTTTATTGGCCAGGCGTTAGCGGAGATGTAACTAGGTATTGTAGGTCCTGCGATGTATGCCAAAGGACAGTACCAAAAGGTCGAGTGACCAAAGTACATTTAGATCAGATGCCACTGATAGATACACCATTTAAGCGGGTAGCCGTAGACATAGTTGGACCAATTTTTCCAGTGTCGGATAGGAAAAATAGGTACATTTTAACCATGGTAGACTATGCAACTAGGTATCCGGAGGCAGTCGCATTGCCCTCAATTGAAACTGAGAGAGTAGCTGAGGCATTAGTTGATATGTTCAGTAGGCTAGGTGTACCAGAGGAAATGCTGACTGATTGTGGGTCACAGTTTACGTCAGAACTTATGGCTGAAGTAAGCAGGTTATTGTCTTTGCGTCAAATCATGACAACACCATATCACCCTATGTGTAACGGGTTAGTCGAACGATTTAACGGGACGTTAAAGCAAATGTTACGGCGTAGGTGTACCGAGAGACCTAAAGATTGGGACAAGTATCTCAATGCTTTATTGTTTGCATTTAGAGAGGTTCCACAAGAGAGTTTAGGATTTTCTCCGTTTGAGTTATTGTACGGTAGGTCAGTTAGAGGTCCCATGAGGATTCTTAGAGAGATGTGGGCAGGTGAAGTAGATAGTGATGAGGTTAAGACTACATATCAGTATGTTTTAGATCTGAAGGAGAAACTAGAGGAGACTTGTAAGATAGCTCAAAGTCAGTTAGTTAAGGCAAGTACCAAGTATAAACGGTACTATGACCAAAAAGCTAGAGCTAGGAAGTTTAAGATAGATGACCAGGTGTTACTGTTACTCCCGACCGACAATAACAAGTTGTTATTACAATGGAAAGGTCCGTTTTTACGTTAGAGGGATAGTGAACACTATGGATTACCGTATCGAGATAAACGGAAAGTTAAAGACCTTTCATGCGAATATGCTGAAAGAGTATATCAGTAGAACCGATAATGTGCAACAAGGGGTATTAAATGTAGTTAATGTTGCAGTTATTGAGGATAGTGAGGAAGACAGTAGTGAGGACACTAGTCCCATGTATTTTCCCACTAGTGTAGGTAGGGAGACAGCAGCCGATGTAGATATATCGGGCATGCTTAGTGTAGCAGAGAAACGAGAGGATATATATGTAAAATGGGGGTCCTGTGGTATTTTTGAGTTGCCGAAAATACCACAGGAATTTTTTAATTTTTTTAAACACACCTATCTACAAATCAGATGAAATGCTGATTTTGCTTGTTATTTGTTGATTTTGCACAAATATTTCATGAAATGGTGATTTTACTTGATTTATTAAAACTTTTTTAAAATAGGGGTAGTGAAGATTGCAAGTTTAATTTTTTTTATAAGTTATCAAAATTATAAAATGTTTATTTAATACAAAACAAATTTGTCGATTTGTTATCAAAATTACATTCAATTAACAATTTTCTGACCTTGAATACAAAGGTGGTGGATCGTACTCATACACATTACTAAAACAATTTATTACACACTTTTTAGACTTTTTTGTAATGTTGCCATTGCTTCTTTTCTTCCCTGTTCCACTAGTTCTTTTTTTTGAGCTTCACTTATTTTAGCCTTTTTTTGTTTGGTGTCTTCTTTTAAACTATAATATTTATTTAACTCATCTAAAATCATCTTAAACTCTTGATCAGATATTTGTGCATCACTCAACGCTTTTGATATTAACTGCTTTATACTATTTAACTTAGCCTCTGCCAAAGTTTTTATTTCATGATGTTTTTGAGCTTTTACATTAAGCTTGCGTCTGATAAAATTAACACAAACACCTGTAGCTCCACATACTATTGCTGCTATTTCCAAAGGTAACAAAACTGGAATAACAAATCCAATCCCAGCCATAATAACACCTGCTGATATCAAGGTAGTGTCAATTCCATCTGTAATATTAATACCACGTTTATATTTTTTATAAAGTTACTGACGTATATCTCGTTCTGTAATTAACTTTTTTTCAATTTCTGAAATCTTTTGTAATCTATAATTGTGTCCGTCTTCCACTGGCAAATCAGGATATAAACTTGGTGCTGTCGGTTGCTTCATTTTTTATTAATAAATAAAAAATTCAATTAATTCAATTAATAATGATGCCACTGTATTTACAGCGGTAGCATTGGCAACCTTGCATACAAAGTTAACAACAGAACCAGCACCAATCTCTAAAGGTTTATCAAAGTTATCATGATTGCGTGGGATGATGTGAAGCGTTATACCATAATTTGGTTGTTCAACACCATTGACAGAAACTATTACAGTCACGTCACCAACTAATCGGTCACTTGCTAAACCTATTCCCATAATCCGTCCACGGCGTGTCATTACATGCCCAACATTTGATTCTGCTCCACCGTTACCAAATGAGAGTATTCTATTTAACACAAGTGGGCCCTTAGCCTCTGCAAATATTGTTATAATCCCATATTTAAGATTATCAACTCTATTTTTTAAATGATTAAACTGGTCAACAAAAGGCACAACTCGCCTATATAAATTTTGAACATCATTTATCAAAGCCTTTAAGTCTTCTGTTTTTTAGGTCTTGTTGGTCCATATATACTCATTGTTTTTTTTATAAAAATATATTTTTTAAATAATTTCTAAAACACAACTCATAGGCAAATCGCGATTATCTATCTTGTTGCCATACTCATCTCTGACTTCTATTTTTAATTCAGAAATTGCACCATTCATAAGACAGTGATATTCAGGATAAAAACTTGTATATACTATATCTCCAAACTGCTTATTTACTACAGGCACAACCCCTATAATAGTGCTTGGTGCGCCATTGAAATAATTACTACTCGTATTAACTTGTTCCAGATGAACATATAGCTGTTTATAAGGAGCTAAATTAATTGGGTAATCTCCCATATTAGTACCTGTTAACCATTTTCTGTCCTTGAATCCCAACATTTTTGAAAGACCGATTGACATTCGTGTTTCTATTGGCGTATGTATAATGGCTGCACCAATTTGGACAATATTGTCCAGAATAATCTTTTCATTTAGCACTTTAAACTTTTCTACCAAGTCTTGAAAGTTATAAAGTCCACCTAGTACATGTTCTATTTTATCTGGGTTTCGTGTCTTTATGGTTTCATGAATAATATTATACCAACCGATAGTGTATGTAAAACTTTTTAATCCAACGCGCTTAGTTCCATTTCTATTATCGATATACTGTTGTAAATTAATAGAGTTGTCTATGTTTGAAATTGTATGAAACATTTTTTTTTAATATGTATATATATATATATAAACACAAATAAAAATGATTTCTAAAGAATTCAAATATAACCCGGATGCTCAATATTTAAATACTTTTAGCAAGAAAGTGATAGATATAATAAATCAAAACATAGTCATTACATCAGACGGTAAAGACTTTAAAGCATCATTTTCCAATGTCTTTGAAAAATACAAACTCCCATACGTCAAATCAGATGCTATAGTTCAACGTTGGGGAACAGATTGGATGTTATTTTGGCAGAATCAGTTAAACTTTGCTATTTGGTGTGCAACAACTGGATGTGGTATTGATTTTAACAATCATCTAAAAGCTGATACTCTGGTTGGTTCGTTATTTCGATTTCATGTCTATTACCAAGTCAGAAGAATATTATTTGAAATGAGTGTAGCAATGCCGCAAGACTCAAATTGGAATGCGTTTAATAACACATATAACCGAAACGCATACGAGAGAATATGCAAGGAGTTTAACGTTGACTTAAATTCAGACTGGAGACAGAAACAAAGCTATAATAATGGTCTAGGAACAATTTATAATTACTGGACAAATATTGGTTATCATCCTTTGGTAAATACTGTATACGACAACAAAACGATGAGTTTTACAGTCTATGAGAGTGATAAAACATATCACATTGATTACATTGCACAAGGATCTGAGGCAGACAACAGCTGGTCTACTTTTATACTAGATTGTTCATCTGGATTTACAAGGGCAGGAGTAGAAAGAATTAATGACAGCATAAGAACATACTGCTGGGCAATTCTTGGTTCACAATCACAAACAAGAACAGATATACTGGGAACTGGAACAGCATTTGATGCACAGAAACAATTTTTAGCAAATGTAGAGGACGCAATAAATAGTCCCATCGACTTGCCCAGTCAAATTTCAAGCTATGAAAACACCCTAAAATATGCAAGAAGTAAAGTAAATTTTGTTTATGGAAGTGGATTGTACATGTCTCCGAGTGACATGGAATTAAGAATTGGAATAATACAAGACTACAATAATGAAATTGTAATAGCAACCGATGCACAAGCATTAGGATTGAATAATGATGTAAATGTAAAACCAGTGCCACCAAAAAATATTCAACCTTTTCAAGGCACCACAACAAAGAAATTTTTGCCGGACTTCGATAAATCAACAATACATAAAACTGTGGAGCATAACCCACCAGAAATAAAAAAAATAGCGATTGAACACGAAGATAACAAAACAACTATAATTGTTGGTACTATAGTAATAGGTCTTGCTGCATTACTTATTTACGAGATTTACTAAACCACTCTTTGGCTGCCACATACAACAACCCGGAAACAAACACAAGCAAAGCCCATAGATTGTTACCAAGCCAATTAATAACATTACCTGTTGCAGATAAAAGCCATGATACTATTGCACCGATAACTCCTGGAAGTGCTGCAGCAGCTTTACCAGCTAGGTTGGCAAGAAGTTTACCAAGATTAAGTAGTTGTTTTTTTATCCAGTCTTTTACACTTGATGGATCAGGTTTTGCAGTCCCTTCTCCTGTTGTAGGAATAATGGCATCAACTAATACCCCAATAATCATACCAAAGGCAGTCAAAATACTAACAATAGTAATACATTGCTCCCTAAACAAGGTTTTGATCCTCTCACCCAATGTTGTGTCTTCTTTTAACACCTTATTTATAGTTTCTTTTATCCTGTTTATTTGACTGCGTAATGCTTCTTTGTTTTTACTTGCCGCTTCAAGTCGTGTACTTCTTTCATCTTCTAATTTTTTTATTCTGTCACGTATGCGATCTTGTTGAAACTCATCCTCCTGCCCGGGGGTGCTAACCTGTTCTAATTTTTGTTTTTCTTTTGCTATATCTTTATCAAGCTCAGTGAGCTTTGAGAGATTATTAGTAAGTTCTCCACGAAAGCTTTGCAATGCCTTATCTAAACCTCGTATCTCTCGCATTGTTAGACTTTCTGGTTGAACAGCAGTTTTAGGATGAGTTTCATCTATTATATTACTCAAATTACTCTCAATTGTATTTACAGCATCTACTGTATTTTGTACATCTTCAGTTGTTGAAAAAGTTTGCATTGGTATATTTTCTCCTTCTTTTGTGATGGTATCTCTTGTTTTTGCCAAGGATGCTAATTCTGCCCTACCCTGAGCCTTTCTTTCACGAGGAACTAAATAATCATAAATGTTTAAATTATTTTTTACGAAGTCAACACCATGTTTTTTAACTAAAGTGTCCAGCTTATAAAACTTGATTGGTTCGTTTAGATTATTTCCCTTATAATAAGTAAGTGGAACATCATACATCCCAACTGTATATAACATTGTTCTACCGATTTCGTCCTCAGCCACTCTAAAATCATTTTTATAATCAATTCCGCTGATCTCAGCATTAACTTCAGTAAAAAAATGATCTACTAACCACTTTTTTTGTGTAAGCTGTTCTTCTGTTTTATCTTCTCCTTCAAGCTGATCAATAAGCTTATTTTCATTTACATTTTGTCTCTGAAATTCTGGGTCAGGTTGTATAAATTCGTCTTCAAGTATTCTATCCAAGTCTTCTTCTTCAATATCGAACGCAGGATTTTCAAATCCTCCTTCAGCCATTGTTTATTTTATTTAATTTTAAAAAATATATTTAAAAAATAAAAACAATGTCAGCTTACGGAAACAAACTCAGCCCTCATAGAAAACTAAGAGAACCTCATGGTGCCAAAGGCATCCGCACAAGTGTAGTAATAACTAATAAACCATCAACAATAGACCAAAACCAGCAACTGCTTGTGAGATTTCCCAATCTAAGTACTAATGATGTAATAGTCCCTCGTACTGCTCGTCTTGCCTTTGAAATAGAACTTAAAAGCAGAACAGACGCCAATCGTACTTTATATCAGAATCTGGGCAGAACAATTGTGAAAAAAATGACAATAAGAATAAGTGGCAACGAAGTCATGTCAATAGATGACAGTGATATATATCATTGTTATGTAGATTTATGGAAAAGCCTTACCGAACGATTAAACACAGCTTACCAAGGTATTGGTAAATCAAACATGCTAAAACATAGAGTTAGCGCGGGAGATGCTTCCTCAGACACCGGAGATGAAGCTATAGCAGCAGCTTTTGGAAATAGATTTTGTATTCCACTGGACTTTGAAATGTTAGAAAGTCATATGCCATTTTATCAAGCGGGGCTTGGTGATAGGTTAGAATATGAATTAACGTTTAACGATTATAACAAAGTTATCAAAAGCACTGATGCTGATGCATCTTATGTAATAAAAAATATCTGCTTGGAATTTGATACGGTTAGTGATGTTGAATTATCCAGACAAATAAGACAGCAAATCAATGGTAAGATGTCATTTATGTATGATCGTATCTTGCGACATAGAAAAATAATAGCAAACAAATCTGATACTCTTTGGAACATCAACATTAATGTACCAACACGGAGCATGAAAGGTATTTTAATGCTGTTTGAAGACCCAGAAAGAACAAGCACAGAATCCTTTTACAACCCAAAGATTGAAAAGGTTGAAATGACAATAGAGGGAGTACCAAATCAGTTGTATAGTCAGGGCATGAGGGCATATCAACATTGGGATGAAATTAACAAATATTTTGCCTTAACATCAAAAAGAAACAAAGAGACAGAAATAGCAGCGAGGGACTTAAACTTTACCAATGTTTCTCTTGAGACTTATCTGACAAAATCATATGCTTTGTGACTTGACCTTAGAACATGTGAGGACAATTTATTACACGGCAGTGGAAGAAGAATAGAAAACGGCAGTGAAGGAATAACGATATTAATAAATAAAAAAGCAGATGCAGATCAAACTTTAAATATTTATATATATATAATACAAGATGCGCAAATCAATTTCGAAGATGCCATTATTTGTGGTCAGACAGGCTGTGGTAAAACAGAGTTTGTTCTTGACATACTTGAACAAGAGTATGTTGGAGTTTTTAAACATATAATTATATTGTGTCCAACCATAGAGTGGAACGAGGCTTATAAAAATAGATCCTGGATAGGAGATGTGAAAAACCCTATAGATAAAAAAAAAAAATTGTCAATCTCGTGAGCAATGGTAAAGAAATGTTACAAGAACTGTTGCGTTTCTTTTTCAAACAATATGCTGGCCAGCCCACATTATACATAATGGACGATTGCTCAGCCACAAAAGAATTAACAAAGAAAAAAGATATGTTATCAGAGTTGGCATTCTCTGGTCGTCACGCTAAACAATCAGTGTGGGTCATTTCACAGAGATATAATTCTGTATTGAAAGATTTGAGAGAGCAAGCAAAATGGTTGTGTATATTTTACACCAAGGACAGAGATAGTTATGAAAATTGTTTGAGAGAAAATGATGTTATTCCAACGTTGGAAGAGAGAACCAGAATAAGAAAAGTTTTAGCTAAGACTAAATATTCGAAGTTAATTTTGAGGACTGACCAACCAACTGGTTATTGGGTTGAATAATTTTTTTAAAAATACAATCTAGAGTGTCCCATATAACCCATACACTCAATGCACTAACCTATATCGGTACAACATCACTACTCATGTTTTCCGGGGCTTGTAAAACATACCCTCTTGGCTCACATATAAAATATTCTACGCCATCCTTTGTCACAGAAATTACAGGCGTTTCCTGTGCACCTTTTTCGTACGTTTGTAAAAAAATCACTTTCTGAAACACATATACAACATTTTACGTCATCTCTTGTCATAACATCCAGTGCTATTTTATTTTGTTATAATCACTGATCTCACCGTCTGTTATTTTCAAATCCATTTTTTTCTTATATAATATTTTTTTTATTATTACAAAATATATTTTTTTACAACTGTTGCTAATAGTAATACTAACAGCAAAGTAGCAATGTTAATAGCAATACTGACCATGAATATAGTATTGCTGATAGCATTGCTCATAGCAAAGAAGCAATGTTAATAGCAATGCTTGCAGCAAATTAATAATGTTAATAGAAAAAATAGCAATGTTAATAACAATGCTATTAACAATACTAACAATTACTAGTTGCATGAATATCGCAGCTAGTTGTTTTGTATTTTATATTTATTTCAAGATAAAAAATAAGATTAATAATATAAAAATGAATGCGGAAGAACTATTACAAAATATATCGGAACAGACGGAACCAGATGAATCAAAGCAACAAGAAACAAAAAAAGAAATATTATCAGCCATAGTGGCTGGCGGTGGTAGTCGTCAATATTTGGGTAAGGACATACAACTCACAAACATAGATAGCATGCCCCCGGATGAAATTAACAAACTTTACTGCAGATATGAAGCAAGGCTTGGGGCAAGTATGACCAAGACTTTAGGCAATTCTTTTATTAACTTGTATGTGATGGGAGTATCAAAATATTTTAATGTAACCAGTCCACCAAAGCTGATAGAAGATTTGGAGGAAGACCCATTTATTAATCATGCTTTGACAAGTGCTTGTTGTGAGTTGTATTATAGGTATGGGATGTGCTTAGCACCATTTACAGCAATACTGACAACTGTTAGACATATTGATTTTAAAAAAAATAAAATTATAGATAATATAAATGGAGAACCAAGAGAGTGAAGTTATACCTGTTGTTACACAACCTGTTGAACAACAAAAAGTAAAAAATCCAAAAAGAATAGAAGCTGGAAAAAAAGGAGCAGCGGCAAGAAAGGCAAAGCGTTTGCTTCAAGATGTTACAAATCAAAATGCTTCAAATGAAATAACAAAAATAACAATAGGTGAAGAAGAACCAGAAAAAATCAAAATAAACGTATACAAAAATTATATTCCACCGTGTCTGGTTTTATTAGGCATTGCTGGGTTGAGTTTGTATATTTATAACAAGAAATTTGCTACACAACCTGTAGCTGTGCAACCTGTTCATGTTGCACCAAAAGACCCGTTTGATTTTTAATAATTTATTTTAAAAAAATAATCATATAAAAAAAAATGGCAGCAAGTATTGACGGAAAACAAATTGTAAATATGATGTATCATGCAGGAGTGGAAACACTTCTAACTGTTGGATATTCTGAGATTGGCAAAAAACTACTAAAAAAAACAGCACCTAAAGTGGATTTTAATATAGAAAATGTTGGGATGCTGTCTGTGGATATAATGTTAGCAATGTGTACAAAGGATATGTTGATTAAGCAAGGTATTATTCCTGCGGATATTATGAAATAATTTTAAAAAATATATATATAAAAAATGGCAAGTGCAGTAGCAATGATGATCGGTGGAGCATTAACAAATGCATTAGCGTTTAGTGGTTCAAATTATTTCTTTTCAAAAATGGGAAGTCATTCAGATGAGGAAAGACAAAGACATGACAAAGCCGTAGAACAATTAAACGCAGCACAAGCGGAGTGGAATAAAAAAAGAACAGAGAGATTAGATTTTATTAATTAAGCAACTGCAAAAAGAGCATCATGCAGAGCAGACTTTTGATGATGTAGACCAAGCTATGAAACAGTATTATTACATAACTGGCAAACATTTGCTTTTGGAACCGGAGCCCAAGTTGAGTGATTTTTATACACCATCTCCGGATCAACAGAATAGAGAAATTACGTTTATTGTGGTGGGCATGGCTGCAACTGGATTTGTGGCGTACAAATTG
The DNA here is from genome assembly GCA_037043455.1 of Cyrtodaria siliqua. Classification (NCBI taxonomy): domain Eukaryota; kingdom Metazoa; phylum Mollusca; class Bivalvia; order Adapedonta; family Hiatellidae; genus Cyrtodaria; species Cyrtodaria siliqua. Next base: position 199,286 of record JAWPHD010001110.1, on the reverse strand, counting down.
ATTTCATAAAAAAAATTAGTTTAAAACTATAATTACTTTAGACTTTTTTGGATTTGAAATGACTAAGTTTACTTTGAAAAGACTAAGTCATATGCGTGATACCTATTTTTTTTTTGTTCTTACATGGCTTCAATCCAAGTGGTCGCATATAATATGGTGGTTTAGCACTCTTCTCTAATTTATTTTTGAGATGATCAGGCGCCCATACTTCACCGTTGTCTAATAATGTCAATACCATGGATGGACCATATTCAGTATCTACTATTTTCGTATCTGTAATTTTGTATATTTTATCTATTTCCAAGTCTGTCCATTTCTTTGTGCTATTTTGATATTGATCTTCGAGCAGTTCATCAAATTGTGCAGTTGTGATATCCATTTTTTCTTTATAGTTATATAAAGTTTATTCTTTAGTAGAAAAAAATGGAAAAGATTTATTACAGCCCAAAAGGATTTTGGAGAGGTTACACAGCAGTTAAAAAATTAGCAAAAGAGGCTGGTGTCAGTGAAAAAAAGGCCTTAGAATTTTTAAAGAAACAAGCTGTGTGGCAGATTTATTTACCCGCACCAAAGAAAATAGTTAGACCCAGGTTTGATGTTTCTGCTAAAAATGGAGTGCATCAAGCTGATTTGTTATTTCTGCCGCATGATACTTTTGGGATTGGTCGTGGACGCAAGACATATAAATATGCGTTGACTGTGGTTGATATCGCGAGTAGATATAAAGAAGCAGAGCCGCTGACTTCCAAGGAAAGTAAAGAAGTTGCTAAAGCATTTGAAAATATATACAGTCGACATTTGAAATATCCAAAGTTATTACAAGTGGATCCAGGCAGAGAATTTATGGGTGCAGTATCACAGTTGATGTCAAAACACAAAGTAAATATCAGACGGGGCAGAACAGAAATACACAGAGACCAAGCTTTAGTGGAAAGATTTAACAGAACATTAGCTGAAAGATTGTTTGGCTATCAGTATGCTAAGGAAATAGATTCCCAAAAACGCAACAGAGAGTGGGTAAAACGATTACCAGAAGTTGTTAAAGCCATAAATGCGGAGACAAAAAAGCCTCCTCCTGTTGAAACAAAAATATTAAAAGATGATCCTATCTGTATGAATGCAAGTGTAAGATATTTATATCAACCCGGGGAACAAGAAGGTGGAAGACGCAGAGCAACTGATCCAATGTGGAGTGTAGATATTCACAAGATTAAAAGTTATATGGTGACGCAAGGTATAAGAGTTTATTATTTGAAAGCACCAGCGCCACAAAGAGGATTTGTCAAAGAAGAATTACTTATTGTTCCTGCTGATACCCAAATTCATAAGTTTTTATAGAAACCATGTGCATCAGTTGTAATTCCATCTTCTCGGATGTATCTTTTTGAGTAAAATGGTGATAATGTAACTTTGTTTACTGTTATGCCATATATTTGATGTTTTATTGATCGCATCATATTCATTTCATGGTTATATTTTTTCTTGTTAAATAGTGCATCCTTGTAGTTTTCAAAATTTATTTGTTTTTTGACTACATAAGTTTTTACACCCTTTGCTTTTTTAATAAGTTGTTCATCCGCTCTCAAAATAGAATATAGCTTGGGTCTTAATCCAACATACTCAGCTATAGCAACACCAGCACATTCGTCTTTCATTTTACCCAATACTTTTTTGTTTGTATCATCATGCATTGGGTGATCTTGAGGATAATCACTCAAGTCATACTCATCTTTCATTTCAGCCATGTCTTTGTATGCATCATCTGTTCTGATGTCTACAAGCAAGCTGTCAGTATCTGTGTATAATAAAGTACAGTTATCTCCGTACCTTTTTTTCAAAGTATTATAATACCAATCATACATCATATACTTTGATAAATCCAATACTGACATCCCAACATAAATTGGTTTGTTTAATGTTAATTTTGTTTTGTTTGTATGCACTGCTGATAATTCATCTGAAAATTTTATACGGCGGTTAAAGTTTGGTTTAGCTATTATTTTTCTTATTTTTTCATTTTCAGAACCATCAGTTCTGACTAGTTTTATATCAGTCCGCTTGCGGAGATTTTCCATTGTTTTTCCGAATACAGAGTTATTCATAAGTTTGTAAAAGTCTTTTTCAAAGTTTGATTTAGCTTTTTTTCTTAACTCTGTGTTTAGATTTATGTATGATTTCATCCATGTTTTTCATTAAATTCTAATACTCTGTGTATTTTTTTTAGTTTCATACCTAAAGATAAGTACAGTTCCAAATTTTTGTAATGTATTACATACTTTTTCTTGTCCATAAGATTAGGAACTAGTTGTTCTGTCATAGTATTATTTTCCAGCAAATCTGTTTGATAACCAGACAGCCATTCTTTTTTTACTACTAGCTTCTCTGGCGCAAGTGGATATCCATTATGCAATTCATGAATTTCTTTCGAATATTCTAAATCGACTTCAAGTATTTGTCCTTTATCAGTACCAGGTTTAGAGAAATAACCACGCTTGTTTCTATTTTTCCAAACAAATCCAGAATGCGGAAGTGCTTGACTCATTGCCCAACCATATAAATTATTTGCATCAAAATACATTAAGAAATTATTTTGATCTTCAGGTTTGTAATTAGCAACAAGTGGATTATTCGCTTTGGCATATCTTTTTGACACCATGCTAATTCCACCTCGCATTCCCTTTTCTAAAAACAAATGCATATCAATGTCTGATAAAAGTTCTAATTCTATTTCTGAGTATTTAAGTAGTGCATCCCAAGATAATCCCGGCGCTGTATAATAATGTAAAGGATCAAGTATGTATGCATTCATACATGTTTTTCTAAAAGTTTGAAACACATCTGCTAGCAAAGTTACATCCGTTTTCAAATATAAATCATGATAATCACCAAGGGTTTTACAGTTGAATTCTTGCCATACTTTTTGAGCATATTCATAATCTTCAGTACTTATGTTTTCATCTGATAAACTACTGTAAAAAATTTCTATGGGTGGTAATTCTGTTTCTTTAAATCTTTCCTTGTTATCCATATATTCGTATGGATAAACACCTTTTCGTAAAAGTAGATCTGTTTGTTCTCCAAACTGATTTTTGGTAATTTTAAAATCAGATTTGTTTGTTGCTTTAACCAATTTTTCCAGAGACGAATTCATAAATTGGAAACTGTCTAAAAATCTAAATTGACCAACACTAAATGAAATATACTTTTCAGCATTATTTGGGATGCAAGTAATATTACCTGTTATTTTAGCTATATTTTGCATTATAAGATGACTATCATATCCTTTAAGGTTATGAAACATAACAGGAATTGTTGTTTTGTTTGGTCTTATTTTTAATTTTAGGTTGCAGTTTTTATGTGCTGCACCTCTATATTCTCCTGTAAAATGACAATGATCTCTTACTTTACAGTTTTTATCATTGTCAATTATATTTTTACATATCCAGCAGTGTGTTGCTTTTTCATGATCTATTTCATTCTGCTGTGTCATGATTAAAGGTTTAGGATGAGCAAATATGTTATTGATGTTGCTCTTTTCACATTCCAAATAATTTAAAAACTTTTCAACAGTATCCTCACCTCTATAAATAACAGGTTTTTCTGCTTTACCATCATATCTAACAACTTGATACCCAAATCCACAAGCTTTGTGCACATTTGTGATTTCTGATTTTTTTCCAAAATTTAAAGATTGGGGTTTAAGTATGCTTTCAAAGTCAGCATATATTACATAAGGTACATGCATTTGTTTTTGATGATTTTTAAATTTGGTGATTGTACCTTTTTTTGGCATCTCGATCCGGCAAGAGTTTTTGTTAATACCTTCACAGTCTATTTTGTGTTTTTCAAGTAGTTCTTCATCGGAGCATCCATGAAGACAACGATCACAAAAGTAAGTTTTGCAACGATGTTTGTTTTGATCATAAAGTAATTTGTTTAGGTCTTTAATCCAGCACCAATGATATTTTGTTTCTTTTTTAACTTTTTCGTGATTATCATCAGGGTTGTAATTATCATCTATAATCCCTTCTTCGTTGTTTGGATCATCTTCGTTTTCTGGTTCAACTTCAGTATCTTCAGAGATTAACATCAAATTAATTATTTTTATGTCCTTCGGCTGCTCTGATATTTTATATGGAAAAACAAATGCCTTTTTAATTTTTTCTGATACTGTATACCCGTAAGCATTAATGGCAAGATTGTTTTGTTTTTCTACTTTTGAAATTTGTGAAATCGGAGTCGGACAATCAATATCTTTCATGTTTAACTTACCCATGTGTTTTTTGTAACTAGACATCTTGATTGGATTATTTTTATTAGGCCACAAAGCAGAAACCAATGACACTTCCAAGCATCTATCATCTTTATTGATAACATTTATAATTGCTTTCTTATCAGATACTACTTTATGTAAAGGAATATATGAAGAACCTTTTAGTGGCTCATACTTTGCAAAATTTAAATAAAGTGTAATACAGTAATCAACTTCTAATCCTGATGCTGTGTTTGTAAATCTTTCCAAATTTTCTTGTATGTCATCAGATGATTTATCATACAACTCATCTATTTTTTCAGAAGATAAAATTGTATTTTGTTCACTATGTAATACTGCTGTGGTGTATTTTTTTGTAGCACCATCATCTTTAAATAATGCTACAGTGAGACCTAACTGAAATTTTATTCCATTCATTTTTGTCAGCTCTTTGGTTATTTGTTTCGTAATAATAGATTTTTTATCATGGAGTAGTTTCCGAGGATCTTTATATTTTTTGGCAGATATTTCGTATGCTTTGAAACAGCCACACATTGGCTTGTCAACCAGTTTTAATTCTGAAATACTTTCTTTAGATTTTCTAGCATTAAACTCTTTCAGTTCATTTATAACATTTTCCTGTAATTTAGCATAATTCTGCTTTTGTTCATTTATAACATTTTCTTGTAATTTATCATATTTCTGCTTTTCTCGTTTACGTTGTTTTTTAGCACGTCGTCTTTTGAGTAAATTTTCTAATGTTTGAGATTTAACCTCTTTTGGAGTTTCCTTTAGAACTTCTTTCAATGCATTTATACCGTTAGATAGTGTTTGCTTATCTATTACACCTGTATCAAACAGGCGTATTAAATTTTCTATAATCTCTTCAATCTTCATTATTTCTTTTTGATATACTTATATATTTTTTTTTTATTTAATATAAAAAAATATATCAAAAAGAAACAATGGAAATTAATGTTTGCACATTTCTTAAAATTGGATTACACAATCCGTGTAAAAATAAGACTACAAAAGATTCTAATTATTGCAGTTTGCATAAGTATAGATTAAAAACAAGTCATGTATTACCGTGCTCAATATGTAAAAAAGGCACAAAAGCAAAAAATAAAATTTGTGCTGATTGTGGTGGAGTTTCAGTCAGTATAATGACACGTTATTGGAAATTTAAAGATTATAATGCTGAATGCTAAAAATTTAGACGTATTGATGTTTAACCATATAAAAAAAAAAAAAAAAAAAAAAAAAAAAAGATATGTTGTAATGTTGATAACTTATAAAAAAAATTAAACTTGCAATCTTCACTACCCCTATTTTAAAAAAGTTTTAATAAATCAAGTAAAATCACCATTTCATGAAATATTTGGGCAAAATCAACAAATAACAAGCAAAATCAGCATTTCATGCTGATTTGTAGATAGGTGTGTTTAAAAAAATTAAAAAATTCCTGTGGTATTTTCGGCAACTCAAAAATACCACAGGACCCCCATTTTACATATATATAGAGGTAAGTCGTTTAGACTCTGAGTGTAGTACTGTTCGGTCCGATAAGTCGAGACCAACAGATGTAGTGCAGTGCAGCTTTAAGCACACTTTAGCAAAGCCGATTAGGGAAACGAGAGACCCTACGCCATTTCGCAAACAGTATACTGGTAATGCGATGGATACAATGTGTAAAGTTGGAGTTCTGGTAGTGGCAGGATTCAAGTAGTGTTATTAGCAACAGTAGAGTCGGTGTAATAGACCGTGGAAAGGACAATATTGGGGCAGACTATTTAAGTCGCCGCACATAATGACCGGTTTAATACAATAGTGTATTGCAGTGTATTGTACAATAGTAGTATATGTTACGACAGGGTAGTGTACAATTGTAGAATAGTGTTGAAATTGTAATTACATATTATAGTTAGGTTATATCTTCAGTAGTAATAGTTAACATACTCAAGCGATTGAGCGATCAGCTTGTACGTTTTGTCGCTCATTTGCTCCGAAGAATTAATAGTTTCTTAACGTGTAAATATTAATTATCATTTTGTTGAATTTTAAAAGTGTAGCACTTTCTTTAAGTGGGGAGATGTTGTCACAAAATGTCACGGGTAGAGCGTACTGGTCGTACATATCTCTTGTAAGTTATCGGTTACACCCAAAATCTATTGTTCGAGTTGAAACAATTTCACAATATTCATGATCTATTCATGTAACACGTAAAAGCGTGCACATTTTAAGTGGCCGCCAGAGAGGCCGTGTCATAAGTTTAGTTTTGTGCTAATGCATGTAAACGTATAGGTATATTTTCCTTAAACGGCAAAATTGTATAAGGGGCCTCTCGTGTAGATTCAATACTGTAGATTTAGCCACGTTTGTCACGGACTGAACGGGGGAAATAATGATTTGGGCGTAATGCTTGCTATAAAACCCATTGTCTTCTAGCTCTCGCCAGGATCATCGATAGTACTTTGTTGGAACAGAGATTGGACGGCAAAATTCATAGGCAACATGTGGTTAGTAATTTTATTAAACTTTTATCGTACATTTGTATTCAGTGGGCGGCGCCATCTTGTTTGGCGGTTACGACATCCGGTTAGCATTGATGTTTTTCTCAAACTTTAGACTAGCATATGATTTTGAAGTTACTTTATTAGATGTAATTATTGTAATTGATCATTAATTGTAAAACAATATTAATTTGATAACAGTGGATAATAGGTGCATTAGTTAACGTTGGCGTATAACTCAGTGATTGTAATACACGATTGTTAACATTAGTTAACAATGAGATGAGTGACAAGAATAAATGTCCGACGCGTATGCATAGCGTTGTGTAATGTGGTCATTAGTTGACATGCGTGCATGCATAACTCAGTGAGTGTAATATATGAGTAATTTGATCATGTTTATATTACATGTATTAGGGGCATTGATTAACAGCGACGTACATAGCGTATACATGGCGTTGTAGAATATGTATACATTGCTACTCATCATTAGTACAGCTTACATATATTGATTGAATAATGATTTGTTTGGGTAATGATAATTATGCAAGATTGTTATGTTTGTCAACCGACATCTAAAACGTATGTATAATTACAGCCTAAGCCATCCAGGATATAAGCCATCCAGGGTTGGAGTAAGCCATCTAGGTTTGGATATCCAGGAGTGGAGCTAAGCTTCCACAAATAACGTTTACAAGCGGTGGAGACGGTCCCCGTTAGCGCAGCCAGGTTTTACTAACGACAACCCCCGGGACACAAGGTGGGCCCGTTACCAGTCCTCACTGGAGGAATATCATTCACAATCTCAGTGGAGATTAACTATCATTGCATCGCGTCATCAACCCTTACAGAAGGCATTTGATGACAATCATCCATTGAATTCGCGCATCATCATCTTCATGAGCTCTCGCGCATCACAGTTATCGCGCTAGATCAACATTGTTATAGCTTTAACAACACTTTAGTGTCCTAGACATTCAGTATTTATAACAATACTAAGAACGTCTTAAACGTTCAGGAGAACATTCTTTTCATAGTTCATTTGTGTATTCGCTTGTTTTTTTAGATAATTGTATATATATTAAACATATTTTAAAAGTTGCATTAAACTTATGTAAATGCATTCACCGTCATTGATTCTTTCCTGAGTTAGCCCAACCACTAAGGTCATCCTGTGACAGTGGGAGTACCAGTATGTCACACTGGGCAGGAGTACCAATACAGCACACAGGGCGGGAGTACCAGTACAGCACATGCGGCGGGAGTACCAGTACAGCACACTGGGCGGGAGTACCAATACAGCACACGGGGCGGGAGTATCAGTACAGCACACAGGGCGGGAGTACCAGTACAGCACACAGGGCGGGAGTATCAGTACAGCACACAGGGCGGGAGTACCAGTACAGCACACAGGGCGGGAGTATCAGTACAGCACACGGGGCGGGAGTATCAGTACAGCACACAGGGCGGGAGTACCAGTACAGCACACAGGGCGGGAGTACCAGTACAGCACAGTGGGCGGGAGTACCAGTACAGCACACAGGGAGGGAGTACCAGTACAGCACAGTGGGCGGGAGAACCAGTACAACACAGTGGGCGGGAGTACCAATACAGCACACGGGGCGGGAGTATCAGTACAGCACACAGGGCGGGAGTACCAGTACAGCACACAGGGAGGGAGTACCAGTACAGCACAGTGGGCGGGAGTACCAGTACAGCTCACAGCAGTACCAATACCGCACACGGGGCGGGAGTCCAGCTAGTAGAGCTAAAATATGACCACAAATGTCCAGAAAACTTCGGGACAGACGCAGCACATTCTATTACAATTCAACTTCTGGCCTTTGGCTGGGAGAGGGAATAAAATTTAATTATCATTGTCAGGGAAGAAAAACGGAATTACTTGTATAATGTTTAATAATTTTAATATTTTTAATCATATAAAGAGATTTCAAGTTTATCGCTGTAAGATATTTAACAACTACATAGGTATAGATGTTTAATGTCATATTAAGAAAACACAGCTAAAGCTCCTCTGAAAAGGGGCACTTGACAATCCTAGGAGTATTTATAATGCAGTGTGTATTCCTAAGGAGTATAATAACCCTACCTTATGTGCCAAGAGGAGAATCCCTCAATGATGTGCCAAGAGGAGAATCCCTCAATGATGTGCCAAGAGGAGAATCCCTCAATGACACCGCAGTTTGTCTGGACTGTAATCTATAAAGCACTGAATTTTATACATTGCTACTCATCATTAGTACAGCTTACATATATTGATTGAATAATGATTTGTTTGGGTAATGATAATTATGCAAGATTGTTATGTTTGTCAACCGACATCTAAAACGTATGTATAATTACAGCCTAAGCCATCCAGGATATAAGCCATCCAGGGTTGGAGTAAGCCATCTAGGTTTGGATATCCAGGAGTGGAGCTAAGCTTCCACAAATAACGTTTACAAGCGGTGGAGACGGTCCCCGTTAGCGCAGCCAGGTTTTACTAACGACAACCCCCGGGACACAAGGTGGGCCCGTTACCAGTCCTCACTGGAGGAATATCATTCACAATCTCAGTGGAGATTAACTATCATTGCATCGCGTCATCAACCCTTACAGAAGGCATTTGATGACAATCATCCATTGAATTCGCGCATCATCATCTTCATGAGCTCTCGCGCATCACAGTTATCGCGCTAGATAAACATTGTTATAGCTTTAACAACACTTTAGTGTCTTAGACATTCAGTATTTATAACAATATACTAAGAACGTCTTAAACGTTCAGGAGAACATTCTTTTCATAGTTCATTTGTGTATTCGCTTGTTTTTTTAGATAATTGTATATATATTAAACATATTTTAAAAGTTGCATTAAACTTATGTAAATGCATTCACCGTCATTGATTCTTTCCTGAGTTAGCCCAACCACTAAGGTCATCCTGTGACAGTGGGAGTACCAGTATGTCACACTGGGCAGGAGTACCAATACAGCACACAGGGCGGGAGTACCAGTACAGCACATGCGGCGGGAGTACCAGTACAGCACACTGGGCGGGAGTACCAATACAGCACACGGGGCGGGAGTATCAGTACAGCACACAGGGCGGGAGTACCAGTACAGCACACAGGGCGGGAGTATCAGTACAGCACACAGGGCGGGAGTACCAGTACAGCACACAGGGCGGGAGTATCAGTACAGCACACGGGGCGGGAGTATCAGTACAGCACACAGGGCGGGAGTACCAGTACAGCACACAGGGCGGGAGTACCAGTACAGCACAGTGGGCGGGAGTACCAGTACAGCACATGCAGCGGGAGTACCAGTACAGCACACTGGGCGGGAGTACCAATACAGCACACGGGGCGGGAGTATCAGTACAGCACACAGGGCGGGAGTACCAGTACAGCACACAGGGAGGGAGTACCAGTACAGCACAGTGGGCGGGAGTACCAGTACAGCTCACATGAGTACCAATACAGCTCACCAGGCGAGAGTCCAGCTAGTAGAGCTAAAATATGACCACAAATGTCCAGAAAACTTCGGGACAGACGCAGCACATTCTATTACAATTCAACTTCTGGCCTTTGGCTGGGAGAGGGAATAAAATTTAATTATCATTGTCAGGGAAGAAAAACGGAATTACTTGTATAATGTTTAATAATTTTAATATTTTTAATCATATAAAGAGATTTCAAGTTTATCGCTGTAAGATATTTAACAACTACATAGGTATAGATGTTTAATGTCATATTAAGAAAACACAGCTAAAGCTCCTCTGAAAAGGGACACTTGACAATCCTAGGAGTATTTATAATGCAGTGTGTATTCCTAAGGAGTATAATAACCCTACCTTATGTGCCAAGAGGAGAATCCCTCAATGATGTGCCAAGAGGAGAATCCCTCAATGACACCGCATTTTGTCTGGACTGTAATCTATAAAGCACTGAATGTTATAACTTTTAATATGAAGGCCATTTATTTGAGGCCAAGAATCAATATTGCCGGGTGTCCCTTTAATGTATAGAAATTATATCACATTTTCCTTCATCAGTCACCGTATTTCCCCTAATAGTAAGTAGCACCAGCTCCCCTAATAAAAAAAATCAATAAATAATCAATGTTTTGTATAATAAACAAGAGGTCAATGACCTTGAAGCTCTACTGATTGATTTTGATTTCAGGAAGTAGTCGCTACAGACTTGTTTTTTGAAAATCTATTTTTAACCGTGGCGGCCATCTTGAATTTCCGGCAGACCTGAAATTTTGCTAAGATCAATAAGACATTAAGAGCAACATTCCTGTGAAGTTTCATGAAAGTCCGTCAAGTAGTTTCAGAGAAGTAGTCGCTACATGTTTTCATTATATAACTCTATGTAACCAAAGATGGCCACTGGCAGCCATGTTTAACATCGAATCAAAATAATTTTCCACAAGGATCTACATCATGTCATGCTGATCATTTTAGAAAAAGTCCCATATCAATATCACTTATAGTTTTCAAGAAGTAGTCTGTACAAACTTATTTTTTACAAATCTATTTTTAGCTGTGACGGCTATCTTGAATTTCCGGCCGACCTGAAATTTTTCTAGAATCAATTAGACATCAAGAGCAACATTCCTGTGAGGTTTCATGACAATCCGCCAAGTAGTTTCAGAGGAGTAGTCGCTACAAGTTTTTACTATATAACTCTATGTAACCAAAGATGGCCACTGGCAGCCATGTTTAACGTCGAATCAAAATAATTTTCCACAAGGATCTACATCATGTCATGCTGATCATTTTAGAAAAAGTCCCATATCAATATCACTTATAGTTTTCAAGAAGTAGTCGCTACAAACTTATTTTTTAAAAATCTATTTTTAGCTGTGACGGCCATCTTGAATTTCCGGCCGACCTGAAATTTTTCTAGGATCAATTAGACATCAAGAGCAACATTCCTGTAAAGTTTCATGACAATCCGTCAAGTAGTTTCAGAGGAGTAGTCGCTACAAGTTTTTACTATATAACTCTATGTAAACAAAGATGGCCGCTGGCAGCCACATTTAACGTCGAATCAAAACGATTTTTGATAAGGACCAACATCATGTCATGCTGATCATTTTAGAAAAAGTCCCATATCAACATCACTTATAGTTTTCAAGAAGTAGTCGCTACAAACTTGTATTTTGAAAATTTATTTTTAGCCGTGGCGGCCATCTTGAATTTCCGGCCGACCTGAAATTTTGCTAGGATCATTTAGACATCAAGAGCAACATTCCTGTGAAGTTTCATGAAAATCCGTCAAGTAGTTTCAGAGGAGTAGTCGCTACAAGTTTTCATTATATAACTCTAAGTAAACAAAGATGGCCGCTTGCAGCCATGTTTAACGTCAAATCAAAACGATTTTCGACAAGGATCAACATCATGGACAGACGGACAGACAGACGGACGGACGGACGGACGACGGACGCCGCACCACGGCATAAGCTCTGCTGATCTCTGATCAGTAGAGCTAAAAACATCATTTCATTTTTGCATAGTGCCCGGGCGCTACTTTACTAATAGTGGAATACAGTATTACCGTATAACTCCTAATAAACAAACCCCAACCCACCCCCCTCTTTTTTTTCAGATTTTTTTTTTTTAAACTTACCAAAAAGATGCAAGCATTCACAATGGAACAACCCCTCCACCTTCTTTTTTTTCAGATTTTTTTTTTTTAAAACTTACCAAATGATGCAAGTTAATATGTTTCATTCGCAATGGAACACACAAAATCACCAGAAAACTTAAAATCCGATGCATTGATTGATTGACGTGCGGACTTTGGTTTTCTTGATAAAGAAAATCATTAAATAATGTCTGATTTAAAAGTTAAGCAAAGCTTTATGGATATCAATGTTTCCACCTTGCGTGCTTTTAACAAATTGTGTTTTAGTGCTAAATTATGTATTTTTGGTCTCAAATAGATGCCCCTTTTCAAAAATGTTACACCCCCAGGGGCATTTATTAGGGATTATACGGTACATTTGAATATGCTAAGATTGCTCACAATTACAGTTATATGCACAAGTTTTCCTTTCTTCATGATATAAATTCACAAAAAGGTATTTATACACCATCACATAGATAGTCGTACTTGTATATCCATGATTTTTTTAAATATATTCAAGCAGGTTTCAAGTTAAAATGACACTGAATTAATAAATTGTGATGCTAATGTTAATGCATGACGAAACTTAAAGATTGCCATGTGTCTCTTTAAAGATACATAACAGGAATGTATTTGTCCATCTCCACACAGACCTAATAACAAATTAATATGTCTGTGATCTCCAGCATAACAAATAGATATATAGTCTTATCTCAATTTCACATGGCACAGTGCAATAAATCTCAATTTCACACGGGCCATTGCGATAAATCTCAATTTCACAGTGCAGTAAACTTCAATATTGCATCAGAATAAACACAAATATCATACAGAGTTTACGCATACATATTTTATCACCATCGAGTTTTCTTTCCAATTATAGTAGTTACTAAAACTTTTTGAGCAAAAAGGAGTTGAAACGGAAATAAATGTATAAAGATACAGAGGATATTTGTTTGTTTTGAGTCGATATAAGATTTATTTTCATTGAGAAGTGAGAAAACTTATATTTTCAGGAGTGTTTTAACACGGGTGATAATATTTGAGTTTTTCTCACTTAGAGATGAAAAAAATCCTATATTCACGACAAATCAACAAATATTCTATTTATTAAGATATACTCAGCGCTCTTGCACTCACAACTTGGAAATTTATGCAGAAAATATATAATGCGCCAAAACAATGACGTCAATGACGTCAACAACGTAAACAACATAAACAGTTGCAGGACGTCATTTTGAGAGAAAATATGTTTTCTATTATATTTTCACCTGTGAAATATAAACAATGAAAATATAAGGTTTTATTTTAATCATAAAATCCAATATTTCACTGGAAATTATATAATATACTCTGTAAAAAATGTTTTGGACCATGGCAGTGTTCGAACCCGTACTATGATCGCTGAACCTTGACATTCGACCATAACCCTTATTATCTCAGTTGATAATTCACAATAGATCAACAATCAACAATAATTATCTTTACAATGAAAGTTTGCGAAAAAATAATAATCTTTTTACTGGTTACTTTTTATGGATTTTGGAAAAAAAATTACAGAACCTTTGTGTGTTCGCGATATTTTTTTAAAATCAAATCTTGTTTGGAATTTAATGTTTCTGGTACCAAATTGAACCGGGTAGGGTAGACCTTGGTTTCTGAAAAAAGATACTTAAATTCTGTCCACTAGTTTTATTTTTATATGACTTTATATACCCTGGTCCAAAACTTTTTTTACCGAGTATATATACTCATCAAATTTTTATTTTGAAATAAAAGATGAATTAGTATTACACTATTTTACTATTCATTATACTTTTTTGTTTGAATGTATTTTCATCGAAGTCAATGAATATTTGAGAGAGGAATTAGAACAAACATTATTAAACCCTTAAACCGCTAAGCACGAGTATATTAGCCTTTGACTCCATTGAAAACCCAGGTCAGCCTCTCGCAGGCTGATCAGGGTTCCTGTTTCCCCAAAACACCCCTTTGTTACATAAATGGAATGGTCTTAATTCAAAGAAAGAACAGTCCATTATTTATATGTAGCGGGTTGATATTTAAGCTTCTTCAGAGCAGAAGTTTCTTAGGCTATCCATCTACAATTAGGTCTGTCTATTCTATTCTTTACAGTAAATGTAAGTTGAGTTATCTACTATTGGTCTACTTTTTGTCTTCATGGTGGTCTATATGCCAGAGAAGAAAGTCATGAATATAAAATAAATATTGGCATGGGTATATATTGCACAGTAAACTGATTGTTTTAAGGGTTATATGAACGACCGTGGTAGCTGTACTTACTAGTGTAACACTGACCCTAGAGCCGAGATAAGTCGCCGAGAACCATCGCGTTGACTAACTCACGTCACTAATGTTGGTGTTACCAGTTGTTGGGAACCATGTTGTTGTGTAACACATCACTAATGTTGGTGTTACCAGTCGTCGAGAACCATGGCGCTGGGTAACACTCACGTTGGTGTTACCCAACCTGGTACTGCGACAGTGGCTTAGTGGTAGAGTGCCACATCGCAGGTGTGAGATCATGGGTTGGATCCCTGACTGGGTCATGTCATGTGTCTACGGCATAGTATTCCAGCACTGGGAAGTTGAGCAATTGGCTCACTGCTACAAGTAGACATTGTCGGTGTATGACAGACAGATTGTTTCAAGTGATGTCACACACATGCACATACGCACGCATACACAGTGACACACATGCAGGTGTGCACGCAAACAACCCGGAGATTCTCTGAGGACTGGTCTAGGCTATAATGTCAGTGTTACTCAACTTGATGTAAACAAGATGTAAACAAAACAATAACAAAGTTAAAACTATAAATGTGGAGTGTTTTTAAGTTACAAAGAATTCAATTAAACCTTTGTTTTTAACAAAACGTGATTGTGCATTATTGGGTTATACAAATAGGATTTTACACAAGTGCCTTTTAAATATTGAATTTATTAAACACGTTAGATAAAATTATATGATGGAGGCTGACAACTTCATCCACCGAGTTTATTAAATTCAATATGAATAGGCATGAATGATAGATTCTATTTATCACGTGACTCCAAAAAAGCCTCATGAGAAACATTTGTTGTTGTAGCTCTTTTGTAGCTTCATATATATATTTATTACATTTCTATGGGTGAAAGATTGGGATTTCTTAGTGAAAAAAGATCACTAAATCTTAATAACTAACGCCGAACACAAAAATAACTAACTGCGACGTTGAGTTATGACGTCAATAAAGTGTTGCTGACGTCGACGTCATCCGTCGATAACGTTCAATAAAGCGAATATTTTTACTTAGGTTAAAATTATACAAAATCTGAGTAAAATGTAATAAATAGATTATTTAACTGTTGTGAACTATTATATGGAAATCCTTCACTCGATGGCAGGCGTGTGTTGTTTTTTCACTCACTCTCTTACATTCGTGAGTGAAAAGAACCACACGCCTATAATCTATCCCAGCAGTTAAATAATCTCTATATAACATTGCCGTATGATGACGTTGGATGTTTGTACGATGATTATGGTTACGGAAATTGATGGTATTTCTGTTGCACACGGAGCTGAACGGAAAGGACCAAACAATGATTTGGCCTTCATTTGCATATATATTTCACTAGTTTAATATGATTAATATAACATGGCTTTATTACACTCCCATGCCACAAGTTATGTGATAAATAGAATTTACACAGCTTAATTACATAACAAGGGGTGCATGTGAAAGTATTGTTACTATATATATATATAAGAATAAAACAAGAGACACTATATACTGAAAAAAATAAGTTTGACACTTATACTTCTTGCATTAACCTACCTATCTTAAATAAATCGAGTTTTTTGATTATGTGAAGTATTTGAAAACATTGGCATGACACAGGGTGTTCTTCTTTTGTGATCCATGGAAAGTATTAGAGTTATCTCCCATCTAGTTAAAACGACATATTTCATATAAAAATATAAGCACAGTATCAAGAACATGGTAATAATAATCTTATTAAATAAATGTTCTGGGTTTAGTGTTAAAATCCCCAAAAAGTAAATGATAATAACCTGTCATTATAACGAAATAACTACCCAAATTTAAATTTTAAAATAACCTTCCTTTATATTGAAATAAGAACAAATTTATAATTTTTGTAAAGCAGGTGAATTAAATCAGTTTTTCTAAAATATTCAAATATCTTTTTAAAAAAACAAAGTCCTGCTAGTATACTAGATAATTATGTTAATAACCTTGTTCATGACCGTTGTGATACATAGCCTGGCACCTGTTATTTACTTGCGAAACTGGCACCGTTATTTACTTGCGAAACTTATTTTTATCAGTATAGTATTGTCGAGCCCTCGATATACATCACAATAAAATGAGCATCGATAATCTCATACAATTGTCCCTCAGAAAGTTAACTATTAAAGGCACTGTGCTCTTTACAACAATCAAAATAATCAAAACGATGTAGGAAGAGGCAAATATTAAATTTATAATACACTCATTAATTTGAAAATGCAACACTTGGTATTTTTTGAATTTCTAGAGATGTTAAAGATCCTCATGCAAAATGTGTTTTAACTGAAAGAAGTAAAGCAAATCGTATGCAACTGTCGATCGCCCTATGTTAACCTTTGCGACAAAGAAGTCTTGTGTACTAACATAAAATACAGTTTTGATTTGAACAAAAAAACAGGGGACTTAAAATAATCGGAAATCAAAAATGTTGCGTTTTTAAATGTAATGAGTATATGACGAGATTTCGGAAACTGATTGTTCGATATTCAATATCAAGAACCTCCCTCTATTGTCTACTGGTCCAGGGCTTCTTCCACGTATTTTGGAAAAAAGGACCCTTGGGAAATTTCTATCGTATAAACGACCATGTTGGGAATTTTTTTCATCGATAAAATGGCCAATTGAGAATTATTTATGTCAACATTTCGTAAGTTTGGGCGAGGTAAAAGCCTAAAAGGTATAATTAGGAACAATATTACATCATTAACATACCACTTATATTGATTAACATGTAACATAAGGGATGTAACAGTATAATATACATGTAAACATTTTAAATTTTTTTAACTGGGAAAAAAAGACTATTTTGCATTGGGAAACGGGATCTTGAGAAACGGGATCCGTTATTTGGCCCGGTGGGACATCTAGAAAAAGCCCTGTGGTCAAAGTCCCACAAATATGGGCCATGTTCTTCATAGAAATTTAGAGTTGTTTGTGGGACTACATATGCTTTTCTTACAGGTGTAAATACCTGCTGTACCTTTAACTGGCTCAAATCGAAGACAGATATAAATAAGCTTGACTGACGGATCAGAATTATGTATTTAAATTTTTGATGCATTTATCAAAAATTCAGTTTTTTATTAACTTAGATATTGGCATTTAGACAGATTTATTGTTTATTAATAACAACACATGGAAAAGGAGTAGAAAAGCTCGTACTTTCTTCGAAAAGTCAAACTAACAAACATATTGTAAAGCCTCATAGTGCTTTTAACAATAACATTTAAATAAGATAAAAGCTCCAAAATTCAAAAATGTACAACAATAATGCAAGAAAATAACCCAAACATATACCAAACAAAATAATTCAAACAAAAGTTTGTCTACAGAATGGAAGTTAAGGACGGATATAGTCTCAACACAAGAAATATGAACATATAAATATAAACTGACAATTTCATGTCACTTGACAAAACAAGCCTACAAAAAAACAGAAACATGTTTTAGGACCCCAACTACCACTAGAACTATCACCGAAGATGATGAATATCCCAGCTTAAATACTAAGTCAAACAAAAGGCCATACTTCTGTAATCAATTAGGCAATCAACAATGGGTGATGTAGAGGGACATAAGGTCATCAGTTGTTATGAGTATATGAAGTCTGGGAAGAACCCATTCAGAATGTT
The DNA here is from genome assembly GCA_037043455.1 of Cyrtodaria siliqua. Lineage (NCBI taxonomy): Eukaryota > Metazoa > Mollusca > Bivalvia > Adapedonta > Hiatellidae > Cyrtodaria > Cyrtodaria siliqua. The sequence continues at coordinate 180,940 of JAWPHD010001110.1, read as the reverse complement.
TGAGAAATGCTATTTATAACAAGAGGCCCAAGAGGGCCCGTGGACGCTCTACTGGCTAAAACAGCTCTTATAGATTTAGATAGATATAGCTAGATATAGCTCTCTTCTCCTATAGTTTTAACAAAGGAAAATACAATATAGCATTTTTCAACAAATCAAGGGCCATAACTCTGTTATTATTAACAAGATCTAGCTGGTTTTCGAAATTGTCCAAGATTTCATTGATATACTGCGCTTTGCACAACTAGACATCATACGGAGGCTTCCTGCCAAATTTCGTAGAAATCCAACAAGCCGTTTAATAGGAGTAGCGCCGACAAGAAATTTAAAATAAAAATGTCAAAGGGCTATAACTCAGTCAAAAATCAGCGAACTGGAACAAAACGTGATATGCACAACTAGAAATCTTACCGATGCTTCCTGCCAAGTTTCGTTGAAATTCAACAAGGCATTTAAGATGAGTAGCGCCAACAAGAAATTTTAAAGTCAAGTAATTAAAAAGATAATGAAAAAAAAATACAAAAAAAATTGGTAGAGGACCATAAGCTGATGCTACATGTAATACATGAGAGCTCTGTGCCATGTGGTTCCAGAGAAGATTTTTTTCAGTTTTTCCCTATACAAGCCTAAGTAAAACTGTGACCCCCAGGGTGGGGCCAAATGTGACCAAACCCCCAGGGTGGGGCCAAATGTGACCAATGGGTCACCATTTGAACAAACTTGGTAGAAGACCATAAGCTTATAGCAAATGCAAAATATTAATCCTCTGTCTCTTTTCAGAGAAGAAGATTTTTTCAGTTTTTCCCTATACATGTCTATGTAAAACATATGACCCTTGGGGCGGGGTCAAATGTGACCCCAGGGTCACCATTTGAACAAACTTGGTAAAGGACCATAAGCGTATAGCAACAGCAAAATATTAAACCTCTGGCTCTTGCAGTTTCAGAGAAGAAGATTTTTTAAGTCTATGTAAAACATGTGACCTTTGGGGCGGGGCCAAATCTGACCCCAGGGTCACCATTTGAACAAAACTTAGTAGAGGACCATAAGCTGATGCTACATGTAATACATGGGAGCTCTGTGCCATGTGGTTCCTGAGAAGAATTTTTTTTTTTCAGTTTTTTTCCTATACAAGCCTATGTAAAACTGTGACCCCCCGGGGTGGGGCCAAATGTGACCCCTGGATCACCATTTGAACAAACTTGGTAGAGGACCACAAGCTTATAGCAAATGCAAAATATTAAAACCTCTGGCTCTTGCAGTTTCAGAGGAGAAGATTTTTTAAGTTTTTCCCTATACATGTCTATGTAAAAACATGTGACCCTCGGGGCGAGGGCCAAATGTGACCCTCGGGTCACCATTTGAACAAACTTGGTAAAGGACCATAAGCTTATAGAGAATGCAAAAATATCAAACCTCTGGCTGTTGTAGTTTCCGAGAAGATTTTTTTTTTAAAAAAAAATCCTATATAAGTCTATGTAAAAACTGTGACCACCCGGGGCGGGAACAAATTTGACCCCAGAGGTCACCATTTGAAACAAACTTAGTAGAGGACCATAAGCTGATGCCACATGTAATACATGAGAGCTCTGTGCCTTGTGGTTTCAGAGAAGAAGATTTTTTTAAAGTGTTTCCTATATGTCTATATGAAAAATATGCAAAACCTCAATATACAAACTTTGGACCCCAGGGGCACGGGCATTTTTTACCCACGGGGACTTTATTTTGAACAATCTTGATAGTCTAGGCCTTGGCGATCATTTTAAAAGAAAAACTGTTGAAATCTGTCCAGCGGATCTGGAGAAGAAGATTTTCTAAGGTTTCGACTATATATGGTAATGGCAGCCATCTTGGATGTAGCGCTGACCTAATTTTTAAAAAAATCTAAAAAGCATTCATCTATTGGTCAATTTAACCAAGCGGTTTCTGAGGAGAAGTCGTTTGAAGAAAAGTTAACGGACGACAGACAGACAGACAGACGACGGACGACAGACAACACACCATCCCATAAGCTCTGCTGGCCCTTGGCCAGTAGAGCTAAAAATGTGTTATAGGACGTGACACGACACGACAAAAATGTGTTATGCGACATGACGAGACGTTATGGACAACGTGATTCCTATACAGCCATCACTTCACTTTGTGATTTGTTTGTTTGCATGGACCGTTTTACATCATTTTCACACATTTAAGGTTATATATATGATTTTCTATTTTTTATGATGGAGGCAGACCACCCACTTTTTCAGGGTAGAACCAATACTGTACACCTCCCGCCATCCGTAACAATTGACACTTCCTCACATACAAGTCAAGCTCCCATTGGGATATGAACCCGCAGCGAGAGGCGAGAAGGAAAGCGAGGCTATAATTAATCAGGAACACACATGGATATGGGTTTGGCTACCTAAATCAAACTTACAATATGCCAGTGTACTTAGTACACTGCAACTATGACACACGTGTCTATATAAACTTTAAAAATGCACCAGAATTTACAATTTAAATTCTCTAGGGACCATGCCTCCAAAGGCATTTTAGTGCAGAGATGTACTTAACCATTTTTTAGGTTTTTGCCATTCAAAGTTATACATTAAGATTGTATTTTATCTTGGTGAAACCCTTGCATGTACATCTCTAAAGAAATGTTTCGGGTCTGAGTCACAAATTTATTTGGTAGTTATGATGTACTATATTTCTGGCTGGGCCTAACCGTTTATAGGTTTACCACCACCAATTGCAAATAAACTTACAAGGTGTAGTCGAATGTAGTACCTATTAAAAAGAAATTCATCTTTTTTTGTTGGAAAGGGGCAAATGGCCCATTTCAATTAGATTTTGTTGATGTATTTATAAAAAGTGTTTTCACAGGTTTTAATGGATATTGATGAATATTTTCCAACTTTCGAATCTTTACATACACTTTGTGAGCAACTATCGATGAAAACCGCTGTAACCTTGACCTGTTTAGTAAACAAACAAGAATTTTCTTACAAGTGGATAACTATTTTTCTATACAAAAATTGCACAGCTGCATTACCCTTACTTGAATTGAAGTTACAGAACATTATAAACATGTGACATTTTAACATTGGTGTCAATGGTGAAAGTATTGGTGTTTTCATAACATATACTATAGATCATGAACTGATCTTGGACTGAAACAAATTAATATAAAATGCAAAAAAACAGACATAAAACAATTACTAATATAATGAAGTTTCGATACAACTCATAAATGATATGTTTCCATTATAAGATGAGCATTGAGCACAATGTTAACGATCTACAATAGTCTCCCTTGCATTATATCAAGATTAGGCAACAGTAGTTACCCTTGTATGCATGATCTCCCTTGTATGTATTCAACAATAATCTCCCTTGTATGCATTCACCAGTACTCTCCCTTTTATGTGTTAACAGTAGTTTCCCTTGTATGAATTCATCAGTAATCTCTCCATCAACAGTCATCTCCCTTGTATGCATTCACCAGTACTCTCCCTTTTATGTGTTAACAGTAGTTTCCCTTGTGAGAATTCATCAGTATTATCTCCCTTGTATGCAATCCAGAGCAGTCTCCCTTTTATGCATTAACAGTATATATGATACTCTCCTTTTATATGATACTCTCCCTTATATGCAATCAAAAGTACTGGCCCTTGTATGAAAATTCAACAGTAATCTCCCTTATATGCAATTAATTGAACAGATACATGAACACAGTACCGGTATTATCTTCTCAATTTATGGCACAACTCTACTCATTGTTACAAGAGAAGTACTGCATGAACGGGCAACCATTTTTTAAAGAGCAACCACAATCTCTATTTAAAGTGTTCTTGCACCTGCTATTTGTTATTAGTAGGTATACTTTTTTTTTTATTATCGAAAACCGTTTTATCCATTAAAGTTGAATTTCAAATCGTTTGCTATTTTTTTTTCCTACAAGCTGAGGTAACAAATTGACAAAAAACATGCTCCCCGGTGCCCAACCTCTCCAAGATGCCAAAATGTACTTTACCTTTTAAACTCTATATGCACTTTACCTTCTGCACTAATTGCGCTTATGGAATTGACGGCTTTCCTACCAAGAAGATTCCCAATAGGCTAAATGGACATAATGTTTTTTTAACTAAGGGTGCTAACCAGAATTCTCAAGACATTTTTTTGTAGGTATATTTTATGTAATTTTCCAACTGCAGACGTTTTTTATATAATTTTCCAATATGTAAACTTAGCAGGAGACATTTGAAAAGAGTTTTTATAAATACAAGAGGTCAATGACCTTGAAGCTCTACTGATTGATTTTGATTTCAGGAAGTAGTCGCTACAGACTTGTTTTTTGAAAATCTATTTTTAACCATAACGGCCATCTTGAATTTCCGGCCGACCTGAAATTTTGCTAAGATCAATAAGACATTAAGAGCAACATTCCTGTGAAGTTTCATGAAAATCCGTCAGGTAATTTCAAAGAAGTAGTCGCTACAAGTTTTCATTATATAACTCTATGTAAACAAAGCAGCCATGTTTAAGGTCAAATCAAAACGATTTTCGACAAGGACCAACATCATGTCATGCTGATCATTTTAGAAAAAGTCCCATAGCAATATCCCTTAGAGTTTTCAAGAAGTAGTCGCTACAAACTTGTTTTTTAAAAACCTATTTTTAGATTTGGCGGCCATCTTGGATTTCACATCTACATGAATTTTTGCTAGGATCAACTAGACTTCATGGGCAACATTTCTGTAAAGTTTCATGAAAATCTATTCAGTAGTTTCAGAGGAGTAGTCGCTACAAAAAAAAAGTTAACGGACGGACAGACGGACGGACGACGGACGCCGCACCACGGCATAAGCTCTGCTGATCTCTGATCAGTAGAGCTAATAAGACAAATATCTTTATGACCTGTTGTTTAAAAGCATGTTTAAAACAAAAAATATCGTGCATGAATCTAACTCTTATATGGGACAGTTGAAATGTGACAATTAACATGGTGGTGCATGAATATATCTCCTAACACAGGAGAGTAGACATAAGTTTAAATTCTTACATAGTCTAGATCATCTACGACACTTGCTTATTTTCAAGACAAACATCTAGAACTGTTGTTCTAAAAACAATTGACACATCAGCCATTTTACCGAGATTCTGGTATCTTTTCTGATTGGTTGATACAGACGTACCCTCTATCGTAGATGTATAAAACCGCATAATCACACTAAATTAATAAATAAACAAAGGGGAAAACCTCATCTTTATAGACAAAAAAAATGTGGATGGTCAAAAATACTATAATATTATTTTTTATATATATTACAGACACTTGTTTCCAGATGTTTAAATATTTTTCTGCAAGAATGGTCAAGTTGTTTGTATTTACAATCAAGCGTCGAAGACGAATAAGACTACCTCTTACATGGAAGGGTTGACAGGAAGTTATACATCTAAAACAATATATTATTTTGTTGTTATTTTGTTCCAAGTGTACAACTGTTATTTAATTCTGTGGAATTAAAAGCATTTGTCAGCAAGTTTACATAATAATATACTTTGTTCACACATTTTGTTCCCAGCAAAAGATTAATGAATATTCATACATATATGTGATGGAATATGGACGATAGATGATGGGATTTTTAAGAACATTTGTCAGCTCCTGGCTATTTCATTTTCTTCCGTCCAGGGGTTGTATTTATATCTGGACGCAGTTCTCTGTACTGAACCTACAAAATAAAGGTATATGTCAATCAAAGTATCTAGGGATATGTCAATCAAAGTATCTAAAATGGTCAATGATTGGTTGCTGGTTCTCTAACATGGTCAGTGATTGGTTACTTGTTACCTAACATGGTCAGTGATTGGTTACTGGTTCTCTAACAGGGCCAGTGATTGGTTACTTGTTATCTAACATGGTCAGTGATTGGATGCTTGTTATCTAACATGGTCAGTGATTGGTTACTGTTATCTAACATGGTCAGTGATTGGTCACTGGTTTGTTATCTAACATGGTCAGTGATTGGTTACTGGTTCTCTAACATGGTCAGTGATTGGTTACTTGTTATCTAACATGGTCAGTGATTGGTTACTTGTTATCTGACATGGTCAGTGATTGGTTAGTTGTTCAAAATATGATTGAATGATCATAATCAAGTTTTTCAGATATAAATATTGAAATATAATAAAGCAAGCTTAGAAGTTTGTAAAGTAAACTGGCAGTTCTTGTGAAATATGTGGGTCTTTTTAGTTAAATTTTTCTTCCGCAAATGTTATGTGATTAACACAACAAATAATGCTTCAATTATTAACTCTGAAAAAGATTTAGAATTTGAAACTTGTATAAATTATGTTTCCTTAAAGGGACACATGGCAATCAAAGTTATATTTTTTTCTTCAGATCTCAGCGGGGTAGGATCTTAATAACATTCCTCTTTTCCCCTACTTAAATCTGCCCTTGCTTCTTGGGTACAGCTTCCCTAATAGCTATTTTAGTCAATGATGTGTTAATTTATGTAACTGATAGAAAGAAAACAATACTTTACCAGTTCACTATCTGACGGCACCCTGGACAGGAAGTCAAGAAACTCATTGTTTGGTATTGCGTTGGGTGCCCGCAACTTCTTTGTAAACTTATTGATACCTGTCAGTGAGAGAAACGAAACATTTTTTTGATTTCTAGTATTTTTATTATATACTTAACGCCATTAAAAGTGCAAGTTCTTTTGTTTTGTGTTTATTTCCAAGATCGATTGTAGTGTTATGTACATGTTAGAAATTTTCCACATTCCCTATAAATCTGGTGACTGATCAAATTTATGTATTGGAAGAAGTAAAATAGGAATTATGTAATCGATCTTGGAGACATTTTCATTAAAAACAAACACAAAATAAAAAACTTGCACTTTTAATGGCGTTAAAGAATTTCCGAAATAACTCTTGAAATATTGGTCTGGAATACTGGTTTGGATTTTGACTTGCTGTTGGAATATTGTTGTGGATTTTGGCTTGCTGTTGGAATATGGTCTGGAATATTGGTCTGGATATTGACTGGCTGTTGAAATATTGGTCTGGAATATTGGTCTGGAATACTGGTTTAGATTTTGTCTTGCTGTTGAAATATTGGTCTGAAATATTGGTCTGGATTTTGGCTTGCTGTTGGAATACTGATCTGGAATATTGGTCTAGATACTGAATGAATGTTGAAATATTGGTCTGGAATATTGGTCTGGAATACTGACCTGCATTTGAATTGTGGTAGGACAAGTTCAATATTTAAAGGGACTGTAGGCAATCTGAAAGAATTATGGGTGTCCATCCAAACATGAAGAAGAATGAGGACTACTGCAGAACAATGTAAGTTCTTTACTGGCATGCATTTCTTACAACAATAAGGTTGCTATTGGCAGAAGCAAAGCTAATGAAACCGAACTCTTATACTAGTATGCTAATTAGTATTTTTTTGTGAAAGTCATGCTTTTAAAAGTATAAAGAGCCTTTATCAAACCTTTTTTTTTTAAACCGTCCATAATGGCACCAAAAATGAAATCTAAAATGAAGGCAATCTGAAAGAATTGTGGGTGTCGATTTAAACACGAATACAACTATCATGATGTGATGTGTTTTAGTTGGATATTCAATATGCGCATGCACTAAGCTAGGCCCCATGAAATGTCCAATTTAATTATTAATAACAATGAAATAGTTTGGTTATGTAATGCCCCAGTCACACCAACCACGATTGCCTGTACGAATCCACTACGGATGGATTCGTAGTGAATCCGTAGTGTATCCTGGGTTATTCGTGGTTATTGGTAGTAGTTTGTATGTATCCGTGGACCCACCCCGGGAGTTTTGGACAACCGTGGGGGGGACAACCGTAGTGGGTTCGGGGAGACATTCGTGGTTGGTGTGACTGGGCCATTAACAAAGCACAAATACAGTGCACTAAGAGACTAGGTACATACCCCACGCCAAAATGAGATATCTCACTGGAATGTAATATAGAACTATAACTCCTATGGACAGAACGATCACTGCTAGCGACGTCAACCAGGTAACTGACCAAGTGAATGTGCTGAAATTTATACACATAACATTATTGTGATGGAAGTGAACTGTCTTAATGGTATAGAGCTAGTCTGGACATGAAATATATGACATTTATCATATAGTACACACACACACACGTTTTGTAATTAGCTCGACTGGCCGAAGGCCAGCAGAGCTTATGTGATGGCGAGTTGTCTGTTGTCCGTCCGTCGTACATCCGTTAACTTTTGTCTTGTTAACACGAAAGGGACTTCATTATTAATCGGATCTTTACGAAACTTTACAAGTGTCTTTATATCAATGAAATCTCAGATGAGTTCGAAAACCAGCCAGATCGGATTAGTAACACCAGAGTAATTATGGCCCTTGTTTCGCTGAAAAATGCCATATTAAGCCTTGTTTACATTCTAACACCTTCATTTTATATTTGAACTTTACGAAACTTTACCAGTGTATTTATATTAATGGAAGCTCGGATGCGTTCGAAAACCAGCCAGATCAGATTAGTAACACTAGAGTTATAGCCCTTGTGTTGCTGAAAAATGCCATATTAAGCTTTGATTACACTCTGGCACCTTCATTTTGCATTTGATCTTTATGAAACTGTGCTAGTGTATTTATATCAAGGCAAGCTCGAATGAGTTCGAAAACCAGCCAGATCGGACCAGTAACACGGAAGTTATAGCCCTTGAATTATTGAAAAATGTGTTAAGTTTTTGATGTCAACCCTCAAGCACATTCATTGTTCATCCGATTTTTACCGATCTTTACCAGATTATTAATATCAATGAAACCTTGGACGAGTTCAAAAACCAGCCAGATCGGACCCACAACACTCTTCATTTTCTAAAATATGCTATAATTTGGCCTCGTTAACATGATCTGGCCTTCATTTTTTATCCGAAAAAGCGGGGTTCTAATTAGGCAATCAATGATGGGTGATGTACAGGGACATAAGTTCCTGAGTTGTTATGTATACATGACGTTTGGGAACAATCAATTCGAAAATGTTTGACAAAAAATATGTTAACAGGTCATCATTATACAATATTAAAGTGGAAAATTCTAAGTCAAACAAAAGGCCATAATTGTGAAAGCGGGGGTATAAATAATTACTACAAACTACCCATTCAGTTTTTTTTAATGGGTATTTCACTCTTAGACTATGAAAGGAAAAAACAAATTGCGACATTGCCTGTTTTAATGCATGTCAATCCATGAAAGTTAGTATTGTATAAAAATTCAAATACAAATTAATAACTTTAATTTATAACTGCTTTTACAATAAGCTTACATAATGATTGGATTTTGCTTCATTAACCCATACATTGCTGAATTTGCACCCCTTTTGTTTTCATTTGACAAGCGTTGCAAAACAAGATCATATTTTTATCGTTTGCTACAATTATCAACCAGAGAACGTTCGAAATGCATGAGTGGTTTCATGTTTCATCACCGACAAAATATCATAAAAAATTCCTGATACAAAGGTTGACTCATCACATTTTGGAATATAGACAGATTGTTTGGTAAATATTGAAGAAACTAACCCCCCAAATAACAGCAAAATTACACTACAAAACCGTTTATTAAAATTCTATCCAGGTATTCATGTCATATAATAATGTTTATGTGCTAATTAAAAGTATAGGTTTATTCACGGGTTCTTAAAATACTTGTGATTGAATATGTGTTAAATGAATTATGTGTTGGTAACTTCTTAATTCAACGCTACAATTTTGAGATTTGGCCTTGCTGGTTAAAGCCGTTTATATAGTGTCTTTAGAGTTCACAGTCTAATAGTCGAAACTGTGTAGACTTTTTTGGATACCGTGTAGATAGAACAAGATGGCGGCCAGCAAAGCATGTGAGAGGTATGTACATTGAAAATCAACCTCTTCGTTTGTATATTTTGATTATTTCGACCAATCAATTTAACAGACATGCACCTAAATGCCTGATGCTTAAATTACATACCCGTCTTATGCCTATGCTAAACAGTCAAAGCCCGTAATTGACGTTCAAAGCTGATATAATGCAGTTTTCAAAATGTGAAGCGGTGACCTCTCACAGTTTTTGACCATAAGTTTATTTATAGCCGGATTTGTGTCCAGTTTGCGGTTAAAATATTTAATATTTGAATGACAGACAGTGACTCTGAGTAATAGTCAGAATGACAGACAGTGACTCTGAGTAATAGTCAGAATGACAGACAGTGACTCTGAGTAATAGTCAGAATGACAGACAGTGACTCTGAGTAATAGTCAGAATGACAGACAGTGACTCTGAGTAATAGTCAGAATGACAGACAGTGACTCTGAGTAATAGTCAGAATGACAGACAGTGACTCTGAGTAATAGTCAGAATGACAGACAGTGACTCTGAGTAATAGTCAGAATGACAGACAGTGACTCTGGGTAATAGTCAGAATGACAGACAGTGACTCTGGGTAATAGTCAGAATGACAGACAGTGACTCTGAGTAATAGTCAGAATGACAGACAGTGACTCTGAGTAATAGTCAAAATGACAGACAGTGACTCTGGGTAATAGTCAGAATGAATCATATGTGTACTCATTACACATGCCTTTAGTTGGGTATTTTGATATTTTTTATTGAGTATTTAAGCAAACACGCTGCTGATCTGTAGCGCTGGACATGAAGGAGAACTATTCCTATGTATATTCAGGACAGATATGAACACTCTCATGTATAACCACAACATCTATTATAAGTAGTATGTTTTCACTTTAAAACTACAGACCCTGTATTTAAATCGCTTTCTTCTTTGTAGGTTTGTAACTTCACCAGATCATGGCGAAATCGGGTAATTAAGCAATCAAATTTAACGCAGGACATCATTTACTATATAGACATCGAGCAGTTCGCATCTTACATGTAGACAGGCAGCAATATGATTTACAAGAAAAAAATATTTGCCTCTTTCGTGACTCAAACATACAACCTTCTAATTTACAGTCCAGTGTTCTGACCACTGAGCTATGGCGACTTCTTGAAACCATTGTATATATTGCAATGCAAAATAACTTTTTACACGTAAACTTTATCTTTAGCCTCTTGGGCCTCTTGTTGTCGGAGTTGTGGCTCTTTAAAGGCTGATATACATAACTTAACATATTTGAACGACACTAAAGCTGTATCAGTATATACTTGATCATCTCGCACATGTAAATAACCAAGCGTGGCATAATACTATTTATTTTATGTAACTAAGATTCTGTCTCAAAACTTTAATCTCAATTTTATATTTAGGTGATGATAAGTTTGTGCGCGTGTATGTGCTATAGTTATGTAATAACTATATATTTAGAGTTAGAAATGTTACAATAACCAACACAGGTCTGTGGTGTAGTGGTAAAACCATCATGTTACAAATAAAACTGCAAGGTTACTGGTTCAAATCCCGATCCGGGCAGCTCTTTTTTTCTCGCTTTTTTTTTATGAAGTTAATTCGGGAGCCATATATTATCAATGTCACCTGTATGAAGGCTAGATATATAAAACAATTGTACAACCTGAACAATGTGATCAGTTTAGTGGCAAGATGTGTACCGTATACACTTGTATAAATGCTGCCCGCTAATAACCCACATCCCAACCCCCATCCGTCATTATACATTTTTCTTTACATAGTATGCGGGCTAGATTAAAGAAAATACTTGCCAGTAGAAAAAATTATGGCCTCATATAAAAGCCCTCCTTTTGTAAAATGTAAGCCCCTGGGAGCGTTTATACGGTATACGGTATTTAAATTTCGATGTTCCCTAAGAGATGCTTTCATCACAGACAAAGATGCAGATGTTGGCTGACATCATACCAGACAAAGATGCAGATGTTGGCTGACATCGTATCAGACAAAAGATGCAGATGTTGGCCGACATCATACCAGACAAAGATGCAGATGTTGGCTGACATCGTACCAGACAAAGATGCAGGTGTTGGCTGACAACGTACCAGACAAAGATGCAGATGTTTGCTGACATCGTATCAGACAAAGATGCAGATGTTGGCTGACATCGTACCAGACAAAGATGCAGATGTTGGCTGACATCGTATCAGACAAAGATGCAGATGTTGGCTGACATCGTATCAGACAAATGCAGATGTTGGCTGACATCATATCAGACAAAGATGCAGATGTTGGCTGACATCATACCAGACAAAGATGCAGATGTTGGCTGACATCGTACCAGACAGATGCAGATGTTGGCTGACAGACAACTTACTTTTTCACACGTTCTCCTAAAGATGCGACAACATCAAGCCCCTCCTGCACCTGTAGACAGATCTCCTGAGCCGCTTGTAACTTCTCCTTAAAACTCTTCTTTTCCTCCTAAAACACAAGGAAGTTTGAAAGGAACTTTTTGTATAGAATACCTTATAAATCAAAAGTTACCAAATTTTATAGGAGTTTTCTCTATAAACTTTGCAACTCCGAAACATATTTTAACTCAGGTTTTCATTTGTTAATTTTTAATAATCTAGTTACTTAGCGATCATTTCCTAATATTACCTGTCTAAATATGTTAAGCAATTCTTGAGAAGAAGATTTCTTAAGATCAGGGCTAATTTTAGTAATGGTGGCTATGTCTGATGCCATGTTGACTTTGTTTGTGCAATTTTGAAAGATCTAAGGATCATCCATGTCAAGTTTGGTAAAAAATTGGCCAAGTGGTTTCAGTGGAGAATAGTTTGAAGAAATGGTCAGTGACGACAGACAATGAACAATTCACCATGGCATAAGCTCTACTGGCCTTTTGGTTAAAGAGCATTAATTTAGGATTGTTAATATTATAGTTGATCAAAAAACCTTTTTCTAAAATTCGAGTAATATTTAACTAAATATTTTTAGCAAATTTTTTTTTTTTTTTTATTTTTTTTTTTTATTCAAATGATAATTTTTTTAGCCAGAGTTGTTAAGCATCTATTCTGGATTGCAAAGGTTATCAAAAAGTTGCCTTAGTACAAAAATGGCATAATATATGAGAACAATATATATAAAAAAAATATCTAAAAATTGTTTTTTTCCTACCTACCTACCCTAACTTTTTGCCAGGGTAAAACCAGAAACACACATATTTTTTTTTAGGCCTTATATAACTTGAAATGCTAAGTAAATATAGTTCTGCATCTATCGATTTAAGGCTTATCCTATCGATTTAAGGCTTATCGAGCGAGTTATATGTATCGGCTCTATAAAAAATGAACGGTAGAGTTACATTTTAATTAATAATTTGAAGAATAGTTCACCGATTTTTAAAAGCCATGTACCAATAGAAAGTGTAAAAAATTTCTGTTGTAGACAGTTCATTTTCTTTATTGTTATTTTTGGTGATAAAGAATCCAATTCACTGGTTTAGAAACAAATTCGCGTTTTTCATTAGGCGACCGCCATTTTGTTTTTGTTTCAATGTTTCTGATTTTACCAATTTTCACCAAACCTTATCACACCTTTATGGTAATATAATATCTCATAAAATTGTATTGTTTCTAAACCAGCGAAATAGATTCTTTATCGCCACAAACCAATAAAAAAAATTGGCTAAAAAAGAAATTTTATACACTTTCTATCAGTATATGGCTTTTAAAAATTGGTAATCTATTCTTCAAATTAATATTAATTAAAATGTAACACTACCGTTTGTTGTTTGTAGTGTCGATACGTATAACATGCCCGATAAGCCGTTAATCAATAGATACAGGAAGAGACGACAACCATATTTTGGAATACAGCCTTGTTTCAAGTTATATAAGGACCCTGGTTAAATATGGAAAACATTTATAGAACATTCTTGATTTTATAACACTTGTAACAGCCATAATAGATGCAAAAACATAAACACTTGATGACAGTGACGACACTCATCACCACCACAAGGACTCACACCACTATTATCTCCCTTGAATACTCCTGCCCTACAGATGAAGGAGATAGATAAAAAAAACAAGTTCGCTTTTCTACATTTTACAGGATACATTGATTTATCTTTACCAGGTTCTAAATCTACTGCATTTTAGGAAGAGATCCCAGAAAAATGCATGTTGATATAAGATTTCTAGCTAATTCTGCCTCATTTTACACATCATGGGTCTAATCTCCACGAGGTTGTATTTTTGATTAAATTTTGATAGGTGTCACGCAAACATGAAATTAAAAAAAGTTCAATCTGGTAAATATTCGTTAAAAGTTAATAGCGTGCAGATATTGGATCAATGAAGAATTTAAGCATAAATACATGTTGCAAAATCTTTTTTATCTCTATGCCACGAACAAAAACATTACAATGGGACCCTATTGAAAATTAATTGTGGTGTGAGACGTTAAGAAAGAGCTGCAGAATGGGTATCTTTATTCGTTATTCTTGAGGCATTGCGCTTTAGAGCTGCAGAATGGCATTTTCATCCGTCATCTCTAAGGTATTGCGCTTTAGAGCTGCAGAACGAGTATCTTTCATCCTTTAATGCTAAGGCATTGCGCTTTAGAGCTGCAGAACATGTATCTTTCATCATTCATCTCTAATGCCTTGCAATTTAGAGCTTCAGAATGGGAATTTCCATCATTCATCTCTAAGCCCTTGCGCTTTAGAGCTGCAGAACGGGTACCTTACATCCTTCAACACTGACGGCTCGGGGAAATATAAATTCCAGGCAGGGAATATGAGCCCATGTCCCCTGTCAAGAATCCTAATAACGAATTTGTCATACTGCAAAGTTGAATTAACAAAGGATCGACCAATAATGAATCGCTTTAATAACATGAAACACTTTAATAACAAACATTCAAATGCAAACAGCACCAGTAACGATCTCATATTATTTATAATCAATATAATTAATATAATAAATAAATATTTAGATCAAGAGAGATTTGTAAAAAAAACACACACAAATAAATAGTGTATCTTGTTTTCGATAACCCCGTTGCGCCTCAATCAGTTCTGCGTCAAAAAACAACTGACGTCACTAAAACTGTGATTTGTGACGTCAACATATTTGGTTTCTCTTTGGTGAAAGTGTTTATTGAAGAATTGCGCTCGGAATGTTCACATGTTTTGGAAACTTGTTTCTTAATGGATTAAATAACAAAGCGATTAAAGTTGATTGTCCGGAGCATACCTATTACTTTGAGTGATAATGAATGTTAAAGTTGGTTATTGTACAACCATGGAAAACTGGCATATTACGTTGAAAGTTAACCGTGTTGTTGTCAGAACTGTCAAACTCGCACAGTACGTCTTCAAGGTTGACGCCATCCATCTGCGAAGTAAACTCGGTCTCGGATCCATGTCGAGCTACTGTGTGCCTATTGTTGATCGCCGGACGAGCCACAAGATTACTGCTAGCATCGGCGGATGCATCGCCATCGGGGCCGGATGTGATGGCCATTTTGCTAGAAGTTGAAGGCAAAGCAAGTTGTGTATCACG
This sequence comes from Cyrtodaria siliqua, assembly GCA_037043455.1. Lineage (NCBI taxonomy): Eukaryota > Metazoa > Mollusca > Bivalvia > Adapedonta > Hiatellidae > Cyrtodaria > Cyrtodaria siliqua. The sequence continues at coordinate 165,448 of JAWPHD010001110.1, read as the reverse complement.
ACCAGATATTGTGTTGGAAATAACACCTCCCATTGACCTTTTCTCCGTATCGGATACGCGCTGGTATATAGAAAGCGACGATACCGATTTGTGTCCAGTTACTGACATGATCTGCGCTGGACAGAAGTTTCCATGGCTAAGGATTGTTGTCCCAGTTACTCGAAGCGAGTGATTTGTGTAGGTGTTGGACAGTGACACTTGCTTGCTTATGGTTGGCAAGAATTTGGCCAGAGTATCCCTACCAATTGGACGGTTTTGATACCAGCATTCACCTTCCTCTGAGTAGCTGTCTTTTGGATACTGCCACAACCTGTCGCATGACGGATTCAGCCTGGACAGGTAAGTTTCAAAGTTTTCAACGGGGCAATACTCAGGGTTTGTTGGATCAGCCGGCATATGTCCAGATACATATTCTTGTCAAAACTACGGTGTTTTTTTGACATTTCGTCCATTTTCTTAATCACATATTTCACACCTGTGTCGGTATAGCGTTTCACTTCAAATGTTTTTACAGTCATTTTCTCCATGTTTTCATTTGCTCTCCTACAGAAGAATAATCGTATGTTCATTAGCACTCTATTGGCTAAACCAACTGGCGTATTTGGTGCTAAGAATACGCTATCGTACATCTTTGTTAAATCGTGGGGATCAATGACGGGGTAGTGGTCAACTGAACCTTTGCCGGCTTGTTTAATTTCAGACATGGCGGTCTTGAAGCACTCGTTTGCATCAGCAAATTCCGGGTTTTTGATAACGTCAAACTTGACAAGAAACGGCGGTGCATTTAAATACCTGTTTAAAGAATGCCGTATGGTTTCAAATGTTTTTGACTTGTACAGTTCCCCATCTTTCGTTCTGGCGTCCATGTAAAAATGCGAGAGACATTCAGCGAGGCGAACACTGTCAAAGTTTTCAAAGGTCTCGTCCTGGTTTTTCTCCCTGAGGTAGGCCTTGAGTGCAGACGAGGCAGATATGTTTGCTCTTGCCGTGTTTTTAGGGATACAATTCGCCCTCATGTTGTTTTGACAGAAATCAGCTGAGTTTGTTTACACTTGAAACGCTCACGCGGAGTCGATTTCGTAGTTTCTCGTGAGCCTACTTAAAAGATATATCGATCTATTGTTTAGGTTTAATGAAAAAATATAAATATTAATCGAAAAGAATAATCATTTTTTCCTTTTAATCAAATAGTAATTTAGTAATATAAAAATCGAATCGATAGGATTTTGAAAGACGCCATTTTGAATCTGGTAAGATGCGCTCTTGGGGGTATTTTTTCAATGTCTACGTCTCGCGACGTAGACATGGGCTCATGTCTACGGCGCTTGAACCAATCAAAACTCGAGAATTTTCTTTGCAGTATGACAATAAGCATTGTTTGTGTATCTGTGAACGTTTCAGACAGGTTAGGACACAGTTAACACGGTTATTCAGAAATCCCGTCTGTGTACGTATAGTTACTTCAAGTTATCTTCATATTGCAGGAATTAGCAGAAATTTTACTTGATACCATGTTTAACTAAAAATTAACTATATTTTCAAAACCAATACAGGTATAAGCATGATTTTAGCTTTATTTTACAGCTATTGGCTTGTAAAACAAACACACATATCAATGAAGACCGACTACTTTGAAAAAATGTCAAAATTAAAGCGAGAGACTGTTACTTTACCTGGAAAATCAAAATTTTGACGGGTAACCCTTAGTTTGAGTTTATTATTTTCAGCATTTTTCTCAATAATCATTTCTTAAAGATCATTTTTATGCTATACTCAGATGTAGAGATGCCTTTTCATGTATATTTGAAAGTTTCAGACATAGCTGAGCACAAATGACCAGGAAAATGCAAAATCCTTATGACTACTATAGATTTTCAAAATATTAAAGGTGCTCGGCCTGAATTTCGACCAATACCCTAGGTCACTAAAACTTGAATAATTTGAAAAGCAATAAACATGGAATCAAACTTTTAGCACTTTTCAGCGTGTAATTGATTTGTATACATGTTCAATTATTATTGAGGTGATCATTAGAAAAAAAAATGACCTTAAGAACTCACACCACTATTATCTCCCTTGAATACTCCTGCCCTACAGATGAAGGAGGTAGATAAAAAAAACAAGTTCGCTTTTCTACATTTTACAGGATACATTGATTTATCTTTACCAGGTTCTAAATCTACTGCATTTTAGGAAGAGATCCCAGAAAAATGCATGTTGATATAAGATTTCTAGCTAATTCTGCCTCATTTAACACATCATGGGTCTAATCTCCACGAGGTTGTATTTTTGTCTAAATTTTGATAGGTGTCACGCAAACATGAAATTAAAAAAAGTTCAATCTGGTAAATATTCGTTAAAAGTTAATAGCGTGCAGATATTGGATCAATGAAGAATTTAAGCATAAATACATGTTGCAAAATCTTTTTTATCTCTATGCCACGAACAAAAACATTACAATGGGACCCTATGGAAAATTAATTGTGGTGTGAGACGTTAACCATGATGATCATCATTATTATTATTATCATTATCATCATCATCAGTATTGTCATTACCAATATTATCATCATCATCGTCATCATAATTATCATCATCATCATAATTATCATTATCTCGATTATTATCGCCATTATCACTATTAGTATCATCATTATTATCATTATAATCAGCAGCATCATCATTAATATTATCATCAGCATAATTATCATCATTATCTTCATCATCATCAATAGTATCGTCATCATTATCATCATTTTCAAACCTTATCAGGGTTATCGTCATCATCAAAGTCTTCATCATCTTCCTCATATTCCTGAAATGTAAGACGGTAAACAATCTACATCTACCCAGAAAAATGTAGGTGGTCTGTCTCCACCACTCAAAATCGACCGTCATACATAGCCTAAAATGTGCTGAAAAATGGCATTAAACACAAACAAAGTTGTATGTGCATGCATAAAACATGTGTTTATACCAGAACCTTTTATTGAAGGACTCATTACGTGGTCCTGCCTTACTTCCATTAAGCGCTAGGAAAGCTTATATTAGCAGGATTTTATAATGGATATTTCGACATTAAAACATGTTTAAAAACATATTTTACTGAAAAATATGCGATAGCCTGTTTAAAATTACCTATTAAATGTTTCAATTTTACAATATGAAAATGTTTAAGCCGAAATTAAGTTTTATTTCATACCTCAGCCAACCCCGTTTTCGCTTCTTGAAGAAGGGGTTGGATGGGGTATGAAAAATAATACTCGGACCACGTTATGACAAGCTATGAGGCCATCAGGTTTACAGCTCACCAAACTTCTAACAGAAGCAGCATAATCATGAAATATCGGCTGCATATGACGAGAGTTACAACTTACGGAAGCTTCCGGGTCCTTCCCGTACTGACTCACGATGGTTGTCACCAGCACGTTTTTCAGGAAGAGAACCAACAGTGTTAGTGGCAGCATGTACATCTCGAAATTCCAAACTATCACAAGAAAAACCTGAAAATGAGAACAAAGCTGATTTGAATAATGTTTTTCAGCCTGTAAAGGGACACATAACTGTTGATTCTTACAGAATGGCTGCAGGTATACAGTACTGGTTCTACCCAGGAATAGGTGAGTTACGGTTGAACTTCCTTCACCTCTAAAAAAATATGCTGGAAAACGACGTTAAACACATTTCAAACAAACAAACAAACATTAAAGGAGTGCATGCAACCTTGATTTGTTAAAACTCGCAATGATGGTTGGTCAACATAACTGGCTTAATTGTTTATATACACATAATTATTAATATTCATTGGAGTGGTTAAAGGAAATTGCTTATGCACATATTTCTAATTGTAAACTTTATTGCACCAATAATATATTTAAAACTATGGTAGAATATGAAAAACAAGAGGCCCGGCCCAAGAGAGCCTATTTCACTCTACTTGTTAAAGGCTGTATGGTATATGTAAGATATTTAAATAATTTTACTCATTGAAAAACATCTTCTGACTAATTCTGTGGTAACCATGTGAAAAACAAAGGTTCCGTGTTCTAAAAAAGAGGCCCAAGAGGGCCTGTGGATGCTCTACTGGCTAATATGGCTCTTATAACATTAATGAAGCGAGTGACTATCGTCTTAAAGAGGCAAAAGATAGCATTTTTAACTAAATCAAGAGCCATAACTCCGCCATTACTGGTCCGATCTGGCTGGTTTTCGAACTTGGCCTGTTGAAATAATAAAAAAAATAAAATAAAAATAAAAAAAAAAAAAAAAAATCAAAAAAAAAAAAAATATTTTTTAAAAAAATAAAGAAATATAAAATTAATAAAAGAAAAAAAATGTCAAAAAATATGGTAAAGTTTGGTAAAGATCAGATGAAAAATGAAGGCCCTATCGCCTTAACAATGCAAAATATAGCATATTTAACGAAATCAAGGGCCATAACTCTGCTGTTACTGGTCCGATTTGACTGGTTTCAAACTTGTCCACGGCCAGCCATTTATTAACATTAACAATCTGATAAAATTTGGTAAACAGCGGATGAAAAATGAAGGCCCTATCGTCTTAACGAGGCAAAATAGAGCATTTTTAACTAAATCAAGGGCCATAACTCCGCTGTTACTGGACCAATCTGGCTGGTTTTCGAACTTGTCCGAGCTATCATTGACATTAACAATCTGGTAAATTTGGCAAAGATCGGATAAACAAGAGGCCCTCTTGGGCCTGTGGACGCTCTGCTGGCTAATATGGCTCTTATAACATCAATGAAGCGAGTGACTATCGTCTTAAAGAGGCAAAATATAGCATTTTTAACTAAATCAAGGGCCATAACTCCACTGTTACTGGTTCGATTTGGCTGGTTTTCGAACGTGTCTGAGCTTTCATTGACATTAACAATCTGGTAAAGTTTGGTAAAGATCAGATGAAAAATGAAGGCCCTATCGTCTTAACGAGACAAAAGTTAATGACGGACGGACGACGGACAACTCGGCATCCCTTCCGCCAGTAGAGCTAAAAACTGCCAGGAGTAGGTGGGTGATATTTTGTGTGTGTGTGGCGGGTGGGGAGATGGGGTTAACCTGGGAGTGGGGAGGTTTAAGCCTGCTAGAAGGCGATCGTATATAGCAGTAAAATAATCAGAATTTTTAAAATATGTTCTACCTGAGTGCTGTTCCAGGAAGTTTTATTTATAAGCAAAAAATAAGGAAACACAAAAAAATTGTCCCATGAGGATTGAACCCGGGGCCTCCGGTTACAAATCCGCCGCGCTACCGACTGCGCCACGCCAGCCCCTTATTTCATCAAGAAGTGAGAAAACTTACTATTTTCACGAAATCATACCAGCTAACTCTCCAGCTAGGAGATATTTTAGGAGATAAATATCTCCCGATCTCCCGATTTATAAATGTTTGTTCAAGGGGCTGAATTAATCTTGCTTCAGTAAAAACAATTCATAACTTTCACATGACAACATCAAGTAATTTGACCAATCAGTGATCAATAAAATGACGAACCTCTACATTTTGGTAGGGAGTACACTCAGTGACTTTATATACATTATGTATCTTTTTTTGGTGCTGTCTGATTTTTTAAATCACCAATATGGATACATTAATTTAAATCAGGCCATAATAAATTAATTGCTAGTTTATCATCCAAATTGATTTCAAAATAGGGGCAGGGGGTGAAATGTTGTTGTTTTTTTTTTTTTTTATACGATAAATGGAATATTGTCTCAGCACAAGGCAAACATAGTAACACATATAATACTATATATTGAGTACTACACATTTTTTAATAGTGTTTCATACTTTCAGGCACATATTTATTTAAAAATTTAAAAAAAATCAGATATTTCTTGTATAAATAATAAAATATAGTTCAACTGCAACAGAGGATAGTATAGAAGGGGTATAAAACCCACTCCTGAACCCGAACCCTGCACCATCTACTAAAAAAAATATGATAAAACTGTATAATTACTAAAATAACTGTTATTTGTTGATTATTTTAATTTTTATACATTGATATACACTTGTTTTATGAAAAGAGACATAACTCTGCTGAAATGAAAGTCAGAGTTATTGGTGATGAATAACATTATTCTGTGTGGTAAGATGAATATGTATGAGAGAAGTTTCATGAACATAGGTCAAATACTTCAGTAGTTATGGCCAGTTATGAGCTAAGTTTGGCTGAAAGTTAAAGTTTCTATGAAAGGGGGCATAACTCGGCCAAAATGAAAGTCGGAGTTATTGGACATGTGTAACAACATTCCTTGGATTAAGATGAAGATGTGTGTGAAGTAACACGAACATAGGTCAAGTTTTTTTCAAGTTATGGCCAAGGTTAGGTTGCAGGTTAAAGTGTAACGGACAGATGACAATGACGGACGACAGACAAAGTGCAAGGCGACGACACAAAAACTCTCCTTATTTCTGAGATTATGAGTCTTGCTACTTACTTAACCTGTCAGAAATTAGTAGATGTATTTGCGGAGCATGAATGAAACAGTTTTCTCCCAAGCTGACATAACCAAAGACCACTCCGAAGCTTACATAAGTAAAGACCATTTCCAAGCTTATATAAGCAATATAAGTTTAACAGTTATTTTCTAAAACAAGTAAAGACAGCAGTAAGTGACACGCGTCCCTGAATGAAGCACAATACCCTCTTATATGAAGCAAAATAGCCCCCAAAAGGTAAGATTGTACGTCTATGTATGTCCACTTCCTTCGGGCTTAGGGGTCATAAAAAAAATAACAAAAGGTCAATGACCTTGAAGCTCTACTGATAGGTTTTGATAGCCAGACCAGCATTCCTGTGAAGTTTCATAAAAATCTGTCAAGTAGTTTCAGAGGAGTAGTCGCTACAAGTTTTTACTATATAACTCTATGTAAACGAAGATGCAGCCATGTTTAATGTCGAATCAAAATGATTTTCAACAAGGACCAACATCATGTCATCCTGATCAGTCCCATATCAATATCCCTTACAGTTTTCAAGAAGTAGTCGCTACAAACTTGTTTTTTAACAAGAGGTCAATGACCTTGAAGCTCTACTGGCAGGTTCTGATAGCTAGATCAGCATTCCTGTGAAGTTTCACGAAAATCTGTCAAGTAGTTTCAGAGTAGTCGTTACAAGTTTTTATATATAACTCTATGTAAACAAAGATGACCGCTGGCAACCATGTCTATCGAATCAAAATAATTTTCAACAAGGACCAACATCATGTCATGCTGACCATTTTAGAAAAAGTCCCATATCAATATCACTTATAGTTTTCAAGAAGTAGTCACTACAAATTTGTTTTTATGCCCCCAAAGGGGTGCATATAGTAGTCGCACTGTCCGTCTGTCAGTCCGTCAGGATCTGCGTTCGTCTGTACAATCATGTCTGTTTAATAACTCTGACAATAATGGACGGATTTGCACAATTGCTCACCACAAATTCCAGGTCTGTTGCTCCAAGGTCAAGGTCACACTTAGAGGTCAAAGGTCAAAATAAACTGCTTTCGTGTCCGGTTAATAACTCTGACATTCATGGACAGATTTTCAAATAACTTGGCGCAAGTGCTCACCACAACAAGACAATGTGTCGCGCATAAAACCCAGGTCTGTGGCTCAGAGGTCAAGGTCAAAGGTCAAATTGTGTTCGGTCAATAACTTTGGCATTCATGGACGGATTTTCAAAAAACTTGGCAAAAGTGCTCACCACAACAACACGACGTGTCGCGCACAAAACCCAGGTCCATGGCTCAAAGGTCAAGGTCACACTTAGAGGTCAAATGTCAATGAATGAATGAATGGTGTTTTACGGCACGTCGACACATAAATAGGTCATATTGTGCGCAAAAATTGATGAAAAAAAAAGAAATGAATAATTAATTAAAAATTAATGTAAATATTTAAAGATAAAACTATTTAAACAAGAGGCCCAAGAGGGCCTGTGGATGCTCTACTGGCTAACATGGCTCTTATAACATCAATGAAGCGATTGACTGCCATTTACGTTTTTTTTAAAGTTTCGGGCAAAAAACAGCTTTTTAAATAAATCAAGTGCCATAACTAAAGAATCTGGTAAAGTTTGGTAAAGATCAGATGAAAAATGAAGGCCCTACAAGGCAAAATATAGCATTTTTAACTAAATCAAGAGCCGTAACTCTTCTGTTACTGGTCAGACTGGTCCAACATAGAGCTAAAAAAAATAATATATATATATATATAAATAAATAATATAAAAAAAAAATAAAAAAATTAAAAAAAAAAATATGAAAAAAAAAAGAAAATATGAAAAAAACAAACAAAAAAAAACAACAACAACAAAAAAAAAAAAAAAAAAAAAAAAAAAAAAGAAAGTCATAAAATCTGCTAAGTTTGTCAAAGATCAGATGCAAAATGAAGGCCTTATCATATGACGAGGCAAATTATAGCATTTTGAACTAAATCAAGGGCCATAACTCTGCTGTTACTAGTCCGATATGAATGGTTTTCGAACTTGTCAGAGCTTTCATTGATATTAACAATCTGATAAAGTTTGGTAAAGATCAGATGAACACTGAAGCCGCTATCGTCTTAACGAGGCAAAATATATGTTAACTAAATCAAGGGCCATAACTCCGCTGTTACTGCTCTGATGTGGCTGGTTTTCGAACCTGTTCGAGGTTTCAACGACATTAACAATCTGATAAAGTTTAATAAAGATCGGATGAACAATGAAGCCCCTATTGTCTTAACGAGGCAAAATATACCATTTTTATCTAAATCACGGGCCATAACTCCGTTGTTACTAATCCGATATGGCTGTTTTTCAAACTTGTCCGAGCTTTCATTGATATTAACAATCTGATAAAGTTTGGTAAAGTTCGGATGAACAATGAAGCCCCTATCGTCTTAACGAGGCAAAATATAGCATTTTTAACTAAATCAAGGGCCATAACTCCGCTGTTACTGGTCCGATATGGCTGGTTTTCAAACTCGTTCGAGCTTCCAACAACATTAACAATCTGATAAAGATTGGTAAATATAGGATGAACAATGAAGCGTCTATCGTCTTAACGATGCGAAATATAGCATTTTTAACTAAATCAAGGGCCATAACTCCACTGTTACTAGTCCGATATGGCTGGTTTTCGAGTTTTCATTGATATTAACAATGTGGTAAAGTTTGATTAAGATAAGATGAAAAACGAAGGCCCTATCGTCTTAACGAGGCAAAATATAACATATAGCATTTTTAACTAAATCAAGGACCATAACTGTGCTGTTACTGGTCTGATCTGGCTGGCTTTCGAACTTGTACAAGCTTTCATTGATATTAACAATGTGGTAAAGTTTGGTAAAGATAGGATGAAAAATGAAGGCCCTATCGTCTTAACGAGGCAAAATATAGCAATATAGCATTTTTAACTAAATCAAGGGCCATAACTCCGCTGATACTTGTCCGATCTGGCTGGTTTTCGAACTCATCCGAGCTTTTATTGATATTAACAACCTGTTAAAGTTTGGTGAAGATCGGATGAAAAATGAAGGCCCTATCATCATAACGAGCCAAAAGTTAACGCCGATGACGGACGACGGACGAAGGACGGACGACGGACAACTCGGCATCCCATAAGCTCTGCTGGCCTTTGGCCAGTAGAGCTAAAAATAAGGTATTATAAGGTGTAGTATAAACTATGTATGTAAATCAACAAATGCCCGTCAACGGGCATTGACGGGCATATAAACAAGTAAATATATATAAGAACACATTATAATGATTTATATAGTCTGATCTCTTTCAGGAAATCTAAAACAAGACTAAAATCTATAGTATCAAATAACTCTTTCATAGTATTAACAATGTAGTATCTTTGACGCATAGGATCAAAGTCTACACATTCCAATAAGATGTGTTTGACCGTTAACGGTGCAAAGCAGGGTATACATTCTGGTAATTGCTCACCTTGTAATAAATATGAATGAGTATAACGTGTATGCCCTATTCTGCACCGGGCTAGGGCAACTTCCTCTCAACGAATGGGTCTACTAGAAGAACGACATTCTCCGAGTAACGGTTTAATTGAATGGAGTTTATTGTTAACTGACAAATCCCAAGCGGTTTGCCAAGAGTTACGAATATATGTTAATACAACTTTTAAAATCAGTATAAGGTAATTTAGATATATGTAAATCTAATGCTGCCTTAGCAGCACTATCAGCTCTATCATTACCACGTATTCCTACATGGCTTGGAAGCCAGCAGAAAATAATAACATTATCAATTATAAGAGAATTGTACTTTTCTAAAAGTTGAAGCACAACTGGGTTATCATGTTTCATATTACCCAGTGCTTGAAGAGATGAAAGGGAATCAGAAAATATTACAAAATGTTCATCATCAGATTCCTGAATATAATTTAAGGCAAGTTCAATTGCCTTAAGTTCAGCTGAAAAGATAGAGGCCTTGTCAGGCAGGCGGCTCTTTATGCTGTGTTTGTGAATAACAGCTGCTGCAGCTACCTTATCTCTATCTTTAGAACCATGTGGGGTCTGTACTGGATTTGTTACTATTACAAAGATCAAAAATAATTATTGGTGTTTCCAAAGTCCACGGTGGAATTTGTAGTACTTTGTACTTGGCAATTAAATTTAGGTCGATTTCAGTGTCTCTTAATTTTGGTTTAATACGAAGACCAAATGATCGAATGGCCTTCGGTTTTCGATCAAAAAGAGGTTCATAACTTGGATTAAAAACATTATCGAAAGTCGGGTTTGAAGGGTTAGACTTTAATTTAATGGCGTATTGAAGGGCTAATTTGTCCCGTCTATGAGACAGTGATGATTCATTAGCTTCAACATATAGACTTTCAGCTGGTGATGTACGAAAGGCACCTAAGTCGTAATCCTTGATTATGTATAGGATCGAGCATCTGCAAGTACGTATGGCGAGTCAATCCATATACTATCGAGCCGTAGTCCAGCTTGGATCTGATAAGAGATCTGTAAAGTCGCAAGAGGACTTTACGATCCGCTCCCCAGTTAGTGTTTGCAACAACTTTAAGTAAATTAAGAGCTTTAAGGCACTTGGCCTTCAAGTATTTAAGGTGTGGTATAAACGTTAATTTACGGTCGAAAATAAGACCAAGGAATTTTGTCTCATCCACTACTGGTATTGGTGAGCCATCCAGTGTTAGATGAGGATCTTCATGATGCAATACGTAGTTGACAAAAATGCACACAATTAGTTTTAGATTAAGAACATTTAAAACCATTTTCATCAGACCAGGGCTGAAGTTTATTGAGACATTGTTGAAGTTGTCTCTCAATAGCGTTCATGTTTTTTGCACGATAACATATAACAAAGTCGTCAACATATAGAGAGCAATCCACACCAGGATTGATGCATTTAACTATACTATTAATTTTTATATTAAAAAGGGTGACAGAGAGTATGCTTCCCTGTGGAACACCCATCTCCTGTTCATGAATATCAGAGAGGGTTGAACCCATTCGGACACGAAATTGTCTTTCATCTAAGAATTTCTCTATAAAAATGGATAATTGGCCTCTAAGACCAAGGTCATGAAGATCATTCATAATACCATACTTCCATGCAGTATCATTATAAGCTTTCTCCAAGTCAAAAAATACAGCGACTAGATGTTCTTTTTCATGAAAGCTTCCCTAATAAATGATTCAAATCGAATGAGATTGTCTGTTGTGCCTCGTTGGCGCCGGAATTCACTTTGATATTTTGTTATCAGCTTGTTGGATTCCAGGTACCAAACGAGTCTCTCATTAATCATTCGTTCCATGGTTTTACATATACAACTCGTTAAAGCAATAGGGCGATAATTTATTGGGTCCGTATGATCCTTTCCAGGTTTGGGGACTGGAATAACGTTTGCTTCCCGCCAAGAATCGGGGAAGTCTCCCGTCACCCAAACCTTATTAAATATATCAAGAAGGGTAGAGAGACAGGATTCAGGTAAATGTTTTAGTAATTGATAATGGATATCATCAGGACCAGCTGATGTATCGAGCCTTTTTAAGGGACTCTCGAAGTTCTTTGAGAGTGAATAGTTTATTGTATTTCTCCAAGTTTTTTGACTTGAAGTTCAGCTTCTTCTTTTCTTTAAGTTTCTTATTTTTCAGAAAATTTGGTTGACAATTTTCAGAAGAAGAATTTTTTGAAAAAGTTTCTGCCAAAGTGTTTGTAATATCTTTGACAGATGTTATATCTCCATTATATGTTTTAAGATGATTTACAGAACTACAATTACCTTTACCACTTATTTTCCGAACCATGTCCCATGTCTTCTTAAGAGAAGAGCAAGAATTCAGCCTAGAGACATAAGATCTCCAGGATTTCTTCTTGCTATCCTTAATAGCACGAAAAACTCTAAAGTTATCTAAATTTGTTTGAGTTGGCCGTAAGTTAAAATTATTTAATGCAGCTTTACGATCGCTGACTGCCTTTTTGCAGTCATCGTCGTACCATGGTTTATGTGGGCGTTTCGGATTTGCCGAGGTTTTTAAAATAGTTTGATCAGCTATATCGTGAAGAGTTTTGGTAAAAAGAGCAGTTGCGTCTTCGACATCATCGAAAACGGAAGGCTTTAATTGTTCCTCGCAAAGAGATTGAAACGTAGTCCAATCAGCCTTGCGAAGTTTCCATCGTTGCGTTTTTTCGAGAAGTGGAGGGCCGATATTTTCAAGAAATATGGGGAAGTGGTCACTTCCACAGAGGTCGTCTCCAACACTCCACGAAAAATCCATCAAAAGTGTTGGATCGCATATTGTTAAATCAATGGAAGAATGAGAGCCTGTAGCAGGATGTAAATAAGTATGTGACTTATTATTAAAAAGACACAAATTGTTTTTGGCTAAGAAATCTTCAATTTTCTTGCCTTTATCGTTAAAATCGCCCAAGAGTATAAAAGGTGATGGCAATTGTGCAACTAGGTGATTTAGGTCTTTACGGTCTAGTGAAGAACTAGGTGGTAAATATAAGGAACATATTGTTATGACTCTGTGCATAGTAACACTGACCGCAATAGCTTGCAAATTTGTTTTCAACGCAACAGGTCTGTGAGGAATGTTTCGATTAACGATTATCGAAACTCCACCAGTCGCCTTGTCCCCGGTATCACAAATATGAATGTATAGTGAGTATTGTTTAAAAGATACCTTATCACTTGTCTTCAAGAACGTTTCTTGAAGACAAAAGGCAATAGGGTTGTGTTCATTTAAGATTAAGCTGATTTCATCCTAATTTGGTTTCAAACCTCGACAATTCCATTGAATGATCTTATTAGTTTTACCCATTATTTAGCGCTAAGGCGATTTTTAATTTTATTTTTATTTTTGGCCTTAGATTTAGGAGAGGTCTTAGGAGACTCAAGCAGCGACATCTCCACTGATGAATCCTCCTCCCTGGAAGAAGTCAGCTGAAGTGGCACCGCAACTAACTTTTCATGAGAGGATGGAAGTGGCAGTGCAGCTGCTGGATCTGAAATGTCCATGAGTTGTTCAAATTTGTTATGCAGCTCAATAGGGCTGTTAGACAACTTTGGCTACTCCTTATGCTCCTTAGTTGGAGAAGCACTAGGCTTTCTGTGCTCCTTAGTTGGAGAAGCACTAGGCTTTCTAACTTCCTTAGTTGGAGCAGCACTAGGCTTTCCAACGAGGAAGTAGGCTTCACGACTGGGAAACTACTAAACTTCACAGTCGTAAAAGAACCCGCTTTCCAATTCTGAGAAATTGACGTGCTCTTGACATTGCCAGAGCTTGCCGAATTTGTGTTTGATTTAAATGAAAAAAATTGATAAGGTGAAAAATTTAATTTTGGTTTGTTAAGTTGTATTTGTTGACTTTTGTTTGGATTTGATACTGAGGAAGTATTCTTTGTATTTTGAATTTCTGACTGTGGTTCGTATTGCGTACTTGCATTCCTGCATTCTGTGTGTGTTGCTTTTGTTTTGAGAATAGATGCATAAGAGGTCGGACTTGAGATTTTATATTTTTCTTCAATCAATTTTCGTGCTTCTGGAAAGGGAATTTTTTGTGTATATTTAACTGTTATGATTTCTTTTTCTTTTTTGAATTTTTCACATAATTTTGAATTTGCGTGATGTCCTAGACCGCAGTTGGTACATTTGAGGGCGTTAGGACAATCTGGTTCGTTATGCTTGAATGCAGACTCGCCACATTTACCACAATGTTCTTCTTTAGTACACCTGGACTTGTGGTGCCCAAAGGCTTGGCAATTGTAGCAACATAACGGGTTTGGGATGTAGGCATCAACATGTAATTGCAGATATGCCACCTTTATTGTTTTTGGTAAGACGGATGTTGCAAATGTGAGTATGATAGTATTTGTATTAATAATTGTATCATTCCTCTTTATGGTTATTCGGCGAGCCGCAGTTACCAACTGTGGTGCAAGCTCGCTGATAATTTCTTCTTGAGGTACTCCGGAGAGATCCGGGCACCTGATGACTCCTTTGGAAATGTTCATAGAGGAGTGAGGGTAGCATTTGTAACGGACAGATGACAATGACGGACGACAGACAAAGTGCAAGGCGACGACACAAAAACTCTCCTTATTTCTGAGATTATGAGTCTTGCTACTTACTTAACCTGTCAGAAATTAGTAGATGTATTTGCGGAGCATGAATGAAACAGTTTTCTCCCAAGCTGACATAACCAAAGACCACTCCGAAGCTTACATAAGTAAAGACCATTTCCAAGCTTATATAAGCAATATAAGTTTAACAGTTATTTTCTAAAACAAGAAATGACAGCAGTAAGTGACACGCGTCCCTGAATGAAGCACAATACCCTCTTATACTGACTGAAGGGCATTTGCTTCTGTGAATAGCCACACAAGCAAAATAGCCCACAGAAGGTAAGATTGTACGTCTATGTATGTCCACTTCCTTCGGGCTTAGGGGTCATACAAAAAATAGCAAGAGGTCAATGATCTTGAAGCTCTACTGATAGGTTTTGGTAGCCAGATCAGCATTCCTGTGAAGTTTCATAAAAATCTGTCAAGTAGTTTCAGAGGAGTAGTCGCTACAAGTTTTTACTATATAACTCTATGTAAACGAAGATGCAGCCATGTTTAATGTCGAATCAAAATGATTTTCAACAAGGACCAACATCATGTCATCCTGATCAGTCACATATCAATATCACTTACAGTTTTCAAGAAGTAGTCGCTACAAACTTGTTTTTTAACAAGAGGTCAATGACCTTGAAGCTCTACTGGCAGGTTCTGATAGCTAGATCAGCATTCCTGTGTGTGAAGTTTCATGAAAATCGGTCAAGTAGTTTCAGAGTAGTCGTTACAAGTTTTTATATATAACTCTATGTAAACAAAGATGACCGCTGGCAACCATGTCTATCGAATCAAAATAATTTTCAACAAGGACCAACGTCATGTCATGCTGACCATTTTAGAAAAAGTCCCATATCAATATCACTTATAGTTTTCAAGAAGAAGTCACTACAAATTTGTTTTTATGCCCCCAAAGGGGTACATATAGTAGTCGCACTGTCCGTCTGTACAATCGTGTCCGATTAATAACTCTCACAATAATGGACGGATTTTCAAACAACTTAACACAATTGCTCACCACAACAAGACGACGTGTCACGCACAAAATCCAGGTCCGTGGCTCCAAGGTCAAGGTCACACTTAGAGGTCAAAGGTCAAATCGTGTCCAGTCAATAACTCTGGCATTCATGAATGCATTTTCAAATAACTTGGCAAAACTGCTCACCAAAACAACACGACGTGTTGCGCAAAAAAACCAGGTCCGTGGCTCTAAGGTCAAGGTCACATTTAGAGGTCAAATGTCAAATCCTGTCCGGTCAATAACTCTGGCATTCCTTGACGGATTTTGAAATAACTTGGCACAAGTGCTCACCACAACAACATGATGTGTCACGCACAAAATCCAGATCTGTGGCACCAAGGTCAAGGTCACATTAAGAGGTCAAAGATCAAATTGTGTCCGATCAATAACTCTGGCATTCCTGGACGGATTTCCAAATAACTGGCACAAGTGCTCACCACAATAAGACGATGTGTCAGGCAAAAAACCCAGGTCTGTGGCGTAAAGGTCACACTTACAGGTCATAGATCACTTCGGGGGCATTTGTCACTTACTATGACATTTCTTGTTTAAAAAATCTATTTTTAGAATTTCTGGCCAACCTGAAATTTTGCTAGGATAATCTAGACACCAAGAGCAACATTCCTGTGAAGTTTCATGAAAATCCGTTAAGTAGTTTCAGAGGAGTAGTCGCTACAAGTTTTTACTATTTAACTCTATATAAACAAAGATGGCCACTGGCAGCCATGTTTAATGTCGAACCATATTGATTTTCGACAAGGACCAACATCATGTCAGGCTGATCATTTTAGAAAAGTCCCATATCAATATCACTTATAGTTTTCAAGAAGTAGTCGCTAAAAACTTCGTTTTTTATGCCCCCGAAGGGTGGCATAAAGTAGTCGCACTGTCTGTCCGTTCGTCTGTACAATCGTGTCCGCTTAATAACTCTGACAATAATGGACGGATTTTCAATAACTTGGCACAATTGCTCACCACTATAAGACGACGTGTCGTGCACAAAATCCAGGTCCGTGGCTCCAATGTCAAGGTCACACTTAGAGGTCAAAGGTCAAAACAAAGTGCTTTCGTGTCCGGTTAATAACTCTGACAATCATGGACAGAATTTCAAATAACTTGGCACAAGTCGCTACAAGTTTTTACTATATAACTCTATGAAAACGAAGATGCAGCCATGTTTAATGTCGAATCAAAATGATTTTCAACAAGGACCAACATCATGTCATCCTGATCAGTCCCATATCAATATCACTTACAGTTTTCAAGAAGTAGTCGCTACAAACTTGTTTTTTAACAAGAGGTCAATGACCATGAAGCTCTACTGGCAGGTTCTGATAGCTTGATCAGCATTCCTGTGAAGTTTCACGAAAATGTGTAAAGTAGTTTCAGAGTAGTCGTTACAAGTTTTTATATATAACTCTATGTAAACAAAGATGACCGCTGGCAACCATGTCTATCGAATCAAAACAATTTTCAACAAGGACCAACATCATGTCATGCTGACCATTTTAGAAAAAGTGCCATATCAATATCACTTATAGTTTTCAAGAAGTAGTCACTACAAATTTGTTTTTATGCCCCAAAGGGGTGCATATAGTAGTCGCACTGTCCGTCTGTCAGTCCGTCAGGATCTGCATTCGTCTGTACAATCGTGTCCGTTTAATAACTCTGACAATAATGGATGGATTTTCAAACAACTTGGCACAATTGCTCACCACAACAAGACGACGTGTCACGCACAAATTCCAGGTCTGTGGCTCCAAGGTCAAGGTCAAAGGTCAAATCGTGTCCGGTCAATAACTTTGGCATTCATGGACGGATTTTCAAATAACTTGGCAAAAGTGCTCTACACAACAACACGACGTGTCGTGCACAAAACCCAGGTCCATGGCTCAAAGGTCAAGGTCAAACTTAGAGGTCAAATGTCAATGAATGAATGGTGTTTTACGGCACGTCGACACATAAATAGGTCATATTGTGCGCAAAAATTGATGAAAAAAAAAAGAAATGAAGAATTAATTAAAAATTAATGTAAATATATAAAGATAAAACTATTTAAAAAATAAGGGATGATAAGGTGTAATATAAACTATGTATGTAAATCAACAAATGCCCGTCAACGGGCATATAAACAAGTAAATATATATAAGAACACAGTATAATGATTTATATAGTCTGATCTCTTTTAGGAAATCTAAAACAAGACTAAAATCTATAGTATCAAATAGCTCTTTCATAGTATTAACAATGTAGTTCCTGTGACGCATAGGATCAAAGTCTACACATTCCAATAAGATGTGTTTGACCGTTAACGGTGCAAAGCAGGGTATACATTCTGGTAATTGCTCACCTTGTAATAAATACGAATGAGTATAACGTGTATGCCCTATTCTGCACCGGGCTAGGGCAACTTCCTCTCGACGAATGGGTCTACTAGAAGAACGCCATTCTCCAAGTAACGGTTTAATTGAATGGAGTTTATTGTTAACTGACAAATCCCAAGCGGTTTGCCAAGAGTTACGAATATATGTGTTAATACAACTTTTAAAATCAGTATAAGGTAATTTGGCATTAGATATATGTAAATCTAATGCTGCCTTAGCAGCACTATCAGCTCTATCATTACCACGTATTCCTACATGGCTTGGAAGCCAGCAGAAAATAATAACATGATCAATTATAAGAGAATCTAAAAGTTGAAGCACAACTGGGTTATCATGTTTCATATTACCCAGTGCTTGAAGAGATGAAAGGGAATCAGAAAATATTACAAAATGGTCATCATCAGATTACTAAATATAATTTAAAGCAAGTTCAATTGCCTTAAGTTCAGCTGAAAAGATAGAGGCCTTGTCAGGCAGGCGGCTCTTTATGCTGTGTTTGTGAATAACAGCTGCTGCAGCTACCTTATCTCCATCTTTAGAACCATCTGTGTATATATGTTAAAAGTTACTGTATTTCGATTTAATTTCATAAAATTTGCTTTGAAAGACAGTAGGGTCTGTACTGGATTTGTTACTATTACAAAGATCAAAAATAATTATTGGTGTTTCCAAAGTCCACGGTGGAATTTGTGGTACTTTGTACTTGGCAATTAAATTTAGGTCGATTTCAGTGTCTCTTAATTTTGGTTTAATACGAAGACCAAATGATCGAATGGCCTTCGATTTTCGATCAAAAAGAGGTTCATAACTTGGATTAAAAACATTATCGAAAGTTGGGTTTGAAGGGTTAGACTTTAATTTAATGGCGTATTGAAGGGCTAATTTGTCCCGTCTATGAGACAGTGATGATTCATTAGCTTCAACATATAGACTTTCAGCTGGTGATGTACGAAAGGCACCTAAGTCGTAATCCTTGATTATGTATAGGATCGAGCATCTGCAAGTACGACTGGCGAGTCAATCCATATACTATCGAGCTGTAGTCCAGCTTGGATCTGATAAGAGATCTGTAAAGTCGCAAGAGGACTTTACGATCCGCTCCCCAGTTAGTGTTTGCAACAACTTTAAGTAAATTAAGAGCTTTAAGGCACTTGGCCTTCAAGTATTTAAGGTGTGGTATAAACGTTAATTTACGGTCGAAAATAAGACCAAGGAATTTTGTCTCATCCACTACTGGTATTGGTGAGCCATCCAGTGTCAGATGAGGATCTTCATGATGCTTACGTAGTTGACAAAAATGCATACAATTAGTTTTAGATTAAGAAAATTTAAAACCATTTTCATCAGACCAGGTCTGAAGTTTATTGAGACATTGTTGAAGTTGTCTCTCAATAGTGTTCATGTTTTTTGCACGATAACATATAACAAAGTCGTCAACATATAGAGAGCAATCCACACCAGGATTGATGCATTTAACTATACTATTAATTTTTATATTAAAAAGGGTGACAGAGAGTATTCTTCCCTGTGGAACACCCATCTCCTGTTCATGAATATCAGAGAGGGTTGAACCCATTCGGACACGAAATTGTCTATCATCTAAGAATTGCTCTATAACAAGAGGTCAATGACCTTGAAGCTCTACTGATTGATTTTGATTTCAGGAAGTTGTCGCTACAGACTTGTTTTTTGACAAATTATTTTTAGCCGTGGCGGCCATCTTGAATTTCCGGCCGACCTGAAATTTTGCTAGGATCAATTAGACATCAAGAGCAACATTCCTGTCAAGTTTCATGAAAATCCGTCAAGTAGTTTCACAGAAATAGTCGCTACAAGTTTTCATTATATAACTCTATGTAAACAAAGATGGCCGCTGACAGCCATGTTTAACGTCGAATCAAAATAATGTTTGACTCTGATAACCATCATGTCATGCTGATCATTTTACAAAAAGTCCCATATCAATATCACTTATAGTTTTCAAGACGTAGTCGCTACAAACTTATTTTTTAAAAATCTAATTTTAGCTGTGGCGGCCATCTTGAATTTCTGGCCGATCTGAAATTTTGCTAGGATCAATTAAACATTAAGAGCAACATTCCTGTAAAGTTTCATGAAAATCTGCCAAGTAGTTTCAAAGGATTAGTTGCTACAAGTTTTTACTATATAACTCTATGTAAACAAAGATGGCCGCTGGCAGCCATGTTTAACGTTGAATCAAAACGATTTTTGACAAGGACCAACATCATGTCATGCTAATCATTTTAGAAAAAGTCCCATATCAATATCACTTATTGTTTTCAAGAAGTAGTTGCTACAAACTTGTATTTTGAACATTTATTTTTAGCCGTGGTGGCCATCTTGAATTTCCGGCCGACCTGAAATTTTGCTAGGATCAATTAGACATCAAGAGCAACATTCCTGTGTAGTTTCATGAAAATCCATCAAGTAGTTTCAGAGGAGTAGTCGCTACAAGTTTTCATTATATAACTCTATGTAAACAAAGATGGCCGCTGGCAGCCATGTTTAACGTCGAATCAAAACAATTTTCGACAAGGACTAACATCATGTCATGCTGATCATTTTAGAAAAAGTCCCATATCAATATCACTTATAGTTTTCATGAAGAAGTCGCTACAAACTTGATTTTTAAAAACCAATTTTTAGATCTGGCGGCCATCTTGGATTTCACATCAACATGAATTTTTTCTAGGATCAACTAGACTTCATGGGCAACATTTCTGTAAAGTTTCATGAAAATCCAATCAGTAGTTTCAGAGGAGTAGTCGCTACAAAAAAAAGTTTACGGACAGACAGACGGACGGACAGACAGACAGACGGACAGACGGACGACGGACGCCGCACCACGGCATAAGCTCTGCTGATCTCTGATCAGTAGAGCTAAAAATGGCTTATCGGCCTCTAAGACCAAGGTCATGAAGATCATTCATAATACCATACTTCAATGCAGTATCATAAGCTTTCTCCAAGTCAAAAAATACAGCGCCTAGATGTTCTTTTTTCATGAAAGCTTCCCTAATAAATTATTCAAATCGAATGAGATTGTCTGTTGTGCCTCGTTGGCGCCGGAATCCATTTTGATATTTTGTTATCAGCTTGTTGGATTCCAGGTACCAAACGAGTCTCTCATTAATCATTCGTTCCATGGTTTTACATATACAACTCGTTAAAGCAATAGGGCGATAATTTATTGGGTCCGTATGATCCTTTCCAGGTTTGGGGACTGGAATAACGATTGCTTCCCGCCAAGAATCGGGGAAGTCTCCCGTCACCCAAACCTTATTAAATATATCAAGAAGGGTAGAGAGACAGGATTCAGGTAAATGTTTTAGTAATTGATAATGGATATCATCAGGACCAGCTGATGTATCATGAGCCTTTTTAAGGGACTCTCGAAGTTCTTTGAGAGTGAATAGTTTATTGTATTTCTCCAAGTTTTTTGACTTGAAGTTCAGCTTCTTTTCTTTTAGTTTCTTATTTTTCAGAAAATTTGGTTGACAATTTTCAGTTTAAGAATTTTTTGAAAAAGTTTCTGCCAAAGTGTTTGTACTATCTTTGACAGATGTTATATCTCCATTATCTGTTTTAAGATGATTTACAGAACTAGAATTACCTTTACCACTTATTTTCCGGACCATGTCCCATGTCTTCTAAAGAGATGAGCGAGAATTCAGCCTAGAGACATAAGATCTCCAGGATTTCTTCTTGCTATCCTTAATAGTACGATGGGCTTTCGCACGAAAAACTCTAAAGCTATCTAAATTTGTTTGAGTTGGCCTTAAGTTAAAAATATTTAATGCAGCTTTACGATCGCTGACTGCCTTTTTGCAGTCATCGTCGTACCATGGTTTATGTGGGCGTTTAGGATTTGCCGAGGTTTTTGGAATAGTTTGATCAGCTATATCGTGAAGAGTTTTGGTAAAAAGAGCAGTTGCGTCTTCGATATCATAGAAAACGGAAGGCTTTAATTGTTCCTCGCAAAGAGATTGAATTGTAGTCCAATCAGCCTTGCGAAGTTTCCATCGTTGCGTTTTTTCGAGAGGTGGAGGGCCGATATTTTCAAGAAATATGGGGAAGTGGTCATTTCCACAGAGGTCGTCTCCAACACTCCACGAAAAATCCATCAAAAGCATTGGATCGCATATTGTTAAATCAATGGAAGAATGAGAGCCTGTAGCAGGATGTAAATAAGTATGTGACTTATTATTAAAAAGACACAAATTGTTTTTGGCTAAGAAATCTTCAATTTTCTTGCCTTTATCGTTTATATCTTTACAACCCCAGATGTAGTTGTGTGCATTAAAATCGCCCAAGAGTATAAAAGGTGATGGCAATTGTGCAACTAGGTGATTTAGGTCTTTACGGTCTAGTGAAGAACTAGGTGGTAAATATAAGGAACATATTGTTATGACTCTGTGCATAGTAACACTGACCGCAATAGCTTGCAAATTTGTTTTCAACGCAACAGGTCTGTGAGGAATGTTTCGATTAACGATTATCGAAACTCCACCAGTCGCCTTGTCGCTGATTTCATCCTAATTTGGTTTCAAACCTCGACAATTCCATTGAATGATCTTATTAGTTCTACCCATTATTTAGCGCTAAGGCGATTTTTAATTTTATTTTTATTTTTGGCCTTAGATTTAGGAGAGGTCTTAGGAGACTCAAGCAGCGACATCTCCACTGATGAATCCTCCTCCCTGGAAGAAGTCAGCTGAAGTGGCACCGCAACTAACTTTTCATGAGAGGATGGAAGTGGCAGTGCAGCTGCTGGATCTGAAATGTCCATGAGTTGTTCAAATTTGTTATGCAGCTCAATAGGGCCGTTAGACACCTTTGGCTGCTCCTTGTGCTCCTTAGTTGGAGAAGCACTAGGCTTTCTGTGCTCCTTAGTTGGAGAAGCACTAGGCTTTCTAACTTCCTTAGTTGGAGCAGCACTAGGCTTTCCAACCGAGGAAGTAGGCTTCACGACTGAGAAACTACTAGACTTCACAGTCGTAGAAGAACCCGCTTTCCAATTCTGAGAAATTGACGTGCTCTTGACATTGCCAGAGCTTGCCGAATTTGTGTTTGATTTAAATGAAAAAAATTGATTAGGTGAAAAATTTAATTTTGGTTTGTTAAGTTGTATTTGTTGACTTTTGTTTGGATTTGATACTGAGGAAGTATTCTTTGTGTTTTGAATTTCTGACTGTGGTTCGTATTGCGTACTTGCATTCCTGCATTCTATGTGTGTTTCTTTTGTTTTGAGAATAGATGCATAAGAGGTCGGACTTGAGATTTTATATTTTTCTTCAATCAATTTTCGTGCTTCTGGAAAGGGAATGTTTTGTGTATATTTAACAGTTATGATTTCTTTTTCTTTTTTGAATATTTGACATACTTTTGAATTTGCGTGATGTCCTAGACCGCAGTTGGTACATTTGAGGGCGTTAGGACAATCTGGTTCGTTATGCTTGAATGCAGACTCGCCACATTTACCACAATGTTCTTCTTTAGTACACCTGGACTTGTGGTGCCCAAAGGCTTGGCAACTGTAGCAACATAACGGGTTTGGGATGTAGGCATCAACATGTAATTGCATGTATTCGGCGAGCCGCAGTTACCAACTGTGGTGCAAGCTCGCTGATAATTTCTTCTTCAGGTACTCCAGAGAGATCCGGGCACCTGATGACGCCTTTGGAAATGTTCATAGAGGAGTGAGGGTAGCATTTGACTTTTGTGTTTAAAATGTTTGTGATTGTTAATAAATTATCAGTGTGGGATTTTTTTCAGTTTCAATAAGGACTATTGTTCTTTAATTTTTTTATTTGTTTAACATGTCCAGCGATGGAATGGACAGTTTTCTGAATAACGAAAGGTGACATATCTGCAATAGGCCTTTCCCCGTTTTCCGATTCAATGACGAGAAAACGAGTCAAAGGACTGGTTGCTCACTGTTCCTCAGTATCAGATTCTTGTTCTGTTTTTTTATGCTTATTTGTAGTTTGTGCGTTAAGAATTCACCCTCCACGCTTCTCACCCTACTCGGAGTCCAACAAGGGGACATTTGCTGTGGATATCCAACAGTCAAAATGCCAAGAATACGTAGAAGGTATACTCATATAAAGCTAACGCATCAGACCCCCAATACCACCCAGCGGACATAACCCCTTAACTAAAAAGTCAAAGAGCCGCACCTATGTTCCGCCTAAAAGTGGCATGAGTATAGCCATATAGCGTTTGGAAATACATGATTAACCCTTGCGCCACCGCCATAAAAGACCCTGTATATATAATGTTTAAAGTAGAACAATACAAAAGGTAAGTAAGATACAGTGTACAAGTACTGTCTGAACAATAAGGTCGGATCCCTTATAGCTGGCGTGACAAACCGATTGATCAGATCGGGTCAAATCTGACCGCCCGTCTAGTTGAAGTCCGGATCAAGGTGGTGTGTTGCAACGTGAAGACATCTACCAGATCTCCACGCCACTCAACCACCAGGACTCCCTTCTCCAACGACACGGGTTGCCACCCACGGTCAACAGGTGGGTTACATTTCGGGCGGGTCCTACCCCTCTGCTAAGTAAGGAGCAGTCGGTTGATTCTTATCACCCCACCACCGACTGGGGGGGTCAAATGTCAAATGTCCGGTCAATAACTCTGGCACTTCTTGACGGATTTTGAAATAACTTGGCACAAGAGCTCACCACAACAACATGATGTGTCACGCACAAAATCCAGGTCCGTGGCTCCAAGGTCAAGGTCATACTTAGAGGTCAAAGATCAAATTGTGTCCGGTCAATAACTCTGGCATTCCTGGACGGATTTTCAAATAACTTGGCACAAGTGCTCACCACAATAAGAGGTGTCGCGCACAAAATTCAGGTCCGTGGCTCTAAGGTCAAGGTCACACTACAGGTCAAAGGTCAAATTGTGTCCGGTCAATAACTCTGGCATTCCTGGACGGATTTTAAAATAACTTGGCACAAGTGCTCATCACAACAAGACGACGTGTCGCGCACAAAATCCAGGTCCGTGGCTCCAAGGTCAAGCTTAGAGGTCAAAAGTCAAATCATGTCCGGTCAATAACTCTGGCATTCCTGGACGGATTTTAAAATAACTTGGCACAAGTGCTCACCACAACAAGACGATGTGTCGCGCATAAAACCCAGGTCTGTGGCCCCAAGGTCACACTTAGAGGTCATAGGTCACTTCAGGGGCATTTGTCACTTACTGTGACATTTCTTGTTTAAAAAATCTATTTTTAGAATTTCTGGCTAACCTAAAATTTTGCTAGGATCAACTAGACACCAAGAGCAACATTCCTGTGAAGTTTCATGAAAATCTGTCAAGTAGTTTCAGAGGAGTAGTCGCTACAAGTTTTTACTATTTAACTCTATGTAAACAAAGATGGCCACTGGCAGCCATGTTTAATGTCGAACCATATTGATTTTCGACAAGGACCAACATCATGTCATGCTGATCATTTTAGAAAAAGTCCCATATCAATATCACTTATAGTTTTCAAGAAGTAGTCGCTAAAAACTTGTTTTTTATGCTCCCGAAGGGTGGCATATGGTAGTCGCACTGTCTGTCCGTTCGTCTGTACAATCCTGTCCGCTTAATAACTCTGACAATAATGGACGGATTTTCAATAACTTGGCACAATTGCTCACCACTACAAGAAGACGACGTGTCGCGCACAAAATCCAGGTCCGTGGCTCCAAGGTCAAGGTCACACTTAGAGGTCAAAGGTCAAAACAAAGTGCTTTCGTGTCCGGTTAATAACTCTGACAATCATGGACAGAATTTCAAATAACTTGGCACAAGTGCTCACCACAACTAGACGATGTGTCGCGCACAAAATCCAGGTCCGTGGCTACAAGGTCATGGTCACACTTAGAGGTCAAAGGTAAAAACAAAGTGCTCTTGTGTCCGGTTAATAACTCTGACATTCATGGACAGATTTTCAAATAACTTGGCACAATTGCTCACCACAGCTAGACGACATGCCACGCACAAAACCCAGGTCCGCGGCTCCAAGGTCAAGGTCACACTTAGAGGTCAAATATCAAATTGTGTCCATTCAATAACTCTGGCATTCCTGGACGGATTTTAAATAACTGGCACAAGTGCTCACCACAACAAGATGACATGTCACACACAAAATCCAGGTCCGTTGCTCCAAGGTCAAGGTCACACTTACAGGTCAAAGGTCACTTCGGGGACATTTGTCACTTACTGTGATATTTCTTTTCTGTCAATTTTTTTTTCTTTTTTCATTTTTTTTTTTTAAATTTTTAATTGTTTTGTGAATTGTTTTTTGATTCATTTTTTTTTAATAATTTTTTTTTTTATAATAATTTTTAAATATATCTGTTTGTTTTATATTGCTCCAAGGTCAAGGTCACACTTACGCACCTGTTATAAACTGTTCAGATCTATCAGAATACAGTCGCAATAGAGGATCGTTCATGAGGTAAACATAATGTTTGTAATTCGATTCATTCTATAATCATTGTGTAGTATTAGTAGTAGTAAATCTCGTGCAAATCGTATAATTTAAAAGTGATTTGCACTACTTTTGGGGATAAAACACAGTGCAGAAAATTCATTGATTTGGCATAGATAGTGTTATGAAATTCTGTTTTATTAAGTTGCTGTTATTTAATTTTTAATATTCATTCTTACATATTCTAAACAACATACTGGACTATGGATGTGTGTATTCACTTTCAATAAAAAAGGAAAAGAAGTTAATGATTGGATGCACCCGAGGTACTGAAATCAAAAGTACAATATCTTTTTTACGAATAACTTGTATTCAAAACATGAGCTATCAAAATGTTTCCTTATAAATGTGACACACTATGTCAGCATTGACACTTGCAAGAAAATTGAAGTTTAAGGAAAAAATGACGTTGTAATTTTTACCATACCCCACCCACTTTATACTATTGGCGAACCCTTAACAAGGCCGCACTAACAGCACAGAATTTTTTACAATTGTTTCTGACTATTTCTGACTAAATAACCCATAGATGTATTAATAATAAACAGTAGAAGGGTAACAACATTTTACAAATAACGATTAATTAAAAATTTAATTACAGTTTCCAGTATAATAATTACTAATTGAATTTCATGTTCCATTGCTGCAAAGCCAGTAATAGGAACCGCCATATAACTATCATGACCCAGTATACATAATTCGGGCAATCAAATTTTCCCACATCCGCTTTTCCAAAAACAAAAGTAAAAAATTTTTTCGCTTCGATTTTTTCGAAGTTATTGAATAATTATGCATTAAAATGACTGCAATTAGAAAAAGTTGCACCTTTTACCTGTGCTGTTTCGACTTGGCGAACTCCGCATTTGTATAAGCGAAGTATCGTGGCGTAAGTACGCCGAGAGCTTTTTCACGTAGCTGATTCCCATGCCGAGTAGTTTTATCATCCAAACTCCGCGTAAGTATGTGATTTGTAAATTCCTCATTCGGCATGAAAGAGTAAAGTGTGGGTTTTGCGTGAGCTGTACTGTAAGTGTTAAAGTTCTCCGGCCATGTTTTGTTTCATTAACATGTTTATGTGTATTTAAATCGAAATCAATTCATACATTGCAATATCTGTGGAAAGCGAGAATAAGACTTTATTTGATGACGTAGAAAACTTTGAACAGGTAAATTAATCCACAGGTAATTATCTGGCAATAGTTGTGCAGCTATACAATTCAGATTTACCTTATTTCCCCGTGCAGTCACGCAGTGGTAAAAGTAGTATATACGTCATGCAAATAATACTTATTTTTACATACAACTTAATAGCGTTTTTCAATATATCTTTCTCTCCGAGACTATCAAGAAATGTTCATATGATGTTTAAGAGTTAAATTTGTTAATTGATAATACTACAAAAAGGGTGGCCATTCATCTTTCACAAGACAGAAAATGGCATTTCTGAGCAAAACAAGGGCCATAACTCCAGTGTTACTGATCCAATCTAGCTGGTTTTCGAACTTGTCCGAGCTTTCATTGATGATAACAATCTATGCAAGTTTGGTAAAGATCAATTAATAAATAAAGGTGCTAGAGTGTTCACAAGGCAGAAACAGGCATTTTTCAGAAAAACAATGGTCATAACTAAGGTTTTACTAATTCGATCTGGCTGGTTTTCGAACTTGTCCGAGTTTTCATTGATATAAAGACACTGGCAAAGTTTTGTAAAGCTCTGATTAATAATGAAGATTCTATTGCGGTAACAAGGCAGAAGTTACTAAACATTTTACAATAAGTCTCAAATTTTAAAACTGTTCACATTTATGCACATAAGCATTCAATGTAGACATTTACGTGTGCATTATGTGCAGAAATATCACATGTATAAGAACATGAAATGAAATCGCGTTCATTTGTGAATTGTAAATCAAAGAAAAGAATTTAAGAAATTAACTTACGATCAAAATTGTCGTAAGTTGTTTCATAAAACAGGGCCCAGATCTGCCCGAAACTGGCAGGTATGAAAAAATGCGAAGCATGAGTAAAACATGATTTGTTTTTAAAAGAACTGAATTAGTCAACCAATAACAATCTCTTCCTGTTTCTGTGATCATGAGTCTCCTTACTTGCATGGCTTGACAGAAAACAATTCACGTTTTCTCATTTTGTTATGAAAAAGTCTGTTTTCATCACGTTTACCAACAAACTGACATATCTGAATGACTAATGCTCATTTTCTTAATTAGACCACTTCGAAGCTTATGATATAAGTTTAACAGTTATTCTATTTTATGTTTGTACAGTTGAATAAGAGCCCAAGAGAGCATGTAACTGCTCTACTGGCTAACATCTAGCTGGTTTCAAAATTGTCCGAGCCCTCATGTTTGATAAGATCAGAAGGAAATTGAAGGCCTCATCATCTTAAAAAAGGCAAACATAGCATATAAAACGAAATCGAGGGCCATAACTCCACTGTTTTTGGTCAGACTGAGCGGGGTTTTGAACTTTTTTTCACCTTTAAATGATATCAACAATATGGCCAAATTTGGTAAAGACTAGATGAAAAAACTAAAGGCCTAACATCTTAAAGAGGCAAAATACAGCATATTTAACTAAATCAAAAGCCTCAATTCCGGTGTTACTGGTCCGATATAGCTGAATGTTCGAATTTGTAAGCTTTCACCTATATCAACTACCTGGGAAAGTTTGGTAAAGATTGCATGAAAAATAAAGACACTTAACAAGGTAAAAGGTAACGGAAGGACGTTCTAACATATACTTGTGTAGCTAATCATTTTGTGTGGTTAAACACATAATTTTCATTTCATTTAAGCAGTGTCTAAATACAATCCTTATCCTAGACCTGCACCTTAACCGCCATTTGTGAGTTCCGATATACAATAGATGGAGGATGGACAACAGTACTGGCCATCACAATCTCTGCCAGTTGAGCTAAGAAAGTATTCTGCTGTGAACGAGTGTGAAAAGCAAATTAGCATATAAGGCAATTCCACACAATGGAATATTATTTTTGTTTAACTGCTAATTCTGCTTTTATTTAAATGCTTAGACTAGATGGAACACGTGTCGCCTGTCAGCGCTTTGTCAGTAAAACAAGGTTTTTTGTACCCAGATAAATGACCTTGACAAACTGGCCTGAGTAAGTTTTCAGTGTGACCTTGACCTTTATATTTTAGTTTGGCCATGTCATGTTGTCATGACAAGTAAATGTTGAAAGTTTGATGAAGAAATATCAATAAATGAGAAAGTTACAACCAACGTTTATTTGCATAAATGAGTTCATGATAATCGAAATAACATGAAGAAGTTGGGATCACAAAATTACTATATAACAGTCAACAAAGATGGCTGCTAGGGGCCATCTTGAATGCAAGATCAACATTCTTTTTCAATTAGTCATCATTACGTGGTCCGAGTATTAACATTCATACCCCACCCAATCCCTTCTCCAAGAAGCGAAACAGGGTTGGCTGGGGTATGAAATAAAACCTTAATTTTGGCATAACAAGTGTGCATTTTGTAAAATTAAAACATTTAATAGATAATTGTATTCAGGTTATCGAATATTTTCAGTAAAAAAAGTTTAAGCATGTTTTATTGTCAAAATATCCGTTATAAAATCCTGCCAATATAAGCTTTCCGATCGCATAATGGAATTAAGGCAGGACCACGTAATGTGCAGATCGCTTATGTAAACATCCCATATAAATACCTCTTATTTACAAAGTGCAAGGCGACGACACAAAAACTCTCCTTATTTCTGAGATTATGAGTCTTGCTACTTACATAACCTGTCAGAAATTAGTAGATGTATTTGCGGAGCATGAATGAAACAGTTTTCTCACGTGGAGATGAAAATAAGTATGTTATTCAAAACGTTTACTAGCAAGCTGACATTACCAAAGACCACTCCCAAGCTTACATAAGCAAAGAACACTCCCAAGCTTACATAAGTAAAGACCACTCCCAAGCTTACATAAGTAAAGACCATTTCCAAGCTTATATAAGCAATATAAGTTTAACAGTTATTTTCTAAAACAAGAAATGACAGCAGTAAGTGACACGTGTCCCTGAATGAAGCACTGTGAATACCCTCTTATATGAAGCAAAATAGCCCCCAGAAGGTAAGATTGTACGTCTATGTATGTCCACTTCCTTCGGGCTTAGGGGTCATACAAAAAATAACAAAAGGTCAATGATCTTGAAGCTCTCCTGATAGGTTTTGACAGTTTTCAAGAAGTAGTCGCTACAAACTTGTTTTTTAACAATATAAGTTTAACAGTTATTTTCTAAAACAAGAAATGACAGCAGTAAGAGACACGCGTCCCTGAATGAAGCACAATACCCTCTTATACTGACTGAAGGGCATTTGCTTCTGTGAATAGCACACAAGCAAAATAGCCCACAGAAGGTAAGATTGTACGTCTATCTATGTCCATTGCCTTCGGGCTTAGGCCAGATCAGCATTCCTGTGAAGTTGCATAAAAATCTGTCAAGTAGTTTCAGAGGAGTAGTCGCTACAAGTTTTTACTATATAACTGTTTAATGTCGAATCAAAATGATTTTCAACAAGGACCAACATCATGTCATCCTGATCAGTCCCATATCAATATCACTTACAGTTTTCAAGAAGTAGTCGCTACAAACTTGTTTTTTAACAAGAGGTCAATGACCTTGAAGCTCTACTGGCAGGTTCTGATAGCTAGATCAGCATTCCTGTGAAGTTTCACGAAAATCTGTCAAGTAGTTTCAGAGTAGTCGTTACAAGTTTTTATATATAACTCTATGTAAACAAAGATGACCGCTGGCAACCATGTCTATCGAATCAAAATAATTTTCAACAAGGACCAACATCATGTCATGCTGACCATTTTAGAAAAAGTCCCATATCAATATCACTTATAGTTTTCAAGAAGTAGTCACTACAAATTTGTTTTTATGCCCCCAAAGGGGTGCATATAGTAGTCGCACTGTCCGTCTGTCAGTCCGTCATGATCTGCGTTCGTCTGTACAATCATGTCTGTTTAATAACTCTGACAATAATGGACGGATTTGCACAATTGCTCACCACAACAAGACGACGTGTCGCGCACAAATTCCAGGTCTGTGGCTCCAAGGTCAAGGTCACACTTAGAGGTCAAAGGTCAAAATAAACTGCTTTCGTGTCCGGTTAATAACTCTGACATTCATGACAGATTTTCAAATAACTTGGCGCAAGTGCTCACCTAAACAAGACAATGTGTCGCGCATAAAACCCAGGTCTATGGCTCAGTTGTCAAGGTCAAAGGTCAAATTGTGTTCGGTCAATAACTTTGGCATTCATGGACGGATTTTCAAATAACTTGGCAAAAGTGCTCACCACAACAACACGACGTGTCGCGCACAAAACCCAGGTCCATGGCTCAAAGGTCAAGGTCACACTTAGAGGTCAAATGTCAATGAATGAATGAATGGTGTTTTACGGCACGTCGACACATAAATAGGTCATATTGTGCGCAAAAATTGATGAAAAAAAAAGAAATGAAGAATTAATTAAAATTAATTAAATTTAAACTAGAGGCCCAAGAGGGCCTGTGGATGCTCTACTGGCTAACACGGCTCTTAAAACATCAATGAAGCGATTGACTGCCATTTACGTTTTTTTTAAAGTTTCGGGCAAAAAACAGCTTTTTAAATAAATCAAGTGCCATAACTAAAGAATCTGGTAAAGTTTGGTAAAGATCAGATGAAAAATGAAGGCCCTACAAGGCAAAATATAGCATTTTTAACTAAATCAAGAGCCGTAACTCCTCTGTTACTGGTCAGACTGGTCCAACATAGAGCTAAAAAAACAATATATATATATAAAATCTGTCAAATCTGTCAAAAAAGTTTGTCAAAGATCAGATGCAAAATGAAGGCCTTATCGTATGACGAGGCAAATTATAGCATTTTTAACTAAATCAAGAGCCGTAACTCCTCTGTTACTGGTCAGACTGGTCCAACATAGAGCTAAAAAAAAATATATATATATATAAATAAATAATAAAAAAAAAAATTAAAAAAAATTAAAAAAAAAAAAAAAAAAAAAATATGAAAAAAATTAAAAATTAAAAAAAAAATTAAAAAATAATATAAAAAAAAGAAATTCATAAAATCTGCTAAGTTTGTCAAAGATCAGATGCAAAATGAAGGCCTTATCGTATGACGAGGCAAATTATAGCATTTTTAACAAAATCAAGGGCCATAACTCCGCTGTTACTGGTTCGATATGACTGTTTTTTCAAACTTGACCAAGCTTTCATAGACATTAACAATCTGATAAAGTTTGGCAAAGATCGGATGAAAAATGAAGGGCCTATCGTCTTAATAAGGCAAAATATAACATTTTGAACTAAATCAAGGGCCATAACTCTGCTGTTACAAGTCCGATATGAATGGTTTTCGAACTTGTCAAAGCTTTCATTGATATTAACAATCTGATAAAGTTTGGTAAAGATCAGATGAACAATGAAGCCGCTATCGTCTTAACGAGGCAAAATATATTTTAACTAAATCAAGGGCCCAAACTCCGCTGTTACTGGTCTGATATGGCTGGTTTTCGAACTTGTTCGAGGTTTTAACGACATTAACAATCTGATAAAGTTTGGTAATGATCGGATGAACAATGAAGCCCCTATTGTCTTAACGAGGCAAAATATACCATTTTTATCTAAATCAAGGGCCATAACTCCGTTGTTACTAATCCGATATGGCTGGTTTTCAAACTTGTCCGAGCTTTCATTGATATTAACAATCTGATAAATTTGGTAAAGATCGGATGAACAATGAAGCCCCTATCGTCTTAACGACGCAAAATATATCATTTTTTAACTAAATCAAGGGCCATAACTCCGCTGTAACTGGTCCGATATGGCTGGTTTTCAAACTCGTTCGAGCTTCCAACAACATTAACAATCTGATAAAGATTGGTAAAGATAGGATGAACAATGAAGCGTCTATCGTCTTAACGATGCAAAATATAGCATTTTTAACTAAATCAAGGGCCATAACTCCACTGTTACTAGTCCGATATGGCTGGTTTTCGAACTTGTACGAGATTTCATTAATATTAACAATGTGGTAAAGTTTGGTAAAGATAGGATGAAAAATGAAGGCCCTATCGTCTTAACGAGGCAAAATATAGCAATATAGCATTTTTTAACTAAATCAAGGGCCATAACTCCGCTGATACTTGTCCGATCTGGCTGGTTTTCGAAGTCATCCGAGCTTTTATTGATATTAACAACCTGTTAAAGTTTGGTGAAGATCGAATGAAGGCCCTATCGTCTTAACGAGCCAGTAGTTAACGCCGATGACGGACGACGGACGGACGACGGACAACTCGGCATCCCATAAGCTCTGCTGGCCTTCGGCCAGTAGAGCTAAAAATAAGGTATTATAAGGTGTAGTATAAACTATGTATGTAAATCAACAAATGCCCGTCAATGGGCATATAAACAAGTAAATATATATAAGAACACATTATAATGATTTATATAGTCTGATCTCTTTTAGGAAATCTAAAACAAGACTAAAACCTATAGTATCAAATAACTCTTTCATAGTATTAACAATGTAGTACCTTTGACGCATAGGATCAAAGTCTACACATTCCAATAAGATGTGTTTGACCGTTAACGGTGCAAAGCAGGGTATACATTCTGGTAATTGCTCACCTTGTAATAAATACGAATGAGTATAACGTGTATGCCCTATTCTGAACCGGGCTAGGGCAACTTCCTCTCAACGAATGGGTCTACTAGAAGAACGACATTCTCCGAGTAACGGTTTAATTGAATGGAGTTTATTGTTAACTGACAAATCCCAAGCGGTTTGCCAAGAGTTACGAATATATGTTAATACAACTTTTAAAATCAGTATAAGGTAATTTGGCATTAGATATATGTAAATCTAATGCTGCCTTAGCAGCACTGTCAGCTCTATCATTACCACGTATTCCTACATGGCTTGGAAGCCAGCAGAAAATAATAACATTATCAATTATAAGAGAATTGTACTTTTCTAAAAGTTGAAGCACAACTGGGTTATCATGTTTCATATTACCCAGTGCTTGAAGAGATGAAAGGGAATCAGAAAATATTACAAAATGTTCATCATCAGATTCCTGAATATAATTTAAGGCAAGTTCAATTGCCTTAAGTTCAGCTGAAAAGATAGAGGCCTTGTCAGGCAGGCGGCTCTTTATGCTGTGTTTGTGAATAACAGCTGCTGCAGCTACCTTATCTCCATCTTTAGAACCATGTGTGTATATATGTTGAAAGTTACTGTATTTCGATTTAATTTAATTAAATTTGCTTTGAAAGACAGTGAGGTCTGTACTGGATTTGTTACTATTACAAAGATCAAAAATAATTATTGGTGTTTCCAAAGTCCACGGTGGAATTTGTGGTACTTTGTACTTGGCAATTAAATTTAGGTCGATTTCAGTGTCTCTTAATTTTGGTTTAATACGAAGACCAAATGATCGAATGGCCTTCGGTTTTCGATCAAAAAGAGGTTCATAACTTGGATTAAAAACATTATCGAAAGTCGGGTTTGAAGGGTTAGACTTTAATTTAATGACGTATTGAAGGGCTAATTTGTCCCGTCTATGAGACAGTGATGATTCATTAGCTTCAACATATAGACTTTCAGCTGGTGATGTACGAAAGGCACCTAAGTCGTAATCCTTGATTATGTATAGGATCGAGCATCTGCAAGTACGTATGGCGAGTCAATCCATATACTATCGAGCCGTAGTCCAGCTTGGATCTGATAAGAGATCTGTAAAGTCGCAAGAGGACTTTACGATCCGCTCCCCAGTTAGTGTTTGCAACAACTTTAAGTAAATTAAGAGCTTTAATGCACTTGGCCTTCAAGTATTTAAGGTGTGGTATAAACGTTAATTTACGGTCGAAAATAAGACCAAGGAATTTTGTCTCATCCACTACTGGTATTGGTGAGCCATCCAGTGTCAGATGAGGATCTTCATGATGCTTACGTAGTTGACAAAAATGCATACAATTAGTTTTAGATTAAGAAAATTTAAAACCATTTTCATCAGACCAGGTCTGAAGTTTATTGAGACATTGTTGAAGTTGTCTCTCAATAGCGTTCATGTTTTTTGCACGATAACATATAACAAAGTCGTCAACATATAGAGAGCAATCCACACCAGGATTGATGCATTTAACTATACTATTAATTTTTATATTAAAAAGGGTGACAGAGAGTATGCTTCCCTGTGGAACACCCATCTCCTGTTCATGAATATCAGAGAGGGTTGAACCCATTCGGACACGAAATTGTCTATCATCTAAGAATCTCTTTATAAAAATGGATAATTGGCCTCTAAGACCAAGGTCATAAAGATCATTCATAATACCATACTTCCATGCAGTATCATTATAAGCTTTCTCCAAGTCAAAAAATACAGCGAATAGATGTTCTTTTTTCATGAAAGCTTCCCTAATAAATGATTCAAATCGAATGAGATTGTATGTTGTGCCTC
Organism: Cyrtodaria siliqua; assembly: GCA_037043455.1. Taxonomy (NCBI): domain Eukaryota; kingdom Metazoa; phylum Mollusca; class Bivalvia; order Adapedonta; family Hiatellidae; genus Cyrtodaria; species Cyrtodaria siliqua. The sequence continues at coordinate 129,389 of JAWPHD010001110.1, read as the reverse complement.
GTTGGCGCCGGAATCCACTTTGATATTTTGTTATCAGCTTGTTGGATTCCAGGTACCAAACGAGTCTCTCATTAATCATTCGTTCCATGGTTTTACATATACAACTCGTTAAAGCAATAGGGCGATAATTTATTGGGTCCGTATGATCCTTTCCAGGTTTGGGGACTGGAATAACGATTGCTTCCCGCCAAGAATCGGGGAAGTCTCCCGTCACCCAAACCTTATTAAATATATCAAGAAGGGTAGAGAGACAGGATTCAGGTAAATGTTTTAGTAATTGATAATGGATATCATCAGGACCAGCTGATGTATCATGAGTCTTTTTAAGGGACTCTCGAAGTTCTTTGAGAGTGAATAGTTTATTGTATTTCTCCAAGTTTTTTGACTTGAAGTTCAGCTTCTTCTTTTCTTTTAGTTTCTTATTTTTCAGAAAATTTGGTTGACAATTTTCAGAAGAAGAATTTTTTGAAAAAGTTTCTGCCAAAGTGTTTGTAATATCTTTGACAGATGTTATATCTCCATTATCTGTTTTAAGATGATTTACAGAACTAGAATTACCTTTACCACTTATTTTCCGGACCATGTCCCATGTCTTCTTAAGAGAAGAGCAAGAATTCAGCCTAGAGACATAAGATCTCCAGGATTTCTTCTTGCTATCCTTAATAGTACGACGGGCTTTCGCACGAAAAACTCTAAAGTTCTCTAAATTTGTTTGAGTTGGCCGTAAGTTAAAATTATTTAATGCAGCTTTACGATCGCTGACTGCCTTTTTGCAGTCATCGTCGTACCATGGTTTATGTGCGCGTTTAGGATTTGCCGAGGTTTTTAAAATAGTTTGATCAGCTATATCGTGAAGAGTTTTGGTAAAAAGAGCAGTTGCGTCTTCGACATCATCGAAAGCGGAAGGCTTTAATTGTTCCTCGCAAAGAGATTGAAACGTAGTCCAATCAGCCTTGCGAAGTTTCCATCGTTTCGTTTTTTCGAGAAGTGGAGTGCCGATATTTTCAAGAAATATGGGGAAGTGGTCACTTCCACAGAGGTCGTCTCCAACACTCCACGAAAAATCCATCAAAAGCGTTGGATCGCATATTGTTAAATCAATGGAAGAATGAGAGCCTGTAGCAGGATGTAAATAAGTATGTGACTTATTATTAAAAAGACACAAATTGTTTTTGGCTAAGAAATCTTCAATTTTCTTGCCTTTATCGTTTATATCTTTACAACCCCAGATGTAGTTGTGTGCATTAAAATCGCCCAAGAGTATAAAAGGTGATGGCAATTGTGCAACTAGGTGATTTAGGTCTTTACGGTCTAGTGAAGAACTAGGTGGTAAATATAAGGAACATATTGTTATGACTCTGTGCATAGTAACACTGACCGCAATAGCTTGCAAATTTGTTTTCAACGCAACAGGTCTGTGAGGAATGTTTCGATTAACGATTATCGAAACTCCACCAGTCGCCTTGTCCCCGGTATCACAAATATGATTGTATAGTGAGTATTGTTTAAAAGATACCTTATCACTTGTCTTCAAGAACGTTTCTTGAAGACAAAAGGCAATAGGGTTGTGTTCATTTAAAATTAAGCTGATTTCATCCTAATTTGGTTTCAAACCTCGACAATTCCATTGAATGATCTTATTAGTTTTACCCATTATTTAGCGCTAAGGCGATTTTTAATTTTATTTTTATTTTTGGCCTTAGATTTAGGAGAGGTCTTAAGAGACTCAAGCAGCGACATCTCCACTGATGAATCCTCCTCCCTGGAAGAAGTCAGCTGAAGTGGCACCGCAACTAACTTTTCATGAGAGGATGGAAGTGGCAGTGCAGCTGCTGGATCTGAAATGTCCATGAGTTGTTCAAATTTGTTATGCAGCTCAATAGGGCCGTTAGACAACTTTGGCTACTCCTTGTGCTCCTTAGTTGGAGAAGCACTAGGCTTTCTGTGCTCCTTAGTTGGAGAAGCACTAGGCTTTCTAACTTCCTTAGTTGGAGCAGCACTAGGCTTTCCAACCGAGGAAGTAGGCTTCACGACTGGGAAACTACTAGACTTCACAGTCGTAGAAGAACCCGCTTTCCAATTCTGAGAAATTGACGTGCTCTTGACATTGCCAGAGCTTGCCGAATTTGTGTTTGATTTAAATGAAAAAGTTTGATTAGGTGAAAAATTTAATTTTGGTTTGCTAAGTTGTATTTGTTGACTTTTGTTTGGATTTGATACTGAGGAAGTATTCTTTGTATTTTGAATTTCTGACTGTGGTTCGTATTGCGTACTCGCATTCCTGCATTCTGTGTGTGTTGCTTTTGTTTTGAGAATAGATGCATAAGAGGTCGGACTTGAGATTTTATATTTTTCTTCAATCAATTTTCGTGCTTCTGGAAAGGGAATGTTTTGTGTATATTTAACTGTTATGATTTCTTTTTCTTTTTTGAATTTTTCACATAATTTTGAATTTGCGTGATGTCCTAGACCGCAGTTGGTACATTTGAGGGCGTTAGGACAATCTGGTTCGTTATGCTTGAATGCAGACTCGCCACATTTACCACAATGTTCTTCTTTAGTACACCTGGACTTGTGGTGCCCAAAGGCTTGGCGATTGTAGCAACATAACGGGTTTGGGATGTAGGCATCAACATGTAATTGCAGATATGCCACCTTTATTGTTTTTGGTAAGACGGGTGTTGCAAATGTGAGTATGATAGTATTTGTATTAATAATTGTATCATTCCTCTTTATGGTTATTCGGCGAGCAGCAGTTACCAACTGTGGTGCAAGCTCGCTGATAATTTCTTCTTGAGGTACTCCGGAGAGATCCGGGCACCTGATGACGCCTTTGGAAATGTTCATAGAGGAGTGAGGGTAGCATTTGACTTTTGTGTTTAAAATGTTTGTGATTGTTAATAAATTATCAGTGTGGGATTTTTTTCAGTTTCAATAAGGACAGTTTTGTTCTTTAATTTTTTTATTTGTTTAACATGTCCAGCGATGGAATGGACAGTTTTCTGAATAACGAAAGGTGACATATCTGCAACAGGCCTTTCCCCGTTCTCCGATTCAATGACGAGAAAACGACTGGTTGCTCACTGTTCCTCAGTATCAGATTCTTGTTCTGTTTTTTTATGCTTATTTGTAGTTTGTGCGTTATGTGATGCCATGCTAGGCGTTAAGAATTCACCCTCCACGCTTCTCACCCACCTCGGAGTCCAACAAGGGGACATTTGCTGTGGATATCCAACAGTCAAAATTCCAAGAATACGTAGAAGGTATACTCATATAAAGCTAACGCATCAGACCCCCCATACCACCCAGCGGACATAACCCCTTAACTAAAAAGTCAAAGAGCCACACCTATGTTCCGCCTAAAGAGTGGCATGAGTATAGCCATATAGCGTTTGGAAATACATGATTAACCATTGCGCCACCGCCATAAAAGACCCTGTATATATAATGTTTAAAGTAGAACAATATAAAGGGTAAGTAAGATACAGTGTACAAGTACTGTCTGAACAATAAGGTCTGATCCCTTATAGCTGGCGTGACAAACCGATTGATCAGATCGGGTCAAATCTGACCGCCCGTCTAGTTGAAGTCCGGATCAAGGTGGTGTGTTGCAACGTGAATATAACCAATGACACGGGTCGCCACCCACGGTAAACAGGTGGGTTACACTTCGGGCGGGTCCTACCCCTCTGCTTAGTAAGGAGCAGTTGGTTGATTCTTATCACCCCACCACCGACTGGGGGGGGGGGGGGGGGGGGGGGGGGGGGGGTCAAATGTCAAATCGTGTCCGGTCAATAACTCTGGCACTTCTTGACGGATTTTCAAATAACTTGGCACAAGAGCTCACCACAACAACATGATGTGTCACGCACAAAATCTAGGTCCGTGGCTCCAAGGTCAAGGTCACACTTAGAGGTCAAAGATCAAATTGTGTCCGGTAAATAACTCTGGCATTCCTGGACGGATTTTCAAATAACTTGGCACAAGTGCTCACCACAATAAGACGTGTCGCGCACAAAATTCAGGTCCGTGGCTCTAAGGTCAAGGTCACACTAGAGGTCAAATGTCAAATTGTGTCCGGTCAATAACTCTGGCATTCCTGGACGGATTTTAAAATAACTTGGCACAAGTGCTCATCACAACAAGACGACGTGTCACACACAAAATCCAGGTCCGTGGCTCCAAGGTCAAGCTTAGAGGTCAAAAGTCAAATCATGTCCGGTCAATAACTCTGGCATTCCTGGACGGATTTTAAAATAACTTGGCACAAGTGCTCACCACAACAAGACGATGTGTCGCGCACAAAACCCAGGTCTGTGGCCCCAAGGTCAGACTTAGAGGTCATAGGTCACTTCAGGGGCATTTGTCACTTACTGTGACATTTCGTGTTTAAAAAAATCTATTTTTAGAATTTCTGGCCAACCTAAAATTTTGCTAGGATCAACTAGACACCAAGAGCAACATTCCTGTGAAGTTTCATGAAAATCCGTTAAAAAGTTTCAGAGGAGTAGTCGCTACAAGTTTTTACTATTTAACTCTATGTAAACAAAGATGGCCACTGGCAGCCATGTTTAATGTCGAACCATATTGATTTTCGACAAGGACCAACATCATGTCATGCTGATCATTTTAGAAAAAGTCCCATATCAATATCACTTATAGTTTTCAAGAAGTAGTCGCTAAAATCTTGTTTTTTATGCTAGCAAAGGGTGGCATATAGTAGTCGCACTGTCTGTCCGTTCGTCTGTACAATCGTGTCCGCTTAATAACTCTGACAATAATGGACGGATTTTCAATAACTTGGCTCACCACTATAAGAAGACGACGTGTCGCGCACAAAATCCAGGTCCGTGGCTCCAAGGTCAAGGTCACACTTAGAGGTCAAAGGTCAAAACAAAGTGCTTTCGTGTCCGGTTAATAACTCTGACAATCATGGACAGAATTTCAAATAACTTAGCACAAGTGCTCACTACACATAGACGACGTGTCGCGCACAAAATCCAGGTCCGTGGCTACAAGGTCATGGTCACACTTTGAGGTCAAAGGTCAAAACAAAGTGATCTCGTGTCCGGTTAATAACTCTGACATTCATGGACGGATTTTCAAATAACTTGGCACAATTGCTCACCACAACTAGACGACATGTCACGCACAAAACCCAGGTCCGTGGCTCCAAGGTCAAGGTCACACTTAGAGGTCAAATATCAAATTGTGTCCAGTCAATAACTCTGGCATTCCTGGACGGATTTTAAATAACTGGCACAAGTGCTCACCACAACCAGATGACATGTCACACACAAAATCCAGGTCCGTCGCTCCAAGGTCAAGGTCACACTTACAGGTCAAAGGTCACTTCTGGGACATTTGCCACTTACTGTGATATTTCTCTTCTTTCAATTTCTTTTTCTTTTTTCATTTTATTTTCTTTTTTTCAATTGTTTTGTGAATTGTTTTTTGTTCAATATTTTTTTAATTATTTTTTTTAATATTTTTTTATTATTATTTTTTTTAATAATTTTTATATTTTTTATAATAATTTTTAAATATATCTGTTGGTTTCATATTGCTCCAAGGTCAAGGTCACACTTACGCACCTGTTATAAACTGTTCAGATCTATCAGAATACAGTCGCAATAGAGGATCGTTCATGAGGTAAACATAATGTTTGTAATACGATTCATTCTATAATCATTGTGTAGTATTAGTAGTAGTAAATCTCGTGCAAATCGTATAATTTAAAAGGGATTTGCACTACTTTTGGGGATAAAACACGGTGCAGAAAATTCATTGATTTGGCATAGATAGTGTTATGAAATTCTGTTTTATTAAGTTGCTGTTATTTAATTTCTAATATTCATTCTTACATATTCTAAACAACATACTGGACTATGGATGTGTATATTCACTTTCAATAAAAAAGAAAAAGAAGTTAATGATTGGATGCACCCGAGGTACTGAAATCAAAAGTACAATATCTTTTTTACGAATTACTTGTATTCAAAACACTAGCTATCAAAATGTTTCCTTATAAATGTGACACACTAAGTCAGCATTGACACTTGCAAGAAAATTGAAGTTTAAGGAAAAAATGACGTTGTAATTTTTACCATACCCCACCCACTTTATACTATTGGCGAACCCTGAACAAGGAAGGTGGCACTAACAGCACGGAATTTTTTTACAATTGTTTCTGATTATTTCTGACTAAATAACCCATGGATGTATTAATAAAAAACAGTAGAATAGTAAAAACTTGTTACAAATAACGATTAATTAAAAATTTAATTACAGTTTCCAGTATAATAATTACTAATTGAATTTCATGTTCCATTGCTGCAAAGCCAGTAATGGCTTCAAGTTTGGTAAGATCAGAAGGAAATTGAAGGCCTCATCATCTTAAAAAAGGCAAAAATAGCATATAAAACAAAATCGAGGGCCATAACTCCACTGTTTTTGGTCAGACTGAGCGGGGTTTTGAAATTTTTTTCAGCTTTAAATGATATCAACAATATGGCCAAATTTGGTAAAGACTAGATGAAAAAAATAAAGGCCTATCCATCTTGAACAGGCAAAATACAGCATATTTAACTAAATCAAAAGCCTCAAGTCCGGTGTTACTGGTCCGATATAGCTGAATGTTCGAATTTGTAAGCTTTCACCTATATCAACTACCTGGGAAACTTTGGTAAAGATTGCATGAAAAATAAAGACACTTAACAAGGTAAAAGGTAACGGAAGGACGTTCTAATATATACTTGTGTAGCTAATCATTTTGAGTGGTTAAACACATAATTTTCATTTCATTTAAGCAGTGTCCAAATACAATCCTAATCCTAGACCTGCACCTGAACCGCCATTTGTGAGTTCCGATATACAATAGATGGAGGATGGACAACAGTACTGGCCATCACAATCTCTGCCAGTTGAGCTAAGAAAGTATCCTGCTGTGAACGAGTGTGAAAAGCAATTTAGCAAATAAGGCAATTCCACACAATGGAATATTATTTTTGTTTAACTGCTAATTCTGCTTTTATTTAAATGCTTAGACTAGATGGGTGTTCCGCGGAACACGTGAGTCGCCCGTCAGCGCTTTGTCAGTAAAACAAGGTTTTTTGTACCCATATAAATGACCTTGACAAACTGGCCTGCGTAAGTTTTCAGTGTGACCTTGATCTTTATATTTTAGTTTGGCCATGTCATGTTGTCATGACAAGTAAATGTTGAAAGTTTGATGAAGAAATATCAATAAATGAGAAAGTTACAACCAACGTTTATTTGCATAAATGAGTTCATGATAATCGAAATAACATGCAAGAAGTTGGGATCACAAAATTACTATATAACAGTCAACAAAATGGCTGCTAGGGGCCATCTTGAATGCAAGATCAACATTCTTTTTCAATTAGTCATCATTACGTGGTCCGAGTATTAACTTTCATACCCCACCCAACCCCTTCTCCAAGAAGCGAAACGGGTTTTGCTGGGGTATGAAATAAAACCTTAATTTTGGCATAACAAGTGTGCATTTTGTAAAATTAAAACATTTAATAGATAATTTTAATCAGGTTATCGAATATTTTCAGTAAAAAAAAGTTTAAGCATGTTTTATTGTCAAAATATCCGTTATAAAATCCTGCCAATATAAGCTTTCCCATCGCATAATGGAATTAAGGCAGGACCACGTAATGTGCAGATCGCTTTCGTAAACATCCCATATAAATACCTCTTACCATTCCAACAAGACTAGTAGTTTTAGAGGAGTTGCGATCATGCCATCACCAGGGTGGCCATAGCAATCTCCAAATAAAAATTCCCTGATTCCTGACGCAGCATTGGGTTTCCCTGATTAAGGTAAGAACTTTTTTCATATTCAAACCATTTAAATGAACACTGTTTATAAGTTATACATTAATATGGAAATCATTTTACTAGAAAAAAGTTTATTTTTTTACATTTCATTTTTCTACCTGAAGAGTGTCAATTACATGTACATGTTCAACATTAATTTTTGATTTGTGTAAGTCAGTGCAGAAATAAATTTGCCTTGTTTTTCACTGATTTTTGATTTTTTTTTTAAATTCCCTGATTTTTCCCTGCAGGGAATTTTATTTTTGAAATTTTCCCTGTTTTCCTGAGTCCATGGCCACCCTGCATCACATAGTTACAATTGGCTGATATTTGTCGGAAGAGCTAAAACAGATATCAAAACAACAATATACTTACAATGAAAGCAGTGATACTTCGGATGGGAGAATCCCAGTTGAAACAGCTGTGTACAAACTTGCCACTATCAATAAACGTGGAGACAATCTGAGACACACGGTCAATCTCTTCATCACCTAGATAAAATTAAATGCAACTTCTATGGTGATGTGATTTATAAACTTCGTAAGATTCTTGGTCATGATCACTTTCATACTATCTTTGTTAAACTTGTTAAAAAGTTTATCAAAAGAGGTTATGACCCTATCATTTTGCAACGTATTGCATGCTTGGTGGTGGACCCTTTTACAGTTCGCCACTATGCTTTCCTCTTTAATTGTACGATGACCGGACAGGCTGTGGACCCTATGATGACGCCTACCTAAAACCCATTGGGACGGTGTCGTTTGATGTTTGTCTTTGATCTTTCTTGTCATGCCCTTAATGGTTTATTTTCTTGTTGCTCTGGCTTCTGCCAAGTCATTGAGTACCTTCATTGTGGCTTTCTAGGCTAATGTTTTTTTATATTATATTTACACGAGCCTATTTGTGTTTTACTAATATTGCCTATTGATGCTGCCTTGCTGGTTAGAGATTAGATCATGGCGGGCATTTCTTTATTTACACTGTCCTGTTTTAATGGGATTACAGTAGGGTAAGTGTGAGGTTTGGTGCACCCTAGAACCGGTTTAAACCCCCAGTGGCATTTGTATTTATTATTACTTTTGCCTTCTTGTTTGTTTTCGTGTTTGTTTCTGTGTTTTGTGGTTGACTGTCCTCCTTGAATGCTACTTTCCCTGTCCGATATTTTTATATTTCTTTAGTTTCACTAAAAAATAAAACTAACTTTCCATGTACCCACTGCTCCATTCCTTAATTTCATTTTATAATTAATTAATCTCATTATTAATTAATTCATATTTAGGCAAACACATTGTTTTGGAATTTTGAAATTAGGTTCATTTAAAACCATAACTGAGATGATCCAGTCTAAAGTCAAGCGTCAGCGTAAAATTTTACTCCCATACGTTTGTCTTTATTAACATGATGTCCTCATGCATTAAGTAATAGAGTCCGGTCACACCGAGGTGTTTAAATAACCAACGAGCTGAGACAGACTCTATCTTTTTTGTAGCATGGTGTACTTAGTAACACTGTGACGTCACAGTGACCGTACTCTAAATTTCTATATCCGGTAGTTGTAGTATGGCTTAGCCACGCCCCTTTAGTTACCCTAAATTAAACAATTTAATGCTCTGCATTCATCAAAGGAAATGTCACCGACCATGCTACAATTTGTAAAACAGTATACTACTAATTTAATGCATGTTTATATCTGTTATGTAAACAATAACTGTAAATAGACCAGCCGGCCCTGCAACTACCACTAACCTAATGCATGTTTATATCTGTTATGTAAACAATAACTGTAAATAGACCAGCCGGCCCTGCAACTACCACTAACCTAATGCATGGTTATATCTGTTATGTAAACAATAACTGTAAATAGACCAGCCGGCCCTGCAACTACCACTAACTTAATGCATGTTTATATCTGTTATGTAAATAACTTAATGCATGTTTATATCTGTTATGTAAACAATACCTGTAAATAGACCAGCCGGCCCTGCAACTACCACTAACTTAATGCATGTTTATATCTGTTATGTAAATAACTTAATGCATGTTTATATCTGTTATGTAAACAATACCTGTCAATAGACCAGCTGGCCCTGCAACTACCACTAACTTAATGCATGTTTATATCTGTTATGTAAACAATACCTGTCAATAGACCAGCTGGCCCTGCAACTACCACTAACTTAATGCATGTTTATATCTGTTATGTAAACAATACCTGTCAATAGACCAGCTGGCCCTGCAACTACCACAAACTTAATGCATGTTTATATCTGTTATGTAAACAAATACCTGTAAATAGACCAGTGGGCCCTGCAACTACCACTAACTTAATACATGTCTATATCAAATACCTGTAAATAGACCAGTGGGCCCTGTAACCTACCTCACTCAGTGTGCAGTGCAGTGTATACTGGAGCACAACATAATAAAACAACAATTATTATTACTATTTAGTTCTTATGTGGTACTGAAATGATTCAATGACCTAGTTTACAAATGTTAGTCTATTCTAATTGAATCGAGTATTTCCCGAAGTTATTTGTCTTTGTTAACTGTTTCATTTTGCATTTTTGTAACCCAGGGGCAACTAGAACTATCACTGAAGGTGATGAATACTCCAACTTTGAAAACATTTGAAAGGAAAGGCACATGAAGTTCATTATACAATATTAAAGTGAAAATTCCAAGTCAAACAAAGGGCCATAATTTTGTAATAAATGTGGCAATCAACAATGTGTGAATTAGAGGGACATATAGGGTCATCAGCTGTTATGTGTATATGAAATTTAGGAACAATCCATTCAAAACTGTTTGTATATTGCCAGTAATGACAATATCTCGGTCTGAGGGTGTCTCGCCCACTTCAGAAAACCGTATATGAAATGGTAGGAATATGTAAAAAAAAACAAAGTCAATAAAATATGAAAAGTAGGGAAAGGTAAATGGAATGAAATTATCAGAAAAAGTTAACTGAGGTTAAGTTACCTAACAAAAGTGATGTTTAGGGAAATAAATGCAAAATATGACCTTGACCTTTGTATATTTTGTTGTTCAGCCATGTCCACCAATGCCAACAATACATATGACCAAGTATCAAAGACATAAAGTGAGGCAATCACATAAGTTAAATGAGGTTAAGTGACCTAACCAAGGTTAAGTTTGGGGAAAATAATGCAAAATATGACCTTGACCTTGCTATTTTTTGTCATTCAGTGACGTCCACCAATGCTAATAATACCCATGGCCATGCAAGTATCAAAGACATAAAGTGAGGCAATCACATAAAGTAAACTGAGGTTAAGTTTCCTAACCAAGGTTAAGTTACCTAACCAAGTATAAGTTTGAGGGAAATAATGCAAAATATCACCTTGACCTTGGTAATTTTTGTCACTCAGTGATGTCCACCAATGCCATCAATATGCATTGCCAAGTATCAAACAAAGAAATTAAAAGTTATCAGAAAAAGTTAACTGAGGTTAACCTACATGTACCTTGCCAAAGTGATGTTTAGGGAAAATAACACAAAATATGACCTTGACCTTGGTATTGTCCACCAATGCCAACAATACATGTGACTAAGTATCAAGACATAAAGTAAGTCAATCACATAAAGTTAACTGAGGTTATAAGGTTATAAAGTTACCTAACCTATGATCTTGACCTTGGCAATTTTGGCATTACGTGATGTCCCTTGACCCAACAAAGCATCTGACAAAGTTTCAGAAAAATTTGAGCAGGATTTGTTGAAATATAGTTGATTTAAAATGTGGCGGAAGTGACTGCTATGTCTCGCTACCCACTATCGTGGACGAGACAAAAATGTGTTACCACATTATACAATATCAGAGAGGAAAACATTAATTCTGTAATAAATTAGGCAATCAAGAATGTGTGATGTAAAGGGACACAAGGTCATCAGTTGTTATGTGTATATGAAGTTTGGGAACAACCCATTCAAAACTGTTTGAGAAATGCAAGTAATAAAAATGTGTTACGTGACGGGACACGGCATTACGGACTGGAGGATTCCAATATAGACCCCACTTCACTTTGTGGAAGCAGGGCTTCTTCTTCAATGTAGCTAGGTGATATTTTAATAAAGTATGTTGACTGTCGGTGATAATGTAATGTGTACAACAGTGGAGTTATGGATGAGCGCTCGTTTTTATGCCCCTATTTTGACTAAGTCAAGGGCCATAACTTTGTGGTTCTTGGTACAAAATGAAAAAAAAAAAACTCAAATATGCATCTTAACCAGTCAGGTCAACGTTCCTGTAAAGTTTGGCGACCCTGAGTTAAATAGTTATGGGGGATCGCGTGAAACAAGTTTTTCAGCCCCTATTTTGACTACGTCAAGGGCCACAACTCCGTGGTACTTGGTCCAAAATAAAAATAAAAAACGCTGTGCATCTTCACTTGCTGGTCAACATTCCTGTAATGTTTGGTGACCGTGGGTTAAATAGTTAAAAATGCTAGTTGGAATGATTCCAATTGTAACATTTCGATTTCCAGATCTTATGCTGTGGTGCGATCTCCGTCGTCCGTCCGTATTTTTTGTTTTTGTGGATGGATTTTCATGAAACATTACGGAATGTTGCCCATTATTTCTAATTGATCCTAGCAAAAAGTCACGTTGATTAAAGTTCAAGAGGGCCACTAAAGCTAAAACAGATTTTTAAAAAACAAGTTTGTAGCGACTACTTCTTGAAAACTATATCGATATGGGACATTTTCTAAAATGATCATCATTGTTTACATAAGAGTTATATTGTAAAAACTTGTAGCGACTACACCTCAGAAAAGACTTGATGGCTTTTCATGAAACTTCATAGGAATGTTGATATCTAGTTGATCCTAGCAAAAATGCATGTTGATGTGAAATCTAAGATTGCCACCAAAGCTAGAAATAGATTTTAAAAAACAAGAAATGTCACAGTCAGTGACAAATGCCCCGGAAGTGTGCAAGTGTGACCTTGACCTTGGAGCAATATGAAACCAACAGATATATTTAAAAATAATTTCAAAAAATCAATCAAATAAAACAAACAATAAAAATCAAATAAAAACAATTCAAAAAAAAAAATTCCAAACAATTCCAAAAAAGACATTTCAAAAAGAGTTTTGGAAAAAAAATTCACGACACAACGTCTTGTTGTGGTGAGCAATTGTGCGAAGTTATTTGAAAATCCGTCGATTATTGTCAGAGTTATGAAGCGGACACGATTGTATAGACGAATGAATTTTGACCTTTGACCTCTAAGTGTGACCTTGACCTTGGAGCCACGGACTTGGATTTTGTGCGCGACATGTCGTCTTGTTGTGGTGAGCAATTGTGCGAAGTTATTTAGAAAATCCATCCATTATTGTCGAAGTTATGAAGCGGACACGAGTGTACAGACGAACGGATTTTGACCTTTAACCTCTAAGTGTGACCTTGACTTTGGAGCCACGGACCTGGTTTTTGTGCGCGACACGTCGCCTTGTTGTGGTGAGCAATTGTGCGAAGTTTTTTGAAAATCCGTCCATTATTGTCAGAGTTATGAAGCGGACACGATTGTACACGGGAACGGACAGACAGTGCGACTACTATATGCTACCCTTTGGGGGTATAAAAACAAGTTTATAGCGACTATTTCTTGAAAACTATAAGCGATATTGATATGGGATTTTTTCTAAGATGATCAACATGACAAGATGTTGGTCCTTGTTGAACATTATTTTGATTCGACGTTAAACATGGCTGGCAGTGGCCATCTTTGTTTACATAGTGATATATAGTAATTCCGCCCAATGTGATATACCGGTACTCCCGCCTAGTGTGCTGTACCAGTACTCCATCCCCGTGTGCTGGGCGGGAGTACCAGAGCGGGAGTACCAGACAGCTCACTGGGCGGGAGTACCAGTACAGCTCACTTGGCGGGAGTACAAGTACAGTACACCGGGCGGGAGTACGAGCACAGTACACCGGGCGGGATTACCAGTACAGCCCACTGGGCTGAGTTCCATTTACAGCTCACCAGTCAGGAGTACCAGTACAGCTTATCTGGCTTGAGTACCAGTACAGCTCACCGGGCGGTAGTACCAGTACATCTCACTGGGCGGGAGTACCAGTACAGCACACCGGATGGGATAGCTGGTACAGCACACCGGGCAGAGTACCAGTACTGCACACCGGGCAAGAATACAAGTACAACACACTGGCCGGGAGTACCAGTACAGCTCACTTGGCGGGAGTAACAGTACAGCTTACTTGGCGGGAGTAATAGTAGAGCACACCGGGCGGCAGTACCACTACAGCGCAATGTTCGGGAGTATCAGTATAGCACACTGGGCTGATATACCAGTACAGCTCATCGGGCGGGAGTACCAGTACAGCTCTACAGGTGGTACAGCTCACCAGGTGGGAGTTCCAGTACAGCTCGGGAGAAGCAGTACAGCTTAATTGGCGAGAGTATCAGTACAGCTCCCTGGGCGGGAGTACCAGGATAGGTTACTGGGCATGAGTATCAGGACAGCTCATCGTGTGTGAGTACCATGACAGCTCACAGACATAGGGCAGGCGTACCAGCACAGCACACAGGGCGGGAGTACTAGTAAAGCACAATGGGCGGGAGTACCAGTACAGCTCACTGGGCGGGAGTACCAATATAGCTCACCAGGCGGGAGTACCAGAACAACACACAGGCGGGAGTAGCAGTACAGCCGACCAGGGGGGAGTACCAGTTCAGCTGACCAGGCGGGATAAAAGGGAGTGCACACAGTGCGGGAGTACCAGTACAGCACACTGCGTGGGAGTACCAGTATGTCACACTGGGCAGGAGTACCAGTACAGCACACAGGGCGGGAGTACCAGTACAGCACACGGGGTTGGAGTACCAGTACAGCACACGGGGTTGGAGTACCAGTACAGCACATGCGGCGGGAGTACCAGTACAGCACACTGGGCGGGAGTACCAATACAGCACATGGGGCGGGAGTACCAGTACAGCACACGGGGTTGGAGTACCAGTACAGCACATGCGGCGGGAGTACCAGTACAGCACACTGGGCGGGAGTACCAATACAGCACATGGGGCGGGAGTACCAGTGCAGCACACATGGCGGGAGTACCAGTACAGCACACAGGGCGGGAGTACCAGTACAGCACAGTGGACGGAAGTACCAGTACAGCACAGTGGACGGGAGTACCAGTACAGCTCACAGGAGTACCAATACAGCTCACCAGCGAGAGTCCAGCTAGTAGAGCTAAAATATGACCACAAATGTCCAGAAAACTTCGGGACAGACGGAGCACATTCTTTTACAATTCAACTTCTGGCCTTTGGCTGGGAGAGGGAATAAAATTTAATTATCATCGTCAGGGAAGAAAAACGGAATTACTTGTATAATGTTTAATAATTTTAATATTTTTAATCATATAAAGAGATTTCAAGTTTATCGCTGTAAGATATTTAACAACTACATAGGTATAGATGTTTAATGTCATATTAAGAAAACACAGCTAAAGCTCCTCTGAAAAGGGACACTTGACAATCCTAGGAGTATTTATAATGCAGTGTGTATTCCAAAGGAGTATAATAACCCTACCTTATGTGCCAAGAGGAGAATCCCTCAATGATGTGCCAAGAGGAGAATCCCTCAATGATGTGCCAAGAGGAGAATCCCTCAATGACACCGCATTTTGTCTGGACTGTAATCTATAAAGCACTGAATGTTATAACTTTTAATATGAAGGCCATTTATTTGAGGCCAAGAATCATTATTGCCGGGTGTCCCTTTAATGTATAGAAATTATATCACATTTCCCTTCATCAGTCACCGTATTTCCCCTAATAGTAAGTAGCACCAGCTCCCCTAATAAAAAAAAATCAATAAATAATCAATGTTTTGTATAACCCTAATAAAAAACATCATTTCATTTTTGCATAGTGCCCGGGCGCTACTTTACTAATAGTGGAATACAGTATTACCGTATAATTCCTAATAAACAAACCCCAACCCACCCCCCTCTTTTTTTTCAGATTTTTTTTTTTTAAAACTTACCAAAGGATGCAAGTTAATATGTTTCATTCACAATGGAACACACAAAATCACCAGAAAACTTAAAATCCGATGCATTGATTGATTGACATGCGGACTTTGGTTTTCTTGATAAAGAAAATCATTAAATAATGTCTGATTTAAAAGTTAAGCAAAGCTTTATGGATATCAATGTTTCCACCTTGCGTGCTTTTAACAAATTGTGTTTTAGTGCTAAATTATGTATTTTTGGTCTCAAATAGATGCCCCTTTTCAAAAATGTTACACCCCCAGGGGCATTTATTAGGGATTATACGGTACATTTGAATATGCTAAGATTGCTCACAATTACAGTTATATGCACAAGTTTTCCTTTCTTCATGATATAAATTCACAAAAAGGTATTTATACACCATCACATAGATAGTCGTACTTGTATATCCATGATTTTATTAAATATATTCAAGCAGGTTTCAAGTTAAAATGACACTGAATTAATTAATTGTGATCCTAATGTTAATGCATGACGAAACTTAAAGATTGCCATGTGTCTCTTTAAAGATACATAACAGGAATGTATTTGTCCTCCCATCTCCAGCATAACAAATAGATAAATAGTCTTATCTCAATTTCACATGGCACAGTGCAATAAATCTCAATTTCAAACGGGCCATTGCGATAAATCTCAATTTCACAGTGCAGTAAACTTCAATATTGCATCAGAATAAACACAAATACCATACAGAGTTTACGCATACATATTTTATCACCATCGAGTTTTCTTTCCAATTATAGTATTTACTAAAACTTTTTGAGCAAAAAGGAGTTGAAACGGAAATAAATGTATAAATATACAGAGGATATTTGTTTGTTTTGAGTCGATATAAGATTTATTTTCATCGAGAAGTGAGAAAACTTATATTTTCAGGAGTGTTTTAACACGGGTGATAATATTTGAGTTTTTCTCACTTAGAGATGAAAATAAATCCTATATTCACGACAAATCAACAAATATTCTATTTATTAAGATATACTCAGTGCTCTTGCACTCACAACTTGGAAATTTATGCAGAAAATATATAATGCGCCAAAACAATGACGTCAATGACGTCAACAACGTAAACAACATAAACAGTTGCAGGACGTCATTTTGAGAGAAAATATGTTTTCTATTATATTTTCACCTGTGAAATATAAACAATGAAAATATAAGGTTTTATTTTAATCATAAAATCCAATACTTCACTGGAAATTATATAATATACTCTGTAAAAAATGTTTTGGACCATGGCAGTGTTCGAACCCGTACAATGATCGCTGAACCTTGACATTCGACCATAACCCTTATTATCTCAGTTGATAATTCACAATAGATCAACAATCAACAATAATTATCGTTTACAATGAAAGTTTGCGAAAAAATAATAATCTTTTTACTGGTTACTCGAATGTGTCCGTAACTGTTACTTTTTATGGATTTTGCAACATTTTTTACAGAACCTTTGTGTGTTCGCGATATTTTTTAAAAATCAAATCTTGTTTGGAATTTAATGTTTCTGGTACCAAATTAACCGGGTAGGGTAGACCTTGGTTTCTGGAAAAATATACTTAAATTCTGTCCACTAGTTTTATTTTATATGACTTTATATACCCTGGTCCAAAACTTTTTTTACCGAGTATATATACTCATCAAATTTTTATTTTGAAATAAAAGATGAATTAGTATTACACCATTTTACTATTCATTATACTTCTTTGTTTGAATGTATTTTCATCCAAGTCAATGAATATTTGAGAGAGGAATTAGAACAAACATTAGGCCAAATAAAATTATACCTGTGTTTAGTGTAACATTGCTGAAAAAAATCGGGTAGGTAGGTAGGCATTTTATTTTATTTTATTTTTTTATTTTATTTTTTGGCGAAGTTAATTTAAGGTGGCGATGAGCTTTGATGAATGGGAAAATGTGGTATTTTTTTTAAAAAACTACAATAGATAACAAATGAAATTGTGTATGTGTTATTGTTTCCCAAAAGGCATGGCAACAACTGGCTCTTCTCCCAATCACTTGCAATTATTGCAAAGGGGTAAAACTGTTTAATTTTATTTTTCGCAAGTCCGGAAGAGTGTTAGTTCCAACAGCAGGACAATGAGCACATGAGTCGGCCTTGATCGCGTGAAAATAATTATTTTCAATAAAAAAAAAAGGAGTCGGGGGTGTTTCAGCGGGTCGTTCGGGTTACAGTAAACTGAGGTATAATTTTATTTGGCCTTATTAAACCCTTAAACCGCTAAGCACGAGTATAATAGCCTTTGCATCCATTGAAAACCCAGGTCAGCCTCTCGCAGGCTGATCAGGGTTCCTGTTTCCCCAAAACACCCCTTTGTTACATAAATGGTATGGTCTTAATTCAAAGAAAGAACAGTCCATTATTTATATGTAGCGGGTTGATATTTAAGCTTCTTCAGAGCAGAAGTTTCTTAGGCTATCCATCTACAATTAGGTCTGTCTATTCTATTCTTTACAGTAAATGTAAGTTGAGTTATCTACTACTGGTCTACTTTTTGTCTTCATGGTGGTCTATATGCCAGAGAAGAAAGTCATGAATATAAAATAAATATTGGCATGGGTATATATTGCACAGTAAACTGATTGTTTTAAGGGTTATATGAACGACCGTGGTAGCTGTACTTACTAGTGTAACACTGACCCTAGAGCCGAGATAAGTCGCCGAGAACCATCGCGTTGACTAACTCACGTCACTAATGTTGGTGTTACCAGTTGTCGGGAACCATGTTGTTGTGTAACACATCACTAATGTTGGTGTTACCAGTCGTCGAGAACCATGGCGCTGGGTAACACTCACGTTGGTGTTACCCAACCTGGTACTGCGACAGTGGCTTAGTGGTAGAGTGCCACATCGCAGGTGTGAGATCATGGGTTGGATCCCTGACTGGGTCATGTCATGTGTCTCCAGCATTGTATTCCAGCACTGGGAAGTTGAGCAATTGGCTCACTGCTACAAGTAGGCATTGTCGGTGTATGACAGACAGATTGTTTCAAGTGATGCCACACACATGACATACGCACGCATACACAGTGACACATATGCAGGTGTGCACGCAAACAACCCGGAGATTCTCTGAGGACTGGTCTAGGCTATAATGTCAGTGTTACTCAACTTGAGTATTCATGAGAATTTACCCGTTACAAGATGTAAACAAAACAATAACAAAGTTAAAACTATAAATGTGGAGTGTTTGTAAGTTACAAAGAATTCAATTAAACCTTTGTTTTTAACAAAACGTGATTGTGCATTATTGGGTTATACAAATAGGATTTTACACAAGTGCCTTTTAAATATTGAATTTATTAAACACGTTAGATAAAATTATATGATGGAGGCTGACAACTTCATCAGCCGAGTTTAATAAATTCAATATTAATAGGCATGAATGATAGATTATATTTATCACGTGACTCCAAAAAAGCCTCATGAGAAACATTTGTTGTTGTAGCTCTTTTGTAGCTTCATATATATATATATATTTATTACATTTCTATGGGTGAAAGATTGTGATTTCTCAGTGAAAAAATATCACTAAATCTTAATAACTAACTCCGAACACAAAAATAACTAACTGCGACGTTGAGTTATGACGTCAATAAAGTGTTGCTGACGTCGACGTCATCCGTCGATAACGTTCAATAAAGCGAATATTTTTACTTAGGTTAAAATTATACAAAATCTGAGTAAAATGTAATAAATAAATTGTGAACGATTATATGGAAATCCTTCACTCGATGGCAGACGTGTGTTGTTTTTTCACTCACTCTCTTACGTTCGTTCGTGAAAAGAACCACACGCCTATAATCTATCCCAGCAGTTAAATAATCTCTATATAACATTGCCGTATGATGACGTTGGATGTTTGTACGATGACGTCGTATATTGACTTGATCTTCTCTGTACGCCACTGAATAACGGAACTAACTCATCAATTTCTGTAATCTGGTATTTTAAATGGTTACGGAAATTGATGGCATTTCTGTTGCACACGGGACTGAACGGAAAGGACCAAACAATGATTTGGCCTTCATTTGCATATTTATTTCACTAGTGTAATATGATTAATATAACATGGCTTTATTACACTCCCATGCCACAAGTTATGTGATAAATAGAATTTACACAGCTTAATTAAATAACAAGGGGTGCATGTGAAAGTATTGTTACTATATATATATATAAGAATAAAAAAAGAGACACTATATATAAAAAAAAATAAGTTTGACACTTATACTTCTTGCATTAACATACCTATCTTAAATAAATCGAGAGTTTTTTGATTATGTGAAGTATTTGAAAACATTCGCATGACACAGGGTGTTCTTCTTTTGTGATCCATGGAAAGTATTAGAGTTATCTCCCATTTAGTTAAAACGACATATTTCATATAAAAATATAAGCACAGTATCAAGAACATGGTAATAATAATCTTATTAAATAAATGTTCTGGGTTTAGTGTTAAAATCCCCAAAAAGTAAATGATAATAACCTTGTCATTATAACGAAATAACTACCCAAATTTAAATTTTAAAATAACCTTCCTTTATATTGAAATAAGAACAAATTTATAATTTTTGTAAAGCAGGTGAATTAAATCAGTTTTGCTAAAAAATTCAAATATCTTTTTTAAAAAAAAAGTCCTGCGTATACTAGATAATTATGTTAATAACCTTGTTCATGACCGTTGTGATACATAGCCTGTTATTTACTTGCGAAACTGGCACCATTATTTACTTGCGAAACTTTTTTTTATCAGTATAGTATTGTCGAGCCCTCGATATACATCACAATAAAATGAGCATCGATAATCTCATACAATTGTCCCTCAGAAAGTAAACTATTAAAGGCACTGTGCTCTTTACAACAATCAAAATAATCAAAACGATGTAGGAAGAGGCAAATATTAAATTTATAATACACTCAGTAATTTGAAAATGCAACACTTGGTATTTTTTGAATTTCTAGAGATGTTAAAGATCCTCATGCAAAATGTGTTTTAACTGAAAGAAGTAAAGCAAATCGTATGCAACTGTCGATCGCCCTATGTTAACCTTTGCGTCAAAGAAGACTTGTGTACTAACATAAAATACAGTTTTGATTTGAACAAAAAAACAGCGGACTTAAAATAATCGGAAATCAAAAATGTTTCGTTTTTAAATGTAATGAGTATATGACGAGATTTCGGAAACTGATTGTTCGATATTCAATATCAAGAACCTCCCTCTATTGTCTACTGGTCCAGGGCTTCTTCCACGTATTTTGGAAAAAAGGACCCTTGGGAAATTTCTATCGATAAAAAAGCCAATTGAGAATTATTTATGTCAACATTTTGTAAGTTTGGGTGAGGTAAAGCCTAAAAGGTATAATTAGGAACACTATTACATCATTAACATACCACTTATATTGATTAACATGTAACATAAGGGATGTAAACATTTTTTTTATTTTTTTTTGAAATAGGGATTTTTTTAACTGGGAAAAAAAAGACTATTTTGCATTGGGAAACGGGATCTTGAGAAACGGGATCCGTTTTTTAGCCCGGTGGGACATCTAGAAAAAGCCCTGTGGTCGAAGTCCCACAAATATGGGCCATGTTCTTCATAGAAATTTAGAGTTGTTTGTGGGACTACATATGCTATTCTTACAGGTGTAAATACCTGCTGTACCTTTAACTGGCTCAAATCGAAGACAGATATAAATAAGCTTGACTGACGGATCAGAATTATGTATTTAAATTTTTGATGCATTTATCAAAAATTCAGTTTTTTATAAACTTAGATATTGTCATTTAGACAGATTTATTGTTTATTAATAACAACACATGGAAAAGGATTAGAAAAGCTCGTAATTTCTTCGAAAAGTCAAACTAACAAACATATTGTAAAGCCTCATAGTGCTTTTAACAATATTATAACATTTAAATAAGATAAAAGCTCCAAAATTCAAAAATGTACAACAATAATGCAAGAAAATAACCCAAACATATACCAAACAAAATAATTCAAACAAAAGTTTGTCTACAGAATGGAAGTTAAGGACGGATATAGTCTCAACACAAGAAATATGAACATATAAATATAAACTGACAATTTCATGTCACTTGACAAAACAAGCCTACAAAAAAACAGAAACATGTTTAAGGACCCCAACTACCACTAGAACTATCACCGAAGGTGATGAATACCCCAGCTTAAATTCTAAGTCAAACAAAAGGCCATAATTCTGTAATCAATTAGGCAATCAACAATGGGTGATGTAGAGGGACATAAGGTCATCAGTTGTTATTAGTATATGAAGTCTGGGAAGAACCCATTCAGAATGTTTGAGAAATGCTATTTATAACAAGAGGCCCAAGAGGGCCTGTGGACGCTCTACTGGCTAAAACAGCTCTTATAGATTTAGATAGATATAGCTAGATATAGCCTCTCTTCTCCTATAGATTTAACAAAGGAAAATACAATATAGCATTTTTCAAATAATCAAGGGCCATAACTCTGTTATTACGAACAAGATCTAGCTGGTTTTTGAAATTGTCCAAGATTTCATTGATTTCATGCACAACTAGACATCATATGTAGGCTTCCTGCCATATTTCGTAGAAATCCAACAAGCCGTTTAATAGGAGTAGCGCCGACAAGAAATTTAAAATAAAAATGTCAAAGGGCCATAACTCAGTCTAAAATCAGCGAACTGGAACAAAAGCGTGATATGCACAACAAGACATCTTACCGATGCTTCCTGCCAAGTTTCGTTGAAATTCAACAAGGCATTTAAGATGAGTAGCGCCGACAAGAAATTTTAATGTTAGTGTCAAGTAATAAAAAAGATAATGAAAAAATAATTCAAAAAAAAATCAGATCTATCAAAAAAAAAAAAAAAAATGTAATTCAAAAAAAAAAAAGTTACCCAAAAAAAAATGTAATTCAAAAAAAAAAAAGTTACCCACGGGGCGCGTCCAAATTTGACATCAGGGTCACCATTTGAACAAACTTGGTAGAGGACCATAAGCTGATGCTACATGTAATACATGTGAGCTCTGTGCCATGTGGTTCCAGAGAAGATATTTTTCAGTTTTTCCCTATACAAGCCTAAGTAAAACTGTGACTCCCAGGGTGGGACCAAATGTGACCAAACCCCCAGGGTGGGGCCAAATGTGACCAATGGGTCACCATTTCAACAAACTTGGTAGAAGACCATAAGCTTATAGCAAATGCAAAATATTAAACCTCTGGCTCTTGCAGTTACAGAGAAGAAGATTTTTTCAGTTTTTCCCTATACATGTCTATGTAAAACATGTGACCCTCGGGCGGGGCCAAATGTGACCCGAGGGTCACCATTTGAACAAACTTGGTAAAGGACCATAAGCTTATAGTAAATGAAAAATATCAAACCTCTGGCTGTTGTAGTTTCGAGAAGAATTTTTTTTAAAAAAAATCCTATATAAGTCTATGTAAAACTGTGACCCCCGGGGCGGGACAAATTTGACCCCAGGGTCACCATTTGAACAAACTTAGTAGAGGACCATAAGCTGATGCCACATGTAATACATGAGGTCTGTGCCTTGTGGTTTCAGAGAAGAAGATTTTTTAAAGTTTTTCCTATATATCTATATGAAAAACATGCAAAACCTCAATATACAAACTTTGGACCCCAGGGGCACGGGCATTTTTAATCCGGGGACATTATTTGAACAATCTTGATAGTCTAGGCCCAGGCGATCATTTTAAAAGAAAAACTGTTGAAATCTGTCCAGCGGTTCTGGAGAAGAAGATTTTTTAAGGTTTCGACTATATATGGTAATGGCAGCCACCTTCGATGTAGCGCTGACCTAGTTTTAAAAAATCTAAAAAGCATTCATCTAAGGATCATCCATGTGAAGTTTGGTCAAAATTAACCAAGCGGTTTCTGAGGAGAAGTCGTTTGAAGAAAAGTTAACGGACGACAGACAGACAGACAGACGACGGACAACAGACAACACACCATCCCATAAGCTCTGCTTGCCCTTTGCCAGTAGAGCTAAAAATGTGTTATAGGATGTGACACGACACGACAAAAATGTGTTATGCGACATGACGAGACGTTATGGACAACATGATTCCTATACAGCCCTCACTTCTCTTTGTGATTTGTTTGTTTGCATGGACCGTTTTACGTCATTTTCACACATTTAAGGTTATATATATGATGGTCTATTTTTTTATGATGGAGGCAGACCACCCACTTTTTCTGGGTAGAACCAATACTGTACACCTCCCGCCATCCGTAACAATTGACACTTCCTCACATACAAGTCAAGCTCCCATTGGGATATGAACCCGCAGCGAGAGGCGAGAAGGAAAGCGAGGCTATAATTAATCAGGCACACACATGGATATGGGTTTGGCTACCTAAATAAAACTTGCAATATGCCAGTGTACTTAGTACACTGCAACTATGACACACGTGTCTATATAAACTTTAAAAATGCACCAGAATTTACAATTTAAATTCTCTAGGGACCATGCCTCCAAAGGCATTCTAGTGCAGAGATGTACTTAACCAATCTTTAGGTTTTTGCCATTCAAAGTTATACATTAAGTTTGTATTTTTTCTTGGCCTTGCATGTACATCTCTAAAGAAATGTTTCGGCTCTTGAGTCACAAATTTATTTGGTAGTTATGATGTACTATATTTCTGGCTGGGCCTAACCGTTTATAGGTTTACCACCACCAATTTCAAATAAACTTACAAGGTGTAGTCGAATGTAGTACCTTTTAAAAAGAAATTCATCCTTTTTTTGTTGGAAAGGGGCAAATGGCCCATTTCAATTAGATTTTGTTGATGTATTTATAAAAAGTGTTTTCACAGGTTTTAATGGATATTGATGAATATTTTCCAACTTTCGAATCTTTACATACACTTTGTGAGCAACTATCGATGAAAACCGCTGTAACCTTGACCTGTTTAGTTTTTGTATAAAATTTTCTTACAAGTGGATAGCTATTTTTCTATACACAAATTGCACAGCTGCATTACCCATACTTGAATTAAAGTTACAGAACATTATAAACATGTGACATTTTAACATTGGTGTCAATGGTGAAAGTATTGGTGTTTTCATAACATATACTATAGATCATGTACTGATCTTGGACTGAAACAAATTAATATATAATGCAAAAAACAGACATAAAACAATCACTAATATAATGAAGTTTCGATACAACTCATAAATGATATGTTTCCATTATAAGATGAGCATTGAGCACACTGTTAACGATCTACAATAGTCTCCCTTGCATTATATCAAGATTAGGCAACAGTAGTTTCCCTTGTATGCATGATCTCCCTTGTATGTATTCAACAATAATCTCCCTTGTATGCATTCACCAGTACTCTCCCTTTTATGTGTTAACAGTAGTTTCCCTTGTATGAATTCATCAGTAATCTCTCCATCAACAGTCATCTCCCTTGTATGCATTCACCAGTACTCTCCCTTTTATGTGTTAACAGTAGTTTCCCTTGTGAGAATTCATCAGTATTATCTCCCTTGTATGCAATCCAGAGCAGTCTCCCTTTTATGCATTAACAGTATATATGATACTCTCCTTTTATATGATACTCTCCCTTATATGCAATCAAAAGTACTGGCCCTTGTATGAAAATTCAACAGTAATCTCCCTTATATGCAATTAATTGAACAGATACATGAACACAGTACCGGTATTATCTTCTCAATTTATGGCACAACTCTACTCATTGTTACAAGAGAAGTACTTCATGAACGGGCAACCATTTTTTAAAGAGCAACCACAAGCTCTATTTAAAGTGTTCTTGCACCTGCTACTTGTTATTAGTATACTTTTTTTTTATTATTATCGAAAACCGTTTTATCCATTAAAGTTCAATTTCAAATCGTTTGCTAATTTTTTTTCCTACAAGCTAAATGGACATAATGTTTTTTTAACTAAGGGTGCTAACAAGAATTCTCAAGACATTTTTTTGTAGGTATATTTTATGTAATTTTCCAACAGCAGACGTTTTTTATATAATTTTCCAATATGTAAACTTAGCAGGAGACATTTGAAAAGAGTTTTTATAAATATAAGACAAATATCTTTTTGACCTGTTGTTTAAAAGCATGTTTAAAACAAAAAACATCGTGCATGAATCTAACTCTTACATGGGACAGTTGAAATGTGACAATTAACATGGTGGTGCATGAATATATCTCCTAACACAGGAGAGTAGACATAAGTTTAACTTCTTACATGGGAGAGTTGAAATGTGACAATTAACATGGTGGTGCATGTCACAGGATGACCTTAGTGGTTGGGCTAACTCAGGAAAGAATCAATGACGGTGAATGCATTTACATAAGTTTAATGCAACTTTTAAAATATGTTTAATATATATACAATTATCTAAAAAAACAAGCGAATACACAAATGAACTATGAAAAGAATGTTCTCCTGAACGTTTAAGACGTTCTTAGTATTGTTATAAATACTGAATGTCTAAGACACTAAAGTGTTGTTAAAGCTATAACAATGTTGATCTAGCGCGATAACTGTGATGCGCGAGAGCTCATGAAGATGATGATGCGCGAATTCAATGGATGATTGTCATCAAATGCCTTCTGTAAGGGTTGATGACGCGATGCAATGATAGTTAATCTCCACTGAGATTGTGAATGATATTCCTCCAGTGAGGACTGGTAACGGGCCCACCTTGTGTCCCGGGGGTTGTCGTTAGTAAAACCTGGCTGCGCAGGTACGGGGACCGTCTCCACCGCTTGTAACGTTAGTCGTGGAAGCTTAGCTCCACTCCTGGATATCCAAACCTAGATGGCTTACTCCAACCCTGGATGGCTTATATCCTGGATGGCTTAATTCCAACCCTGGATGGCTTAGGCTGTAATTATACATACGTTTTAGATGTCGGTTGACAAACATAACAATCTTGCATAATTACCATTACCCAAACAAATCATTATTCGATCAATATATGTAAGCTGTACTAATGATGAGTAGCAATGTATACATATTCTACAACGCCATGTATACGCTATGTACGTCGCGGTTAATCAATGCCCCTAATACATGTAATATAAACATGATCAAATTACTCATATATTACACTCACTGAGTTATGCATGCACGCATTTATTCTTGTCACTCATCTCATTGTTAACTAATGTTGACAATCGTGTATTACAATCACCGAGTTATACGCCAACGTTAACTAATGCACCTAATATCCACTGTTATCAAATTAATATTGTTTTACAATTAATGATCAATTACAATAATTACATCTAATAAAGTAACTTCAAAATCATATGCTAGTCTAAAGTTATGTTTGAGAAACATCAATGCTAACCGGATGTCGTAACCGCCAAACAAGATGGCGCCGCCCACTGAATACAAATATACGATAAAAGTTTGATAAAACTACTAACCACATGTTGCCTGTGAAATTTGCCGTCCAATCTCTGTTCCAACAAAGTACTATCGATTATCCCGGCGATAGCTAGAAGACAATGGGTTTTATAGCAAACATTACGCCCAAATCATTATTTCCCCCGTTCAGTCCGTGACAAACGTGGCTAAATCTACAGTATTGAATCTACACGACAGGCCCCTTATACAATTTTGCCGTTTAAGGAAAATATACCTATACGTTTACATGCATTAGCACAAAACTAAACTTATGACACGGCCTCTCTGGCGGCCACTTAAAATGTGCACGCTTTTACGTGTTACATGAATAGATCATGAATATTGTGAAATTGTTTCAACTCGAACAATAGATTTTGGGTGTAACCGATACAAGAGCTATATACGACCAGTACGCTCTACCCGTGACATTTTGTGACAGTGCATGAATATAACTCCTAACACAGGAGAGTAGACATAAGTTTAACTTCTTACATAGTCTAGATCATCTGCGACACTTGCTTATTTTCAAGACAAACATCTAGAAGTGTTGTTCTAAAAACAATTGACACATTAGCCATTTTACCGAGATTCTGGTATCGTTTCTGATTGGTTGATACAGACGTACCCTCTATCGTAGATGTATAAAACGGCATAATCACACTAAATTAATAAATAAACAAAGGGGAAAACCTCATCATTATAGACAAAAAAAATGTGGATGGTCAAAAATACTATAATATTTTTCTAGTACGGAAAATCAGTAATGGATGTAGAGACATGAACGAGACGTAATAGTTGGCCATTACATAAGTAGCTCCATTAACGTCTGTATATTTTTGGTAAATATAAAATGACTGTTGAGTTCCGGTTTACTTGCGCGCGCAGCAGGCTATGTATTACGCTTTAATAACGAACGCCATTTTGCGACGGATCCTGGTGTACAGTAGGTCGATGTTATACGTTACATTGGACATTTCAAGCCATTGTAATCATTGCAAAATCGTGGACGAGAATATTTTTGGGCGAAAGCTAAGTACCGTAGATAAGTTTTACTAGGTAATATCAGTGAAGTAAGAAGAGACATAATAACACATTTTTAAAATACTAGCATCCGTCTAAATGTAACTTTTAAATATCTTGTAACATGACACAGTAACTCGCAACACCGAATGAGATAATTTTGTATAAAAAAAAAATAATATCACATGAAAAACTTTAACAGTGCAGATACATCAGTTTAGCATTAGTTATATTTTCCTAATATTGTCATATTAAAACGGCATAACAAATCAATTTGTTACTATGATAATTTGTTAAATAAAAATGAAACGTTAACACACTTATGCGTGTGTTTTTTGACAAATCCGAATGAACATAATCTATTTCGTATGTGTTTAGTTTCATAGATGCATATAATATAAATAAAATTGAAAAATAATAATATTACACAATCATGGTATATATTCGATGTCAACACACCACGGGTGGCCAGTGTTTGCCAGTGATTTATGGCCTCTTTGATCTAAACAAACATCCTGCTTAGGACGACCAATTAGCCACGGGGCACTGTATAATTATGATTGGAGAAACCCTTTATTTCTTTTGATCGCAATAAACAACTGCCATAAAACCCTGCGTTAGCGCCGCTTCATTTAACTGTTTTTTGCGTGATTATATATCTATGTAGGTCATATGGGTTTGAGAACTTATAGTAAAAAAAACACTATCTCCAGGACGCATAATTTATGGTGAAATGCATTGGAAAGCGCTCAATTGATACAGACATTAAAAGTTGTTGTTCGTTGTTCAACTGCTGGAAAGGACATTTAATTAACCAAAAGAGCACCAACACAGATGGGTTGAATAAGAGTTTTTAAAACATAAAGCGTTTACATAAACAAAAAGTGTACCACTACATTCTTTAATCATATTTCTCGACAGCGAGGTGTTTTTATTGGAGGAATTAACTAAAATTAAAAAACCTAAAGCGGATTCCTACAGCATCGTCGTTGGCTAGAATCGGCCATGTATGGCCGTTTTGGTCGACACTCAATGTCGTCTTTAAGACAAAATTAAGGTTTTTACATAACAAAAAGTGTACCACTACATCCGTCAATCATATTTCTTGACAACGAGCTGTCTATTTCCTAGGAATTAACTAAAACAAAAAAAATGTATAGCGAAGTCAAACAAGATGGCATTTCATAATCATTGGATGGAACCGGCATGTATGGTCGTTTTGTGCGATATCTATGCAGTTGTTAAGACAAATTATTAGACAAAATTAAGGTTTTTGCATAACAAAAAGTGTACCACTACATTCTTCAATCATATTTCTCGACAGCGAGCTGTCTATTTTCTAGGAATTAAATAAAACAAACAAATTAATAGAGAAGTACAAAAGGGTGCATTTAATCGGCATTGGCTAGAATCGGCCATGCTGGTCGATATCTATGCAGTCTTTAACACAAATTATTAGATAAAATAAAGGAGTTTTGCATAAAAAAAGTGGACCACTACTTTTTACAATCACAGTTTTCGACGGCGAGCTGTTTATTTTTGAGGAATGAATTAAAACAAACAAATGTATAGCGGATTTGCGCCATCTCGACATCTCTGATAAACAATACTTTAACGAACACGGCCGACCAACAGTTTGTGCATTTTATTTTATATCAATCAATTCACTGTAAAGTAACGTAAAAATACCCAAAATGTCAATATCAACTATTAGAAATTAACAACAAACAAGTTCTGTGAAGTAAGATGACCTAATAATGCAAAACAGTCAAATATTTTACAATTTCACAAAGCAGAGCACTTCACCGATGGAAACAAAATGGCGGATATTCAGAAAAATTTACCGCTAAAACGAGGTTCCTTCCACTTCTCGAAGCCATACGAGATTTCAGTCAGCTGCGCTATATCTCCATTACGGGTCACCATTCACTCTCTTCTTACTTCACTGGTAATATGGCATATTATTGTTGTGGTGGAGAAGTAGGTCATGCTTCACGGCCACGGGGCTGTCCACAAGTTCATGAATGTACATGTGGCAATGGCTGTGGGCAGTGTTGAGAACTTGTCACACACCATTACGGGGCTTATTTGAAAGGGATGTTGTGGAGTGTCTATATGGATTTATAAGATTATGTTGAGTGAGAAAAGGTTGGCCTATGTGGGGCAAGAGTTGTTATTGTTTTTATGGTTGTTATTGTTTGCGCATGCGCATAAGTCAGGATGTCTCTGTCCTCACTTTGTCACAGCCATCTTGAAATTATTTTGTTTTTGGATGTTAGTTTTAGTTCAAGCAGGAAGTGTTGGTGAAGAGTTCATTTGAAAGTACAGGTGGGTAGATGCAACATTCATTTAGTGTGCAGGTGACGTAACTATGATTCGTTAACTGAATAGCTGTCGTTTTGTTTTTTCGAGGAAGACTTTTGGGTTTTCTTGTTCATTCGTTTGCTCGCATAGATGGTTCGAAATACCTTTCAAGAGCATTACTATGTCTTGCACAATAAGTGAAGAAATTATGTTTTTGTGAAAGCTGAAGTTAAACAGATTTCCGCACGCGACATACCTTGATGGGTGGTTTTCCTCTAGCCTAATAAATTGGCTCCTATGCAGTTTTTTTTTTATTCTGACGTTCTATGTAACTGCATATACGTTGATGCTCGCCAATACGAAAAATTTCAAAAGAGCATTAAACGTGTATTTTAACACACTAGTTTTCCTCGTGAGAGACTGCTGTCAATCTCTTCACAGCCATGTCGAAATTGATTGTTTGTTTTTGTATGGTAGTTTACGTTATTGTCAACACATGTAAGATTATATCTGACGGTCGATTTATTTTTTGGTGGAGACGGACCACCAGTTTTCCCGGGTAGAACCAGTTCTGTACACCTCCCGATGCTTATGGATGAAAAGGCAAAGTAAATGGTTGCTGCGCATTTTGGAAAGTCAACCTGGTAACGTTGAAATGTTATTGACCAAAAGTGA
Source organism: Cyrtodaria siliqua (assembly GCA_037043455.1). NCBI lineage: Eukaryota > Metazoa > Mollusca > Bivalvia > Adapedonta > Hiatellidae > Cyrtodaria > Cyrtodaria siliqua. The sequence goes on along the minus strand of JAWPHD010001110.1, from coordinate 98,035 downwards.
CACAGAGACAGATCACAGAGCAAACACACCGAAGCATTGAACGGTAGTTGCTCATAACTGCGATAATGTTGTCTCCGCAATAGTATAGAATGATAGAGAGAGAAAGAGATCGTCTTAAAGGGTTTGCTGTCTGAAATACCACTTGAGCTGTAAAATCAGGTTCTTCGTGCGCTTTAAAATGTGAGCATGGCCATGTAAACGCATGTTCGCAACAGGGTGAGACAGGTCTCGAAAAGCCATGGATTGACGTGTATGATACTGGAAATATTGTCTGATCTCGTGTATGTTTATCACTAATCCGAGCCTTCTCTGACCTTACCAGCCCATTTTACGATTTTTGATATTTCATCTGGCTGTGTATAGTAAAAACACGGGGATCTCCTCTCCCTCGCGGGTGAGGAACTACCCTCTTGGTTTTAAATCAATATATCTATGTAAGTATTCATTGTATTAACATTTCAAGCATATAAACCGATTATCAATATATTTATTTACCTATCTGAACCGAAATATTTGTTTTATTAACCTTAATAAAGTTGTAACGGTCAACCGTTTCAGACGAAGTGAAAAAATATTACATTTCCAACATTTGTTATTATTCAGGTCAAATGTCACGTGATCGTGACCGGTGCGTCGATAAATATTTCCCGCAAAATTAAAAAAAATCAAAATTGCAACCAACTTTTCCTTTTGGCACTAGCAATAATCTGAACAACATTCAATTGTTTATTTTTAAAGTTTAGACCCTAATTATGCCCCGAGAAGAGTTCGCTCCACTCCAAAAATCCCTCGATGCTGTCAGTTGATAGTGGACTTATTTGATGAGGGGAATATGAATGCCTTTACCTCTCGCGAGAATATCACGGGAATTTAATTAATATGCAAAATGACAATATGGCGGATATAGTAAATAAAAGTGTATTTCAAAACATAAATGTTTTATTGTGTCACTACCATCGATAAAGGTGCAGTTTTATCATTGCAGCTTGGTATAATAAACATTAATTGGTCGATCTGTTGAGCTAAATTATCGTAAAAAATCGACCCGACACTGCAAACATCGTTGAAAGTGCATGACTGTGCGTTTTTAATAATCCCCCGGTTTTCACTATAGGAGTTCCTCTGACCCTATAGAGCCGCAAAAAAAAAATAATTTAAAAAAGGCTTTTAGGGTCAGAGAAGTCTCGGATTAGTTTATCACTAGAAATATTGTCTGATCTCGTGTATGTTTATCTTCTTTGCGTTTGTGGAGAAAGCCTGTATTAAACTATTATACGATACTGTGTTTCCTTGTCTTTGCAGTGATCTGCTTCAGCTGGCAGGTGCTAGGCGATTGTGGATTTTGCAGCCTGTTTGCATTTTGGCGCCCTTTGTTTTCTATTAAGGTATGTCCTGATGGTAGTCGCTGTGTACCTTATATGTTATAGTGCATTGCATGTGTGATAGTGTCTTGGGTAAACCGGCATGACCGAGATGGCATATTGAATGTCTTACAGCTGCGTTGTTGAAGTGGCATGACCCAGATGGCATATTGAACGGTTTGCAGCTTTGTTGGTTGAACTGGTATGACCCAGATGGGAAAGGCACAGGATGTCTAATGTTAAAACTGTACACAGATGGTTCGAAACTGCTTTCAAGAGCATTACCGATGTTGCTTGTTGTCATGGACAAATCAGGGGTAATTCCATTGCACGTCCTGCCATAAAGGTTGACTGACGTGTGTGATACAGGACATTTTATGTCGTGTATGTGTCTTTTCTTTGTTTATGTGGAGAAATCATTTTTTTATAACATCTCGTGTTTCCTTGTCTTTGCAGAGTTTAACATCTGTTGCCAGGCTGATAGAAAATTGGGGATATTGCACGCTGTCTGCGTCCTTGGCTTCGTAGTCAGGTATGTGCTGAAGGTCTTAGTTATATATCGTATATGTGGACGTGCATTGCATGTGTGATATTTATGTGTGTAAACTGGCATGACCCATAATGGAAAGGGGCATCAGTTGAAGACATGTTGCCTCATGCATATCACTAGGTAGGTATACACTATAGGATCTACCGAAGAACAAGTGGTTGGTCTGTGTTATGCCAAATAAAAACAATACCTGTGTTTCCGGTGGCCGGCCCGACCGACCCTATTTTTATGGGGCCAACCCTAAAACTTTCAATGAAAAAAAAAAGAAATTGTTCTGAACAATGATTTATTGCAATATATCGAGGTAAACTTACATTACAGAGGAACTTTCAGTTGTATCATCAACTTGTATGGGGTTTATGAGATAAATACATGTAGCATCTCAAAATATCTTGCTCGAAAAAGAAACTTATATAAATTTCCTACCTACTGACCCTAATTTTTTAAAGCATGCAATAGGAAACACACCTATTTATTTTTTTTCCTTAACAGCCTACATGGTGGTGGAACATGTTCTTACAAGCTTAAATGAACAAAAGACCATATGTATGGACAAAGGTTAGCTGTTTTTTTTTAAATGATCACCATGACGTGATGTTGAGCCATGTCGAAAACTAATTTGATTCCACATCAAGCATGCCCGCCAGACATGGAGTGATATAATAAGGACTTGTATAAAAAATTGTTGCGCCTACTCTGAAACTACTTGGTGGACCTTCATGACACAGAGGGATGTTGCTCTTGCAGCCCAGTTGAACCTGGCAAATCTTCAGGCTGGGCAAAAAATGCAAGACGGCCGGCACTGTTAAAAGTAAGCTTAAAACAAAACAAATTTGTAGCGACAACTTCCTAAAAAGTATAACTGATATTGATATGGGACTTTCTGTAACATGATGTACATCACATGATGTTGGTCATTGTCAGAAATCATTTTGATGAAACATGACTGGGAGCAGCCTTGTCTGTTTACACAGTTAACTATTTAAAAATTGTAACGACCACTCCTGTGAAAGAACTTGACAGATTGTCATGAAGCTTCACAGAAATGTTGCTGATGATGTGTAGTTGTTTCTAGCAAAATTTCAGGTCGGACTGAAAATAAAAACGGCGGCCACGGTTAGAAATGGATTTTTAGATGAAACTTGCTGACAAAATAATTAGCCGTCAGTAAAACTCACAGAAGTTTGCAGTTTTGCTTATTGCCGACGACTCAGATTTCGCCCAACATGGATAAAAAACGAAGTCGGTCAAATTAGAGCGAAGTTTAAAGCGACTTCGCCTAATTGCGAGACCTCTGATGTAGTCGGTGACATGAGTATTGATTGTAAACACTTTCTCTACAAGTTATATTATTCATGTCTGACACAAACATATCGAAACTGCATGGGTTCAGAAATTCAATTCACGCTAAAATCAATTGGAGTGTGATGCAATATATCGCTAACCAGTCAGACTGTGTTTTTTTTTATATCGACACCGTAAATGGCGGGTGAACGAACATACATGAGGTCGCTGTTCGGAAAGTCTGCGTCCGCGACCGTGCAAGCGGTGTCGGCGAATCTGAAAGGGTATGGCTGAACAACAAGCGTAGTTACCAACCGCTAATAATTAGTTATGGCGTCTATTATTGGTTCAATGGAGACAAAATACTGAAGAGATCAGCAGAGCTTATGCCGTGGTGCTGCGTCCGTCTGTCTGTCCGTAAACCTTTTTTGTAGCGACTACTCCTCTGAAACTACTGAATGGATTTTTTTGAAACTTTACAGAAATGTTGCCCATGAAGTCTAGGTGATCCTAGCAAAAAATCATGTTGATGTGAAATCCAAGATGGCCACCAAATATAAAAATAGGTTTTTAAAAAACAAGTTTGTAGCGACTACTTCTTGAAAACTATAAGTGATATTGATATGGGACTTTTTCTAAAATGATCAGTATGACATGATGTTGGTCCTTGTCGAAAATCGTTTTGATTCCACGTTAAACATGGCTGCCGGCGTCCATCTTTGTTTACATAGAGTTATATAATGAAAACTTGTAGCGACTACTCCTCTGAACTACTTGACAGATTTTCATGAAACTTCACAGGAATGTTGCTCTTGATCCTAGCAAAATTTCAGGTCGGCCGGAAATTCAAGATGGCCGCCACGGCTTAAAATAAATTTTCAAAATACAAGTTTGTAGCGACTACTTCTTGAAAACTATAAGTGATATTGATATGGGACTTTTTCTAAAATGATCAGCGGCCGTCTTTGTTTACATAGAGTTATATAGTAAAAACTTGTAGCGACTACTCCTCTGAAACTACTTGGCAGATTTTCATAAAACTTTACAGGAATGTTGCTCTTAATGTCTAATCGATCCTAGCAACATTTCAGATCAGCCAGAAATTCAAGATGGCCACCACAGCTAAAAAAAGATTTTTAAAAAAGTTTGTAGCGACTACTTCTTGAAAACTAAAAGTGATATTGATATGGGACTTTTTCTAAAATGATCAGCATAACATGATGGTTATCCGAGTCGAACATTATTTTGATTCGACGTTAAACATGGCTGCCAGTGGCCATCTTTGTTTACATAGAGTTATATAATGAAAACTTGTAGCGACTACTGCTCTGAAACTACTTGACGGATTTTCATGAAACTTCACAGGAATGTTGCTCTTGATGTCTTATTGATCCTAGCAAAATTTCAGGTCGGCCGAAAATTCAAGATGGCCACCATGGCTAAAAATAGATTTTCAAAATACAAGTTTGTAGCGACTACTTCTTGAAAACTATAAGTGATATTGATATGGGACTTTTTCTAAAATGATCAGCATGACATGATGTTGGTCCTTGTCATAAATCGTTTTGATTCGATGTTAAACATGGCTGTCAGCGGCCATGGCTAAAAATATAATTTCAAAAAACGAGTTCCTGAAATCAAAATCAATCAGTAGAGCTTCAAGGTCATTGACCTCTTGTTTGTTGTTGTTGTAGAAGTTAATTTTCCGCGCTTATTTCTTTTGCCACCTCCCTGACGAATGTCTGCGTGGAAGGGAATAAATCTTAATGACAGTGTACGAGTACAGGTTGCAGACCATAATATTAAATGTGTTGTTGGATAATATGGCACTTTCTTTATATGAATAACAATAAAATATCCACATACTGCCTGTCAGCTACTACAGTGTCTGTGAGTACACAAATGTACTTATTGTAGCTTACTATAGTGGTGAAAATAATGTTCAGGTTATATGCTGCAGGGCGAGTGGTAGATTGGTAAGGGCAAGTAGCTATTTGGTTCCACTAGTCCTGCAGCGAGAGTTGATTTTTCCAAATTTTTACACCCCTGCTTCGGTTAGAATGTAATTTGTCGATAAGGCAAACACGCATTGTTACGAAACCCAGATTATGAACAACTCAGTAAAATATGTATATTGTAATACTCCCCGATGCACCGTATCTTGAGATATCTCAATATATGTCTAATTTATCTTGATACTCCACGTTGAGATATCACATTAATTTTTATCTTGAGATATCTCAATTTACATCGATATATTTGTATTGAGATATCTCAATTAATCCCCATAAATCTCAATGTATATCTCAATTTATCTTGAGATAACAGTCTTGAGACATCTTAAGTTGTTTTGAGATAATTATCTTCAGATATCTCAATGAGTCTTGAGTCATTGATATCTCCAAATAAATTGAGATATATTTTACAATTTCTCAAGATGTATCGCAACTTATCGTGAGATATCTAACTTGTGATATCTCTAAGATCCCATGTGTCTTGCGGTCGGTATATGCAATTTTAGTAGGATTTTCTAAGTTTGAGTTGGGCTTTATGCCATTTAAAAACTAACCTTTGATGTAATTCTTGGGTTTGCCTTAGCACTGTTTCATTATATTGACAGTATGCTATCGCTAATGTCCCGTTTAAGTACTGGTTGCTATGGTATTTCGATGTCATAGTAAGATGACGTTAAATATAGAATAGCATGTGGCGTGACGTCATGTCATATGACGTCATTATGTCTCGTCGCGTTAAAAAAAAATTCGCATAATATAGCGGCTTTATATCAATTGAGTTAAAGGAGGGCAACCTTTTAGAGTGGAAATGACTTCTGATCGCACATTTCGGACCTTTTTTCATGCTATGGAAAAAAAACAGACCGAAAGGAAAAAAATGCAAAAAAGCTGTTAAACGGGCTACTTCAGGGTTGTCTTAAAAAGGTGCTGTTAGGCATGGATGACATTTATAATAATTATGAAGCACATGTTTGATGTTTACAGGTTTGAGTAGTTCTAAGTTTATTTTGGTGTATTGGATTATGCATTCTTTGGGTTTTTTGGAGCCCGCAGTTAGTAAAAATCATGTCGGGCATGTACATTTTACAAGCATGTTAAAAACAAGACGAAAATGCCAAAATAAATCGGAATGAAATCAGACACAAAAATTAACGACAGCTTGTATACTAAATTAAAAGTCGGTTTTTATTAGCTCGACTGATCAGAGATCAGCAGAGCTTATGCCGTGGTGCGGTGTCCGTCGTCCATCTGTCTGTCCTAAATTTTATTTGTAGCGACTACTCCTCTGAAACTACGGGATGAATATTCATGAAACTTAACAGAAATGTTGCCCACGAAGTCTAGTTGATCCTAGCAAAAATTCATGTTGGTGTGAATTCCAAGATGGCCACCAAAGCTAAAAATAGATTTTTAAAATACGAGTTTGTAGCGACCACTTCTTGAAAACTATAAGTGATATTGATATGGGACTTTTTCTAAAAGGATCAGCATGTCATGATGTCCGTGTCAAAGTCAAAAAATATTTTTGATTCGACGTTAAACATGGCTGCCTGTGGCAATCTTTGTTTACATAGAGTTATATTGTAAAAACTTGTAGTGACTACTCCTCAGAAACTACTTGGCGGATTTCCATGAAACTTTACAGGAATGTTGCTTTTGATGTCTAATTGATCCTAGCAAAATTTCAGGTCGGCCTGAAATTCAAGCTGGCCGCCACAGCTAAAAATAGATTTTTAAAAGATAAGTTTGTAGTGACTACTTCTTGAAAACTGTAAGTGATATTTATGTGGGACTTTTTCTAAAATGATCAACATGGCATGATGTTGATCCGAGTCGAACATTATTTTGATTCGACGTTAAACATGGCTGCCAGTGGCCATTTTTGTTTACATAGAGTTATATAGTAAAAACTTGTAGCGACTACTCCTCTGAAACTACTTGACGGATGTTGATGAAACTTCACAGGAATATTGCACTTGATGTCTAGTTGATCCTAGAAAAATTCAGGCTGGCCGGAAATTCAAGATGGCCACCACCGCTAAAAATAGGTTTAAAATACATAAATTTGTAGTGACTACTTCCTTCTGAAAACTGTAAGTGATATTGATATGGGACTTTTTCTAAAATGATCAGCATGACATGATGTTGATCCTTGTCGAAAATTATTTTGATTCGACATTAAACATGGGCGCCAGTGGCCACCTTTGTTTACATAGAGTTTGTATAGTAAAAGTTTGTAGCGACTACTCCTCTGAAACTACTTTGCGGATTTTCATGAATCTTCACAGGAATGTTGCTCTTGATGTCTAATTGATCCTAACAAAACTTCAGGTCGGCTGGACATTCAAGATGGCCGCCACGGCTAAAAGTATTTTTTCAAAAAACAAGTTTGTAGCGACTACTTCTTGAAAACTATAAGTGATATTGATATGGGACTTTTTCTAAAATGATCAGTATGACATGATGTTGATCCTTGTCAAAAATTATTTTGATTTGACATTAAACATGGCCGCCAGTGGCCATCTTTGTTTACATAGAGTTATATAATAAAAACTTGTAGCGACTACTCCTATGAAACTACTTTATGGATTATCATGAAACTTCACAGGAATGTTGACCTAGCTATCAAAAATCTATCAGTAGAGCTTCAAGGTCATTGACCTCTTGTTTTGTTTATACATATGCATCGCCGGAAACAACTCTCGGTTTCAGAACAGACTGGTTTTTATTTGCTATTTACGAATGACGTTGGGGACGAATGAGCAATATTTAGTATGAATCAATACCGCAATGTAAACCCGACTGATAATGAACTAAAGATCATTGACTTTTTGTATAATATGTTACCGTCACTTTTGCATTAAACTTATTTAAAATGTATGCTCTTTTAGAAAGGCGTTTACATGTTCTAGTAAATTGTGAAACAGATCCGTATTTGATTTTAAAACGTTAAATGCTCGTTAAATCACAAGTTTTTGTTTGTTTTTAGCTCTACTGATCAAAGATCAGCAGAGTCTTACTGTGGTGCGGTGTCCACCCTTAACTGTTTTGTAGCAACTACTCCTCTGAAACTACTGGATGGATTTTCATGAAACTTTACAGGAATGTAGCCCATGATGACTAGTTCATCCTAGCAAAAATTCACATTGATGTAACATCCAAGATAGCCACCGAAGCTAAAAATAGATTTAAAAAAAAAAGTTTGTAGATTTAAAAATAAAGTTTGTAGTGACTACATCTTGAAAACCATAAGTGATATTGATATAGGCCTTTTTCTAAAATAATCAACATATGACATGTTTTTGGTCCTTGTCGAGATGGCACCCAGCGTCCACCTTTGTTTACATAGAGTCATATAGTAAAAACCTGTAGCGACTACTCCTCTGAAACTACTGAACGGATTTTCATGAACCTTCACAGGAATGTTGCTCTTGATGTCTAGTTGATCCTAGCAACATTTTAGGTCGGCTGGAAGTTCAAGATGGCCACCACGAATAAAAATAGATTTAAAAAAAACATTTGGAGCGACTACTTTTTGAAAACTAAAACTGATATTGATATGGCACTTTTTCTAAAATGATCATCATGACATGATGTTGATCCTTGTCGAAAATTATTTTGATTCGACATCAAACATGGCCGCCAACAGCCATCTTTGTTTAAATAGAGTTACATAATAAAAACTTGTAGCGACTACTCTGAAACTACTTGACGGATTCTCATGAAACTTCACAGGAATGTTGCACTTGATGTCTACTTGATCCTAGCATAATTTCAGGTCGGCCGCTATTTCAAGATGGTCGCCCTTGCTAAAAATGTTATTTTAATGTCTAGTCGATCCTACCAAAATTTCTGGTTAGCCGGAATTTCAAAATGGTCGCCATGGCTAAAAATAATTTAAAACATAAATAAATCTGTAACGACTACTTCTTAAAAACTAGAACTGATATTTAATCAGATATGGAACTTTTTCTAAACTGACCAGCATGACATGATGTTGGTCCTTGTTGAAAATTATTTTGATTCGATATTAAACATGGCAGCCAGCGACCATCTTTGTTTACGAGAGATATATAGTAAACATTTGTAGCGACTACTCCTCTGAAACTACTTGGACAGATTTTCATAAAAATTCACATGAATGCTAATCTATCAACTCCTAATAAATTATCCTTATAATAGAGCTTCAGGGTCATTGACCTCTTGTTGTTGTCCGTTTTCAGAGATATAAACAATAATCCAAGCCTTCCTTCTCTTTGCCAGATGCATTTCACAAGGTAACACTCACAACAGCCTAAATGGAGTTCATCAAAACTTCATCAAAATGTGAAACTCATTGAAAGGAAGCACTGCATTGTTATTCAGGTCAGTTGGTCAAAGTTCTAGGATGCTGTTAATTTAAAAAAAAATATGATGTCTTATGAAATTTGGCACGATTGAGGAGTATCCATTATTTTACGATGTGTGATTTCACATATAGTGGACTTGGTACTTCGCTGAATTTGCTTGTTTTCACTGGGTTTCTTTTTAATGAAGTGTTGGAATTAATTTATAAGCATTACCTGCAGCTTCATCTGGCACATACAAAGGACATACTGTAAGAGTTAAGATCAGTGACTAGAATGGATTATGTAAATATACATAATTTGAAGTAAAATATGTTTAATCTAAATTTAAGTTGGCTGATTACTTTTTTGTACGCTCTGTGCTGTTGGGAACATCTCTGTAGTGTAAGGAAGCATGCTTTTCTTTCGAGAAGAGAGATCCAGGTTCAAGTCCTGGCAGGGAACCTGGCACACTTTCTGAGCTGTACAAACTTAGTTCTGGGATAATCACAACTTTAGAATAAATACATATAACATTGTTCATTACACAATTGTCATTGTTCATTACACAATTGTACTAGTGTTAAAAAATCATTCCATAATATTTATTTGCGCTTCCATGAAAGTGAAGCGGCTATACGTAGTGTTACCCTTATCGTGAAATATGGAAATGTTTGTTAGTGTATATAATACAATGTTTGTTACTGTATATAATACATTCATCCGAACTGGCATTTTGAAATCAGACAAAACCAAAAGACAAAAGACAATGTAACTATAAGGCTTTGAATACACTTATTATATAACTTCATTGTTTTATTTATAAAGTACTGAAGTCGGCAAACACAGATTATGTCCCCTTCCCAATTCTGGACATGTCTCACTTGACTGATAATCGATCGGTCAAATTCTTGCTAATATGTCATGCTAATCATATCATCCTTTCACTGCCTTTCAAATATGTCCGTACTCCCCATGCTATAATACATGTATTATAGCTTTTCTTGTTTATATATATATTACAGACACTTGTTTCCAGATGTTTAAATATTTTTCTGCAAGAATGGTCAAGTTGTTTGTATTTACAATCAAGCGTCGAAGACGAATACGACTACCTCTTACATGGGAGGGTTGACAGGAAGTTATACATCTAAAACAATGTATTAATATGAAATAGGCACTACCTATGTAACGGGCAAAGCAATTTGATAGCATGTACACTTTTTACCCATCTATTTTAAGGGTCAGAACTAACTATAAATTTGATCAGATCTTAATTTTAAAGTCAGGAAATACTTATAGATAGATATTTGCACAAATATGTAAATAAATATATTTGTAAGGCCTTATAAAATAATACCCTTGTTTACTGCAACAATAAGTAGTGGGTAGGAAGGTCAGCTTTTTGTTTTATTTTGTATCTGAAATTACTTTAAACTTGAGAACAATAAGATACGGATAGATTTGAGTGCATACTTTATTTGATCTTTTCCTTTACACAGAAAATATGCGCAAGCGTTTCTGGTGCAGTTTTTGTGTGAGTCAGTGTATTTAAATTTTCGGGGGCTAACAAACTGAAAAGTTTTCGGAAAAAATAGACTCGTTTTATTCTCATAAAAGATGTCGGCAGCGTTTTAAAGGAGATGGTCCGGTCTCGGTGAACACATGTTTATTTGTAATCCGAGCCTCTGAAAATGTCATTTCCCAGTCATGGATCTTTCCCACATTCTAGGCCAAAATGCCCCTTTCCAGACCAGTCACCTAGTAAAAGGCTCTGGTGGTGTTGAGGAGGGGGAGGGGCAAGTTTGTTTTCCTCTCTTTAACTGTTATTAGTGAAATTTATTTTTTGTTATCTGTTTAGTGTTATTGAGAATATTTAAAGGGAATGTAGCGCCACAGCCAAACTATCTTTATTATTGAGAGTTCTGGAAAAAATGAATAAAGGTGAAAGAATTTTCAAAATCGGATGATGAACAAAGAAGTTATGATTATTTGAAGGTTCTGTTGAAACGGATATGGAAGCCGCCATTTTGAGAGCTATGACATCACAGTTCTATTGACCATATATGGAATATTTATAAATATGAAAAATTACTGATTAAAAGGAAAGATGACAGCTACTTTATGAAAAATATGTATCATACGTGACTTGATGGCAATAATGCTTTATAAGTAAAGGATTTTGCATTCATTTGCAGCAACTTTCTTTGCTTTATATGATTTTGATCAATACTCCATATATGGTAAATTGGAACTATGACGTCATAGTTCTAAAAATGGCGGCTCCCATATTTGTTTTAGAACAACTTTTAAATGGTCATATCTTTTTTGTGTATCGTCCGATTTTGATAATTCTTTCACCTTTTCCCAAGTGTTTCAGAACTCTCAGTAATAAAGCTTGTTTGGCTGTGGCGCTACATTCCCTTTAATTAATCTTTGTTACCTGTTATTATGAAATTCTTACTCCAGTCCGCATCCATTTCATACACAATTAATCATTCATTGTATCAACGTACTTTGGCCGTTATCTAGTCAGTGCCTGTGTCATATTAAAACATTATTGTTACATTTTTAACTTGCGCTTAAGGTAACCATATGTGTAAACTTGTCTAGCCTTTTCCTGATTTTATGTCGGATCTCTTTACTGGAAACACATATTTTGTTCTATCATATACTAAAATAAACTCTTCTAACTGAAATAAACTCTTCTTAATCATAATTGCTGGTATCATATTTTGTTATAAGGGTCGAAATTCGACCCATTCCGTCTCAAAAATGTATTTTATTGCAGCAAACCTCACCTACTTGGAACCCATTTAAAATTCGATTGAGTCAAGAGATTAGTCTCCCTTTATTATAAGTACACATTTGTTTTTTCTCGAGGTTTTGCGAATGTGAATTTTAGAAACGCTAACAAGAAATTTGCAACATAGCTGCGTTAATTTATTTGTTTATTAAACGGAAACATTGCACAGCAAGTTCACTTAATTCGTATTTTCCGTAAAAATAGCGGAGAATAAGGCCTGTGACATGTAATAGTCGCACGTCGTAGAGAACGCTAACGCGCTGTGGAAACTTTCTTTACGACGTGTGAAACTTACGACCTATACCGATTACGACGTGCGAAACGTACGATCTAAACCGATCACAGACGCTTCAAAATTGAAGCGCTTCAGAGTCCTAGAAATAATGAAAAACTTATAGAAAACTACTGGGTACTTCATAAAAATGTAAGCATTCTTCAAAATTAATTATTTCTGTTAACAACGGAACGCCGGTAAGTTACTTTTGGCTTTCAACTGTTAATCACGTCTGCGTGACTTCACCGTGAGACAGGAAGCTGGTCAAAAATGCGACCGGAAGTTTCAAAATGGCGTCGTCCGTGTCGTCTGCCATCTTGGAGACAAAATTCAAGTTTGACGCACTACGAAAATGAAAATTAGTAGCGTTAGTTAGTGAGTATTTAACATATTCATACCAATGCCTACATGTACATACGTGTAACCTATAGTCGGGCTTTGCCCGACCTGCCTTTGGCAGGTCGAGCTTTGCCCGTATTATTTTGTTGTTATTTTGTTCCAAGTGTACAACTGTTATTTAATTCTGTGGAATTAAAAGCATTTGTCAGCAAGTTTACATAATAATATACTTTGTTCACACATTTTGTTCCCAGCAAAAGATTAATGAATATTCATACATATATGTGATGGAATATGGACGATAGATGATGGGATTTTTAAGAACATTTGTCAGCTCCAGGCTATTTCATTTTCTTCCGTCCAGGGGTTGTATTTATATCTGGACGCAGTTCTCTGTACTGAACCTACAAAATAAAGGTATATGTCAATCAAAGTATCTAGGGATATGTCAATCAAAGTATCTAAAATGGTCAATGATTGGTTGCTGGTTCTCTAACATGGTCAGTGATTGGTTACTTATTACCTAACATGGTCAGTGATTGGTTACTGGTTCTCTAACAGGGCCAGTGATTGGTTACTTGTTATCTAACATGGTCAGTGATTGGATACTTGTTATCTAACATGGTCAGTGATTGGTTACTGTTATCTAACATGGTCAGTGATTGGTCACTGGTTTGTTATCTAACATGGTCAGTGATTGGTTACTGGTTCTCTAACATGGTCAGTGATTGGTTACTTGTTATCTAACATGGTCAGTGATTGGTTACTTGTTATCTGACATGGTCAGTGATTGGTTAGTTGTTCAAAATATGATTGATTCCAGGGATGGAAACTAACGGTTGCCCGTTCGCCCGGGAAGACTAAATTTCAAGCTGGGCGAGTAGATTTCATAAGTCGGTAGTCCGCCCGGGCGACTAGCTTTTTCGACAAGCTAAAGTCGATTTCCTCGGCATTATTCGTTAATGCGGGACGAATAACATTTCAGTAGAAAACAACAACAAAGAAAATATTTCTTACATAGTTTATTAAGCGATTAAATGCAGTAAATAGTCACAACTCTGTTTATTCAACGATAAAATACAATTTAAGTCAACCGGATATTGGGAAACTGACGCATTTCCGTTTTGGGACATTCTAAAATGCGGCTCCCGTTCTTATTTCACGGAGCGCGAACGTTACGGTATTTGATGTTATTCACAGGGGAATCTTTTAGGGCACTAGTCAGCTTTTAGGTGACTGGGGCCAGGGCCCTCAGGAAGGGGAATTGCAAAAAGTATGCTGTTTTCCTGTATTGTAGTTTAACATATTCTAATATATATTTTTTTTTTTTAAGAGGGGAATTTTTCACAGGAAAAGGGTGAAATATATACCATGCCAGAGTAACTGTAATGGCCATGATCAGACTGTAGTGAACTATAGAATATAAATATGCCTACCTACCGACCCTAGATCATGCAATAGGAAACACACCTATTTTTTTGCTTGGCCTAAATAAAGTAAATTTGTTGAAATCATGTTTGTTAATGTGTTTGTTAGTGTGTCGAAAAGAAAAATACAGAAAATCTGGGCTCATAAATTTTCAGCTGGGCAACCAAAATCCAGAATATGGTTGCCCGTTTGGGATTTTGGTTGCCCGTTTGGGCAACCAAGCTTTAAAAGTTAGTTTCCATCCCTGTTGATCATAATCAAGTTTTTCAGATATAAATATTGAAATATAACAAAGCAAGCTTAGAAGTTTGTAAAGTAAACTGGCAGTTCTTGTGAAATATATGGGTCTTTTTAGTTAAATTTTTCTGCCGCAAATGTTATGTGATTAACACAACAAATAATGCTTCAATTATTAACTCTGAAACAGATTTAGAATTTGAAACTTGTATAAATTATGTTTCCTTAAAGGGACACATGGCAATCAAAGTTATATTTTTTTCTTCAGATCTCAGCGGGGTAGGATCTTAATAACATTCCTCTTTTCCCCTACTTAAATCTGCCCTTGCTTCTTGGGTACAGCTTCCCTAATAGCTATTTTAGTCAATGATGTGTTAATTTATGTAACTGATAGAAAGAAAACAATACTTTACCAGTTCACTATCTGACGGCACCCTGGACAGGAAGTCAAGAAACTCATTGTTTGGTATTGCGTTGGGTGCCCGCAACTTCTTTGTAAACTTATTGATACCTGTCAGTGAGAGAAACGAAACATTTTTTTGATTTCTAGTATTTTTATTATATACTTAACGCCATTAAAAGTGCAAGTTCTTTTGTTTTGTGTTTATTTCCAAGATCGATTGAAGTGTTATGTACATGTTAGAAATTTTCCACATTCCCTATAAATCTGGTGACCGATCAAATTTATGTATTGGAAGATGTAAAATAGGAGTTACGTAATCGATTTTGGAGACATTTTAATTAAAAACAAACACAAAATAAAAAAACTTGCACTTTTAATGGCGTTAAAGAATTTCCGAAATAATTCTTGAAATATTGGTCTGGAATACTGGTTTGGATTTTGACTTGCTGTTGGAATATTGGTGTGGATTTTGGCTTGCTGTTGGAATATGGTCTGGAATATTGGTCTGGATACTGACTGGCTGTTGAAATATTGGTCTGGAATATTGGTCTGGAATACTGGTTTAGATTTTGTCTTGCTGTTAAAATATTGGTCTGAAATATTGGTCTGGATTTTGGCATGCTGTTGGAATACTGATCTGGAATATTGGTCTAGATACTGACTGAATGTTGAAATATTGGTCTGGAATATTGGTCTGGAATACTGGTTTGAAATATTGGTCTGAAATATTGGTCTGGATACTGACCTGCATTTGAGTTGTGGTGGGACAAGTTCAATATTTAAAGGTACTGTAGGCAATCTGAAAGAATTATGGGTGTCCATCCAAACATGAACAAGTATGAGGACTACTGCAGAACAATGCAAGTTCTCTACTGGCATGCATTTCTTACAACAATAAGGTTGCTATTGGCAGAAGCAAAGCTAATGAAACCGAACTCTTATACTAGTATGTTAATTAGTATTTTTTGTGAAAGTCATGCTTTTAAAAGTATAAAGAGCCTTTATCAAACCTTTTTTTTTTTAAACCGTCCATAATGGCACCAAGTCAGTCATGTTACACAAAAATGAAATCTAAAATGAAGGCAATCTGGAAGAATTGCGAGTGTCGATTTAAACACGAATACAACTATCACGATGTGATGTGTTTTAGTTGGATATTCAATATGCGCATGCACTAAGCTAGGCCCCATGAAATGTCCAATTAAATTATTAATAACAATGAAATAGTTTGGTAATGCCCCAGTCACACCAACCACGAATGCCTGTACGAATCCACTACGGATGGATTCGTAGTGAATCCGTAGTGTATCCTGGGTTATTCGTGGTTATTCGTAGTAGTTCGTATGTATCCGTGGACCCACCCCGAGAGTTTTGGACATGTCCAAAACTCTCGGGGTCAGCACCACGATTTTTCCATCCGTAGAGCATCCTTAGTGGGTTCGCAGCGATTCGTAGTGATTCTTAGAACATTCCCAGCATACCGGGAATGACCACGGCTTACTACGACCTACCACGACCTACTACGAGACACTAGGGTTTCAGTAAGGTTATCTCACGGTTGGAGCATGGTTTAGTACGATCTGTACACGAACTTGTACGGCCTATTACGATCAAGTACGGTTTCATCGCGAATAAGGCCGAATTGCTGAAATACAGGCCTTTTTATTGCACGATTGCGGACCCCGTGGGGAACCGTGACACTCCATACTAGTCCGTACTAGTTCGTACTAGTTCGTAGTTGTCCGTACTCGAACCGTAGTGGTTCCAGTCATTTAAACATGTCAATGGCGGTGTTTCCTGTGCCAACCTTGCTGCTCCTTACCGTACTCAACCGTACTCAAACCGTAATGTATTCGTAGTAGTTTGTAGTATTTTTTGAGAAATGCCCATCTGGGGGGCATCCGTGTGTGGTGGGGGGGGGGGGGGGGGGGGGGACAACCGTAGTGGGTTCGGGGAGACATTCGTGGTTGGTGTGACTGGGCCATTAACAAAGCACAAATACAGTGCTCAACGGCATACAATAATTACTTTACGTTAACAAACATTTATCATATTTTACTGCCTATGCACTAAGAGACTAGGTACGTACCCCACGCCAAAATGAGATATCTCACTGGAATGTAATATAGAACTATAACTCCTATGGACAGAACGATCACTGCTAGCGACGTCAACCAGGTAACCGACCAAGTGAATGTGCTGAAATTTATACATATAACATTATTGTGATGGAAGTGATAATGGTCTAAGTCTTAATGGTATAGAGCTAGTCTGGACATGAAATTGTCATGACATTTATCATATAGTACACAC
Organism: Cyrtodaria siliqua; assembly: GCA_037043455.1. Classification (NCBI taxonomy): domain Eukaryota; kingdom Metazoa; phylum Mollusca; class Bivalvia; order Adapedonta; family Hiatellidae; genus Cyrtodaria; species Cyrtodaria siliqua. Next base: position 80,700 of record JAWPHD010001110.1, on the reverse strand, counting down.
ACACACACACACGTTTTGTAATTAGCTCGACTGGCCCAAGGCCAGCAGACTGTTGTCTGTTGTCCGAGTTGTCTGTTGTCCGTCCGTCGTACATCCGTTAACTTTTGTCTTGTTTACAAGAAAGGGACTTCATTATTAATCGGATCTTTACGAAACTTTACAAGTGTCTTTATATCAATGAAATCTCAGATGAGTTCGAAAACCAGCCAGATCGGATAAGTAACACCAGAGTAATTATGGCCCTTGTTTCGCTGAAAAATGCCATATTAAGCCTTGTTTACATTCTAGCTTCTTCATTTTATATTTGAACTTTACGAAACTTTACCAGTGTATTTATATCAATGGAAGCTCGGATGAGTTCGAAAACCAGCCAGATCAGATTAGTAACACTAGAGTTATGGCCCTTGTTTTTCTGAAAAATGCCATATTTAGCTTTGTTTACACTCTAGCACCTTCATTTTGCATATGATCTTTATGAAACTGTGCTAGTGTTTTTATATCAAGGCAAGCTCAAATGAGTTCGAAAACCAGCCAAATCGGACCAGTAACACGGAAGTTATAGCCCTTGAATTACTGAAAAATGTGTTAAGTTTTTGATGTCAACACTCAAGCACATTCATTGTTCATCCGATCTTTACCGATCTTTACCAGATTATTTATATCAATGAAACCTTGGACGAGTTCAAAAACCAGCCAGATCGGACCCACAACACCAGAGTTATTGCTCTTCATTTTCTAAAATATGCTATAATTTGGCCTCGTTAACATGATCTGGCCTTCATTTTTTATCCGAAAAAAGCGGGGTTCTAATTAGGCAATCAATTATGGGTGATGTACAGGGACATAAGTTCCTGAGTTGTTATGTATACATGACGTTTGGGAACAATCAATTCGAAAATGTTTGACAAAAAATATGTTAACAGGTCATCATTATACAATATTAAAGTGGAAAATTCTAAGTCAAACAAAAGGCCATAATTCTGTAATAAATTAGGCAATCAATGATGACAAAATGAATGATGGGTGATGCAGAGGGACATAAGTTCATCAGTTGTTATGAGTATCTGAAGTTTGGGAACAATCCATTCAAAAGTGTTTGAGATGTGCAAGTATTAAAAATGTGTTACGCGATGCGCCGAGACGCGAAGTGACCCAAATGTATAAAGGGATGGGATGCGACGGGACGGGATGTTGGGGACAGCATGATTCCTATATAGCACCCACTTCACTTTCACTTTGTGAAAGCGGGAGTATAAATAATTACTACAAACTACCCATTCAGTTTTTTTTAAATGGGTATTTCACTCTTAGATTATGAAAGGAAAAAACAAATTGCCACATTGCCTGTTTAAATGCATGTCAATCCATGAAAGTTAGTATTGTATAAAAATTCAAATACAAATTAATAACTTTAATTTATAACTGCTTTTACAATAAGCTTACATAATGATTGGATTTCGCTTCATCAACCCATACATTGCTGAATTTGCACCCCTTTTGTTTTCATTTGACAAGCGTTGCAAAACAATATCATATTTTTATCGTTTGCTACAATTATCAACCAGAGAATGTTCGAAATGCATGAGTGGTTTCATGTTTCATCACCGACAAAATATCATAAAAAATTCCCGATACAAAGGTTGACTCATCACATTTTGGAATATAGACTGATTGTTTGGTAAATATTGAAGAAACTAACCCCCAAATAACAGCAAAATCACACTACAAAACCGTTTATTAAAACTCTATCCAGGTATTCATGTCATATAATAATGTATATATGCTAATTAAAAGTATAGGTTTATTCACGGGTTCTTAAAATACTTGTGATTGAATATGTGTAAAATGAATTATGTGTTGGTAACTTCTTAATTCAACGCTACAATTTTGAGAATTGGCCTTGCTGGTTAAAGCCGTTTATATCGTGTCTATAGAGTTCACTGTCTAATAGTCGAACTGTGTAGACTTTTTTTGGATACCGTGTAGATAGAATAAGATGGCGGCCAGCAAAGCATGCGAGAGGTATGTACATTGAAAATCAACCTCTTCCTTTGTACATTTTGATTATTTCGATCAATCAATTTAACAGGCATGCACCTAAATGCTCGATGCTTAAATTACATACCCGTCTTATGCCCATGCTAAACAGTCAAAGCCCGTAATTGACGTTCAAAGCTGATAGAATGCAGTTTTCAAAATTTGAAGCGGTGACCTCTCACAGTTTTTGACCATACGTTTGTTTCTAGCCGGATTTGTGTCCAGTTTGAGGTTAAAATATTTAATATTTGAATGACAGACAGTGACTCTGAGTAATAGCAAACACGCTGCTGATCTGTAGAGCTGGACATGAAGGAGAACTATTCCTACGTATTTTCAGGACAGATTTGAACACTCTCATGAATAACCACAACAGCTATTATTAGTAGTATGTTTTCACTTTAAAGCTACAGACCCTGTATTTAAATCGCTTTCTTCTTTGTAGGCGTGTAACTTCATGTTCACCAGCTCATGGCGAAATCAGGTAATTAAGCAATCACATTTAACGCAGGACATCATTTACTATATAGATATCGAGCAGTTCGCATCTTACATGTAGACAGGCAGCAATATGATATACAAGAAACAAATATTTGCCTCTTTCGTGACTCGAACATACAACCTTCTAATTTACAGTCCAGTCTTCTGACCACTGAGCTATGGCGACTTCTTGAAACCATGGTATATTTAGTAACATATATTGCAATGCAAAATAACTTCTTATACGTAAACTTTATCTTTAGCCAGTAGAGCGTCCACAGGCCCTCTTGCGCCTCTTGTTGTCGGAGTTGTGGCTCTTTAAAGGCTGATATACATAACTTAACATATTCGAACGACACTAAATATGTATCAGTATATACTTGATCATCTCGCACATGTAAATAACCAAGCGTGGCATAATACTATTTATTTTATGTAACTAAGATTCTGTCTCAAAACTTTAATCTCAATTTTATATTTAGGGGATGATAAGTTTGTGCGCGTGTATGTGCTATAGTTATGTAATAACTATATATTTAGAGTTAGAAATGTTACAATAACCAACACAGGTCTGTGGTGTAGTGGTAAAACCATCGTGTTACAAATAAAACTGCAAGGTCACTGGTTCAAATCCCGATCCGGGCAGCTCTTTTTTTCTCTCTTTTTTTTATAAAGTTAATTCGGGAGCCATATATTATCAATGTCACCTGTATGAAGGCTAGATATATAAAACAATTGTACAACCTGAACAATGTGATCAGTTTAGTGGCAAGATGTGTACCGTATACACTTGTATAAATGCTGCCAGCTAATAATCCACATCCCAACCCCCATCCGCCATTATACATTTTTCTTTACATAGTATGCGGGCTAGATTAAAGAAAATACACTTGCCAGTAGAAAAAATTATGGCCTCATATAAAAGACCTCCTTTTGTAAAATGTAAGCCCCTGGGAGCGTTTAAACGGTGGTATACGGTATTTAAATTTCGATGTTCCCTAAGAGATGCTTTCATCACAGACAAATATGCAGATGTTGGCTGACATCATACCAGACATAAATGCAGATGTTGGCTGACATCGTATCAGACAAAAGATGCAGATGTTGGCCGACATCGTACTAGACAAAGATGCAGATGTTGGCTGACATCGTACCAGACAAAAATGCAGATGTTGGCCGACATCGTATCCGACAAAGATGCAGATGTTGGCTGACATCGTACCAGACAAAGATGCAGATGTTGGCTGACATCGTACCAGACAAAGATGCAGATGTTGGCTGACATCGTACCAGACAAAGATGCAGATGTTGGCTGACATCGTACCAGACAAAGATGCAGATGTTGGCTGACATCGTATCAGACAAATGCAGATGTTGGCTGACATCATGAGCTGAAAAATGAAGGCCCTATCGTCTTAACGAGACAAAAGTTAACGCCGAAGCCGACGACGGACGGATGACGGACGGAGCTAAAAACACAACTAGAAATGTGTTCATAGGACACGAATGCCCCCACTTAGGTGACTATCCACAGCATTTTGATAATGAACATAAACACTGATAAACACGTCCATCTTAGGTGCGCATCTTCACTTGCTGACCAACATTCCTGTAAAGTTTGGCGACCGTTGGTTCAATAGTAATGTAGGAAGGCGCGACACCTATTTTGACTAAGTCAAAGGCCATAACTTTGTGGTTCTTGGTCCAAAATAAAAATGAAAACCCAGGTGCGCGTCTTCACTTGCTGGTCAACATTCCTGTAAAGTTTCGCGACATACGTCCGTTCGTACGTACAGACGGACAAGTGCAAATCTATATGCCCCCACCCCATAGTGGGGGCATACAAAACAACGATGGAACGTGTGCATCTTCAATGTAGCTAGGTGATATTTTAATAAAGTATGTTGACTGTCGGTGATAATGTAATGTGTACAACAGTGGAGTTATGGATGAGCGCTCGTTTTTATGCCCCTATTTTGACTAAGTCAAGGGCCATAACTTTGTGGTTCTTGGTACAAAATGAAAAAAAACACACTCAAATATGCATCTTAACCAGTCAGGTCCACGTTCCTGTAAAGTTTGGCGACCCTGAGTTAAATAGTTATGGGGGATCGCGTGAAACAAGTTTTTCAGCCCCTATTTTGACTACGTCAAGGGCCACAACTCCGTGGTACTTGGTCCAAAATAAAAATAAAAAACGCTGTGCATCTTCACTTGCTGGTCAACATTCCTGTAATGTTTGGTGACCGTGGGTTAAATAGTTAAAAATGCTAGTTGGAATGATTCCAATTGTAACATTTCGATTTCCATGGAACCTCTGCAATTGGAATTTTCCATTTGGTTTCTTTCCAATTAGAATTTTAATACTTTTTCAATTGGAATCATACTGTAGTTGTTAGCTCTAATGATCAAAGATCAGCAGAGCTTATGCTGTGGTGCGATCTCCATCGTCCGTCCGTATTTTTTGTTTTTGTGGATGGATTTTCATGAAACATTACGGAATGTTGCCCGTTATTTCTAATTGATCCTAGTAAAAAGTCATGTTGATTGAAGGTCAAGAGGGCCACCAAAGCTAAAAACAGATTTTTAAAAAACAAGTTTGTAGCGACTACTTCTTGAAAACTATATCGATATGGGACATTTCCTAAAATGATCATCTTTGTTTACATAAGAGTTATATTGTAAAAACTTGTAGCGACTACTCCTCAGAAAAGACTTGACAGCTTTTCATGAAACTTCATAGGAATGTTGATATCTAGTTGATCCTAGCAAAAATGCATGTTGATGTGAAATCTAAGATGTCCACCAAAGCTAGAAATAGATTTAAAAAAACAAGAAATGTCACAGTAAGTGACAAATGCCCCGGAAGTGACATGTTAGTGTGACCTTGACCTTGGAGCAATATGAAACCAACAGATATATTTAAAAATAATTTCAAAAAATAAAACAAACAATAAAAATCAAATAAATTTTTTTTTCAAAAAAAACAAACAAATTTTCAAAAAAAAAAAATTCAATAGAAATTTGAAAAAAAGATTTTCAAAAAAAAATAATATGTTTTTGTTTTTTTTCGCGACACGACGTCTTGTTGTGGTGAGCAATTGTGCGAAGTTATTTGAAAATCCGTCGATTATTGTCAGAGTTATGAAGCGGACACGATTGTATAGACGAACGAATTTTGACCGTTGATCTCTAAGTGTGACCTTGACCTTGGAGCCTAGGACCTGGATTTTGTGCGCAACATGTCGTCTTGTTGTGGTGAGCAATTGTGCGAAGTTATTTTGAAAATCCATCCATTATTGTCAGAGTTATGAAGCGGACACGAGTGTACAGACGGATTTTGACCTTTAACCTCTAAGTGTGACCTTGACTTTGAAGCCACTGACCCGGTTTTTGTGCGCGACACGTCGTCTTGTTGTGGTGAGGAATTGTGCGAAGTTTTTTGAAAATCCGTCCATTATTGTCAGAGTTATGAAGCGGACACGATTGTACACGCGAACGGACAGACAGTGCGACTACTATATGCCACCCTTCGGGGGCATAAAAACAAGTTTATAGCGACTATTTCTTGAAAACTATAAGCGATATTGATATGGGATTTTTTCTAAGATGATCAACATGACAAGATGTTGGTCCTTGTCGAACATTATTTTGATTCGACCGTTAAACATGGCTGGCAGTGGGGCATCTTTGTTAACATAGTGTATACAGTAATTCCGCCCAATGTGATATACCGGTACTCCCGCCTAGTGTGATGTACCAGTACTCTATCCCCGTGTGCTGTACTGGTACTGTGAGTGCCAGTACTCCATCCCCGTGTGCTGTACTGGTACTCACGCTGGGCGGGAGTACCAGAGCGGGATTACCAGACAGCTCACTGGGCGGGAGTACCAGTACAGCTCACTTGGCGGGAGTACAAGTACAGTACACCGGGCGGGAGTATGAGCACAATACACCGGGCGGGATTACCAGTACAGCCCACTGGGCGGAGTACCATTTACAGCTCACCAGTCAGGAGTACCAGTACAGCACACCGGACGGGATAGCTGGTACAGCACACCGGGCAGAGTACCAGTACTGCACACCGGGCGAGAATACAAGTATAACACACTGGCTGGGAGTACCAGTACAGCTCACTTGGCGGGAGTAACAGTACAGCTTACTTGGCGGGAGTAATAGTACCGGGCGGCAGTACCACTACAGCGCAAAGTTCGAGAGTATCAGTACAGCACACTGGGATGAAGTACCAGTACAGCTCATCAGGCGGGAGTACCAGTACAGTTCACCGGGTGGTACAGCTCACCAGGTGGGAGTACCAGTACAGCTCAGGAGAAGCAGTACAGCTTAATTGGCGAGAGTATCAGTACAGCTCACTAGGCGGGAGAACCAGTAAAGTTCACTGGGCATGAGTACCAAGAGAGCTCACAGACATAGGGCAGGCGTACCAGTACAGCACACAGGGCGGGAGTACCAGTACGGCACAATGGGCGGGAGTACCAGTAAAGCACAATGGGCGGGAGTACCAGTACAGCTCACTGGGCGGGAGTACCAGGATAGGTCACTGGGCATGAGTACCAGGACAGCACATCGTGTGAGAGTACCAGTACAGCACAATGGGCGGGAGTACCAGTACAGCTCACTGGGCGGGAGTACCAATATAGCTCACCAGGCGGGAGTACCAGAACAACACACAGGCGGGAGTAGCAGTACAGCCGATCAGGCGGGAGTACCCGTTCAGCTGACCAGGCGGGAGTACCAGTACTGCACACAGGGCAGGAGTACCAGTACAGCACACTGCGTGGGAGTACCAGTATGTCACACTGGGCAGGAGTACCAATACAGCACACAGGGCGGGAGTACCAGTACAGCACATGCGGCGGGAGTACCAGTACAACACACTGGGCGGGAGTACCAATACAGCACACGGGGCGGGAGTATCAGTACAGCACACAGGGCGGGAGTACCAGTACAGCACACAGGGCGGGAGTACCAGTACAGCACATGCGGCGGGAGTACCAGTACAACACACTGGGCGGGAGTACCAATACAGCACACGGGGCGGGAGTATCAGTACAGCACACAGGGCGGGAGTACCAGTACAGCACACAGGGAGGGAGTATCAGTACAGCACACAGGGCGGGAGTACCAGTACAGCACACGGGGCGGGAGTATCAGTACAGCACACAGGGCGGGAGTACCAGTACAGCACACAGGGCGGGAGTACCAGTACAGCACAGTGGGCGGGAGTACCAGTACAGCACACAGGGCGGGAGTACCAGTACAGCACAGTGGGCGGGAGTACCAATACAGCACACGGGGCGGGAGTATCAGTACAGCACACAGGGCGGGAGTACGAGTACAGCACACAGGGAGGGAGTACCAGTACAGCACACAGGGAGGGAGTACCAGTACAGCACAGTGGGCGGGAGTACCAGTACAGCTCGCGGGAGTACCAGTACAGCTCACAGGAGTACCAATACAGCACACGGGGCGGGAGTCCAGCTAGTAGAGCTTAAATATGACCACAAATGTCCAGAAAACTTCGGGACAGACGCAGCACATTCTATTACAATTCAACTTCTGGCCTTTGGCTGGGAGAGGGAATAAAATTTAATTCTCATTGTCAGGGAAGAAAAACGGAATTACTTGTATAATGTTTAATAATTTTAATATTTTTAATCATATAAAGAGATTTCAAGTTTATCGCTGTAAGATATTTAACAACTACATAGGTATAGATGTTTAATGTCATATTAAGAAAACACAGCTAAAGCTCCTCTGAAAAGGGACACTTGACAATCCTAGGAGTATTTATAATGCAGTGTGTATTCCTAAGGAGTATAGTAACCCTACCTTATGTGCCAAGAGGAGAATCCCTCAATGATGTGCCAAGAGGAGAATCCCTCAATGACACCGCATTTTGTCTGGACTGTAATCTATAAAGCACTGAATTTTATAACTTTTAATATGAAGGCCATTTATTTGAGGCCAAGAATCAATATTGCCGGGTGTCCCTTTAATGTATAGAAATTATATCACATTTTCCTTCATCAGTCACCGTATTTCCCCTAATAGTAAGTAGCACCAGCTTCCCTAATAAAAAAAAATCAATAAATAATCAATGTTTTGTATAACCCTAATAAAAAACATCATTTCATTTTTGCATAGTGCCCGGGCGCTACTTTACTTATAGTGGAATACAGTATTACCGTATAATTTCTAATAAACAAACCCCAACCCACCCCCCTCTTTTTTTCAGATTTTTTTTTTTAAAACTTACCAAAAAGATGCAAGCATTCACAATGGAACAACCCCTCCACCTTTTTTTTCAGATTTTTTTTTTTAAAACTTACCAAAGGATGCAAGTTAATATGTTTCATTCACAATGGAACACACAAAATCACCAGAAAACTTAAAATCAGATGCATTGATTGATTGACATGCGGACTTTGGTTTTCTTGATAAAGAAAATCATTAAATAATGTCTGATTTAAAAGTTAAGCAAAGCTTTATGGATATCAATGTTTCCACCTTGCGTGCTTTTAACAAATTGTGTTTTAGTGCTAAATTATGTATTTTTGGTCTCAAATAGATGCCCCTTTTCAAAAATGTTACACCCCCAGGGGCATTTATTAGGGATTATACGGTACATTTGAATATGCTAAGATTGCTCACAATTACAGTTATATGCACAAGTTTTCCTTTCTTCATGATATAAATTCACAAAAAGGTATTTATACACCATCACATAGATAGTCGTACTTGTATATTATCCATGATTTTATTAAATATATTCAAGCAGGTTTCAAGTTAAAATGACACTGAATTAATAAATTGTGATGCTAATGTTAATGCATGACGAAACTTAAAGATTGCCATGTGTCTCTTTAAAGATACATAACAGGAATGTATTTGTCCTCTTATCTCCAGCATAACAAATAGATAAATAGTCTTATCTCAATTTCACATGGCACAGTGCAATAAATCTCAATTTCACACGGGCCATTGCGATAAATCTCAATTTCACAGTGCAGTAAACTTCAATATTGCATCAGAATAAACACAAATACCATACAGAGTTTACGCATACATATTTTATCACCATCGAGTTTTCTTTCCAATTATAGTATTTACTAAAACTTTTTGAGCAAAAAGGAGTTGAAACGGAAATAAATGTATAAATATACAGAGGATATTTGTTTGTTTTGAGTCGATACAAGATTTATTTTCATCGAGAAGTGAGAAAACTTATATTTTCAGGAGTGTTTGAACACGGGTGAAAATATTTGAGTTTTTCTCACTTAGAGATGAAAATAAATCCTATATTCACGACAAATCAACAAAAATTCTATTTATTAAGATATACTCAGTGCTCTTGCACTCACAACTTGGAAATTTATGCAGAAAATATATAATGCGCCAAAACAATGACGTCAATGACGTCAACAACGTAAACAACATAAACAGTTGCAGGACGCCATTTTGAGTGAAAATATATTTTCTATTATATTTTCACCTGTGAAATATAAACAATGAAAATATGAGGTTTTATTTTAATCATAAAATCCAATATTTCACTGGAAATTATATAATATACTCTGTAAAAAATGTTTTGGACCATGGCAGTGTTCGAACCCGTACAATGATCGCTGAACCTTGACATTCGACCATAACCCTTATTATCTCAGTTGATAATTCACAATAGATCAACAATCAACAATAATTATCTTTACAATGAAAGTTTGCGAAAAAATAATAATCTTTTTACTGGTTACTCGAATGTGTCCGTAACTGTTACTTTTTATGGATTTTGGAAAAAAAATTACAGAACCTTTGTGTGTTCGCGATATTTTTTTAAAATCAAATCTTGTTTGGAATTTAATGTTTCTGGTACCAAATTGAACCGGGTAGGGTAGACCTTGGTTTCTGAAAAAAGATAATTAAATTCTGTCCACTAGTTTTATTTTTATATGACTTTATATACCCTGGTCCAAAACTTTTTTTACCGAGTATATATACTCATCAAATTTTTATTTTGAAATAAAAGATGAATTAGTATTACACCATTTTACTATTCATTATACTTTTTTGTTTGAATGTATTTTCATCCAAGTCAATGAATATTTGAGAGAGGAATTAGAACAAACATGATTAAACCCTTAAACCGCTAAGCACGAGTATAATAGCCTTTGCATCCATTGAAAACCCAGGTCAGCCTCTCGCAGGCTGATCAGGGTTCCTGTTTCCCCAAAACACCCCTTTGTTACATAAATGGAATGGTCTTAATTCAAAGAAAGAACAGTCCATTATTTATATGTAGCGGGTTGATATTTAAGCTTCTTCAGAGCAGAAGTTTCTTAGGCTATCCATCTACAATTAGGTCTGTCTATTCTATTCTTTACAGTAAATGTAAGTTGAGTTATCTACTATTGGTCTACTTTTTGTCTTCATGGTGGTCTATATGCCAGAGAAGAAAGTCATGAATATAAAATAAATATTGGCATGGGTATATATTGCACAGTAAACTGATTGTTTTAAGGGTTATATGAACGGCCGTGGTAGCTAAACTTACTAGTGTAACACTGACCCTAGAGCCGAGATAAGTCGCCGAGAACCATCGCGTAGACTAACTCACGTCACTAATGTTGGTGTTACCTGTTGTCGGGAACCATGTTGTTGTGTAACACATCACTAATGTTGGTGTTACCAGTCGTCGAGAGCCATGGCGCTAGGTAACACTCACATTGGTGTTACCCAACCTGGTACTGCGACAGTGGCTTAGTGGTAGAGTGCCACATCGCAGGCGTGAGATCATGGGTTGGATCCCTGACTGTGTCATGTCATGTGTCTACGGCATAGTATTCCAGCACTGGGAAGTTGAGCAATTGGCTCACTGCTACAAGTAGACATTGTCGGTGTATGGCAGACAGATTGTTTCAAGTGATGTCACACACATGCACATACGCACGCATACACAGTGACACACATGCAGGTGTGCACTCAAACAACCCGGAGATTCTCTGAGGACTGGTCTAGGCTATAATGTCAGTGTTACTCAACTTGAGTATTCATGAGAATTTACCCGTTACAAGATGTAAACAAAACAATAACAAAGTTAAAACTATAAATGTGGAGTGTTTGTAAGTTACAAAGAATTCAATTAAACCTTTGTTTTTAACAAAACATGATTGTGCATTATCAAGCCCAGTAATCGACGTCATCAGCAGGTGCACGAGATGATCATCCGTAACGAAGATTTGTCTCGACTCGGTAAGTAAACACACGCATTTCAGCTCTAATTCTCAGTCCATAAAAATATAATTGTGCATAAAGTATGCCAATCAATGGTAAAAAGACTCGGTTAATATTCACTTCTGCTAATACTTAGCGGATTGAGAGCAGAATCAAAGAAAGTTATATTACCGAGATGATTCTCAGCGGAGTTTTTTCATTTTTGTTGTTTTTATGTCAATTTTTGGGCTTTATAATGTTATGTCACACACCGATAACAGATACGTGATATAAAACGTTTAGATCATGGAAATATGGAAAGGGAATTTATGAAAATAATTCTACGCGGAGCTTGGCAACGAGACGATACTCCGCGTAGCCAAATATTATACATGGTGTCTTTGAGTTATTTTGTCTTTATTTTATTGTATGAATCAGTGTTTTTTATGCCTTTATTATGTATATGTATAAGAATTATATATGGTGAATACGAGTACATTTGTAATGCGGTCTCTATTTAAAGCCGGTATACGTGTAAGCTATATCATACGTGCGGTAAACTGCTCAACGTCAGTTTTTTTTTTTACAGTAACCCTCCTCGGCTGTGTCACAATATTAAGTAATTATAAGACCCAGCCCTAGGTTAAATTTTCTTAAAATGTTCAATTGTTTAAATATTTAAGTTATGATTGAAATCTGTGGGTAATGAAAAATCGTTCCTATGGCAAAAATGAGCAAATGCTCGCGGAGAAAATTGGTAAAGCGCTGGGTAAACGCCCTCAAGAAAACATTTACTTATTTTTGTAAATGTATGTTAAGTTTGTAAGTTGTGTTGATCACAACACTTTTTTTCGGAATATTATTTCTTGGTGGTATTATTACAAATTCATGCAGCTATCGTTAAACATGTAATTCAAACTTATGAATTTAGCGATCGATAAATTCAATGTGACTTTTAAATATACAAACAATCAACTTTCAAATGGCCTAATTATTACTAAGGTGGGTAACAATAAACTTCGTTGAGTGATGGACAATAGCAGAAACAAAGGGAAGAAATTGTACTATTAGAGAGCGTGTACCTTTTTTCGGGATTGTTACATGTTTACGACGTCGATTTGTTTTTCAATCTCAGCGAAGTTGAAAAGGGTGCAAATATTTGCAAAAAACGAAATACACCCAGCAATGCAAATTTTATTAAAATCAACCTACAGCATACAGAGATGTTTTAGCATACGTTGACAGTTACATTATTTTGTGTTACGCGTTAGAATGTTAAAATCGGTTTTTCGCTTTATAAATAGACATATGAATCCCCTTATAACAGTAACTACCTATTAATCAAATGTATCAGAAGGCATTAGAATCGCTCTTTAAAATGATACAAAATATTTAAACAATTGAACATATTAAGAAATTTTAACCGTGGGCTGGGTCTTATAATTACTTGATATTGTGACCCAGCCGAGGGGTACTGTAAAAAAACTGACTTTGTTCAGTTTACCGCACGTATGATATAGCTTACACGTATACCGGCTTTAAATAGAGACGACCGCATTACAAAATTAATGTACTCGTATTCACTATATATATACTCGGTAAAACAGTTTTGAACCAGGGTATATAAAGTCATATAAAAAAAACGAGTGGACAGAATTTAAGTATCTTTTTTAGTAACCAAGGTCTACCCTACCCGGTTAATTTGGTACCAGAAACATTAAATTCCAAACAAGATTTGATTTTAAAAAAATATCGCGAACACACAAAGGGTCTGTAAAAGATGTTGCAAAGTCCATAAAAAGTAACAGTTACAGACATTCGAGTAACCAATAAAAAGATATTATTTTTTTGTGCAAACTTTCATTGTAAACGATAATTATTGTTGATTGTTGATCTATTGTCAATTATCAACTGAGATAATAAGGGATAATAATAAAATCCGTCAACTGGTTTTCTTTTTATGCGCCATTATATGCCCTGGTCCAAAACTTATTTTACCGAGTAAATAATTCTTATACGTATACATCATAAAGGCATAAAAAACAATGATTTATACAATAAAATAAAGACAAAATAAATTAAAGACACCATGTGTACAATTTGGCTACGCGGAGAATCGTCTCGTTGCCAAGCTCCGCGGAGAATCATGTTCATAAATTCGCTATATCTATGTCAAAACCCATATTTCCATGATCTAAATGACTACTGCCTACGTTGTATATCACGTATCTATTATCGGTGTGTGTGAAAGGTCAATACATGACATTATAAGCCCACACATTGACATAAAAACAACAAAAATGAAAAAAACTCCGCTGAGAATCATCTCGCTAATATAACTTTCTTTGATTCTGCTCTCAATCCGCTAAGTATTAGCAGAAGTGAATATTAACCGAGTCTTTTTACCATTGATTGGCACACTTTTGGACTGAGAATTAGAGCTGACATGCATGTGTTTACCTACCGAGTCGAGACAAATCTTCGTTAAGGATGATCATCTCGTGCACCTGCTGATGACGTCGATTACTGGGCTTGATTATTGGGTTATACAAATAGGATTTTACCCAAGTGCCTTTTAAATATTGAATTTATTAAACACGTTAGATAAAATTATATGATGGAGGCTGACAACTTCATCCGCCGAGTTTAATAAATTCAATATTAAAAGGCATGAATGATAGATTCTATTTATCACGTGACTCCAAAAAAGCCTCATGAGAAACATTTGTTGTTGTAGCTTTTTGTAGCTTCATATATATATATATTTATTACATTTCTATGGGTGAAAGATTGTGATTTCTCAGTGAAAAAATATCACTTAATCTTAATAACTAACTCCGAACACAAAAATAACTAACTGCGACGTTGAGTTATGACGTCAATAAAGTGTTGCTGACGTCGACGTCATCCGTCGATAACGTTCAATAAAGCGAATTTTTTTACTTAGGTTAAAATTATACAAAATCTGAGTAAAATGTAATAAATAGATTATTTAACTGTTGTGAACGATTATATGGAAATCCTTCACTCGATGGCAGACGTGTGTTGTTTTTTCACTCACTCTCTTACGTTCGCTCGTGAAAAGAACCACACGCCTATAATCTATCCCAGCAGTTAAATAATCTCTATATAACATTGCCGTATGATGACGTTGGATGTTTGTACGATGACGTCGTATATTGACTTGATCTTCTCTGTACGCCACTGAATAACGGAACTAACTCATCAATTTCTGTAATCTGGTATTTTAAATGGTTACGGAAATTGATGGCATTTCTGTTGCACACGGAACTGAACGGAAAGGACCAAACAATGATTTGGCCTTCATTTGCATATTTATTTCACTAGTGTAATATGATTAATATAACATGGCTTTATTACACTCCCATGCCACAAGTTATGTGATAAATAGAATTTACACAGCTTAATTACATAACAAGGGGTGCATGTGAAAGTATTGTTACTATATATATATAAGAATAAAAAAAGAGACACTATATACTGAAAAAAATAAGTTTGACACTTATACTTCTTGCATTAACCTACCTATCTTAAATAAATCGAGAGTTTTTTGATTATGTGAAGTATTTGAAAACATTGGCATGACACAGGGTGTTCTTCTTTTGTGATCCATGGAAAGTATTAGAGTTATCTCCCATTTAGTTAAAACGACATATTTCATATAAATATATAAGCACAGTATCAAGAACATGGTAATAATAATCTTATTAAATAAATGTTCTGGGTTTAGTGTTAAAATCCCCAAAAGGTAAATGATAATAACCTTGTCATTATAACGAAATAACTACCCAAATTTAAATTTTAAAATAACCTTCCTTTAGATTGAAATAAGAACAAATTTATAATTTTTTGTAAAGCAGGTGAATTAAATCAGTTCTGCTAAAAAATTCAAATATATTTAAAAAAAAAAGTCCTGCGTATACTAGATAATTATGTTAATAACCTTGTTCATGACCGTTGTGATACATAGCCTGGCACCTGTTATTTACTTGCGAAACTGGCACCGTTATTTACTTGCGAAACTTATTTTTATCAGTATAGTATTGTCGAGCCCTCGATATACATCACAATAAAATGAGCATCGATAATCTCATACAATTGTCCCTCAGAAAGTAAACTATTAAAGGCACTGTGCTCTTTACAACAATCAAAATAATCAAAACGATGTAGGAAGAGGCAAATATTAAATTTATAATACACTCAGTAATTTGAAAATGCAACACTTGGTATTTTTTGAATTTCTAGAGATGTTAAAGATCCTCATGCAAAATGTGTTTTAACTGAAAGAAGTAAAGCAAATCGTATGCAACTGTCGATCGCCCTATGTTAACCGTTGCGACAAAGAAGACTTGTGTACTAACATAAAATACAGTTTTGATTTGAACAAAAAAAATAATCGGAAATCAAAAATGTTGCGTTTTTAAATGTAATGAGTATATGACGAGATTTCGGAAACTGATTGTTCGATATTCGATATCAAGAACCTCCCTCTATTGTCTACTGGTCCAGGGCTTCTTCCACGTATTTTGGAAAAAAGACCCTTGGGAAATTTCTATCGTAAAAACGACCATGTTGGGAATTTTTTTCATCAATAAAATGGCCAATTGAGAATTATTTGTCAACATTTTGTAAGTTTGGGTGAGGTAAAAGCCTAAAAGGTATAATTAGGAACACTATTACATCATTAACATACCACTTATATTGATTAACATGTAACATAAGGGATGTAACAGTATAATATACATGTAAACATTTTTTATTATTTTTTTTGAGATTGGGATTTTTTTTAACTGGGAACAAAAGACTATTTTGCATTGGGAAACGGGATCTTCAGAAACGGGATCCGTTTTGCGGCCCGGTGGGACATCTAGAAAAAGCCCTGTGGTCAAAGTCCCACAAATATGGGCCATGTTCTTCATAGAAATTTAGAGTTGTTTGTGGGACTACATATGCTTTTCTTACAGGTGTAAATACCTGCTGTACCTTTAACTGGCTCAAATCGAAGACAGATATAAATAAGCTTGACTGACGGATCAGAATTATGTATTTAAATTTTTGATGCATTTATCAAAAATTCAGTTTTTTATAAACTTAGATATTGGCATTTAGACAGATTTATTGTTTATTAATAACAACACATGGAAAAGGAGTAGAAAAGCTCGTAATTTCTTCGAAAAGTCAAACTAACAAACATATTGTAAAGCCTCATAGTGCTTTTAACAATATTATAACATTTAAATAAGATAAAAGCTCCAAAATTCAAAAATGTACAACAATAATGCAAGAAAATAACCCAAACATATACCAAACAAAATAATTCAAACAAAAGTTTGTCTACAGAATGGAAGTTAAGGACGGATATAGTCTCAACACAAGAAATATGAACATATAAATATAAACTGACAATTTCATGTCACTTGACAAAACAAGCCTACAAAAAAACAGAAACATGTTTCAGGACCCCAACTACCACTAGAACTATCACCGAAGGTGATGAATACCCCAGCTTAAATTCTAAGTCAAACAAAAGGCCATAATTCTGTAATCAATTAGGCAATCAACAATGGGTGATGTAGAGGGACATAAGGTCATCAGTTGTTATTAGTATATGAAGTCTGGGAAGAACCCATTCAGAATGTTTGAGAAATGCTATTTATAACAAGAGGCCCAAGAGGGCCTGTGGACGCTCTACTGGCTCAAACAGCTCTTATAGATTTAGATAGATATAGCTAGATATAGCTCTCTTCTCCTATAGATTTAACAAAGGAAAATACAATATAGCATTTTTCAACAAATCAAGGGCCATAACTCTGTTATTACGAACAAGATCTAGCTGGTTTTTGAAATTGTCCAAGATTTCATTGATTTCATGCACAACTAGACATCATATGGAGGCTTCCTGCCATATTTCGTAGAAATCCAACAAGCCATTTAATAGGAGTAGCGCCGACAAGAAATTTAAAATAAAAATGTCAAAAGGCCATAACTCAGTCTAAAATCAGCGAACTGGAACAAAAGCGTGCTATGCACAACAAGACATCTTACCGATGCTTCCTGCCAAGTTTCGTTGAAATTCAACAAGGCATTTAAGATGAGTAGCGCCGACAAGAAATTTTAAAGTAAGTGTCAAGTAATTAAAAAGATAATGAAAAAAAAATTAAAAAAATTTAAAAAAAAATTCAAATCTATCAAAAAAAAAAGAAGATGTAATTGAAAAAAAAAATGTTACCCACGGGGCGCGTTCAAATTTGACATCAGGGTCACCATTTGAACAAACTTGGTAGAGAACCATGAGCTCTGTGCCATGTGGTTCCAGAGAAGATATTTTTCAGTTTTTCCATATACAAGCCTAAGTAAAACTGTGACCCCCAGGGTGGGGCCAAATGTGACCAAACCCCCAGGGTGGGGGCCAAATGTGACCAATGGGTCACCATTTGAACAAACTTGGTAGAAGACCATAAGCTTATAGCAAATGCAAAATATTAAACCTCTGGCTCTTGCAGTTTCAGAGAAGAAGATTTTTTCAGTTTTTCCCTATACATGTCTATGTAAAACATGTGACCCTCGGGGCGGGGCCAAATGTGACCTGAGGGTCACCATTTGAACAAACTTGGTAAAGGACCATAAGCTTATAGTAAATGAAAAATATCAAACCTCTGGCTGTTGTAGTTTCCAGAAGATTTTTTTTTTAAAAAAATCCTATATATATAATTTGACCCCAGGGTCACCATTTGAACAAACTTAGTAGAGGACCATAAGCTGATGCCACATGTAATACATGAGAGGTCTGTGCATTGTGGTTTCAGAGAAGAAGATGTTTTAAAGTTTTTCCTATATGTCTATATGAAAAACATGCAAAACCTCAATATACAAATTTTGGACCCCAGGGGCACGGGCATTTTTTAATCCGGGGACTTTATTTGAACAATTTTGATAGCCTAGGCCTTGGCGATCATTTTAAAAGAAAAACTGTTGAAATCTGTCTAGCAGTTCTGGAGAAGAAGATTTTTTAAGGTTTCGACCATATATGGTAATGGCAGCCATCTTGGATGTAGCGCTGACCTAGTTTTAAAAAATCTAAAAAGCATTCATCTAAGGATCATCCATGTGAAGTTTAGTCAAAATTAACCAAGCAGTTTCTGAGGAGAAGTCGTTTGAAGAAAAGTTAACGGACGACAGACAGACAGACAGACGACGGACAACAGACAACACACCATCACATAAGCTCTGCTTGCCCTTGGCCAGTAGAGCTAAAAATGTGTTATAGGATGTGACACGACACGACAAAAATGTGTTATGCGACATGACGAGACGTTATGGACAACGTGATTCCTATACAGCCCTCACTTCACTTTGTGATTTGTTTGTTTGCATGGAGCGTTTTACGTCATTTTCACACATTTAAGGTTATATATATGATGGTCTATTTTTTTATGATGGAGGCAGACCACCCACTTTTTCTGGGTAGAACCAATACTGTACACCTCCCGCCATCCGTAACAATTGACACTTCCTCACATACAAGTCAAGCTCCCATTGGGAAATGAACCCGCAGCGAGAGGCGAGAAGGAAAGCGAGGCTATAATTAATCAGGAACACACATGGATATGGGTTTGGCTACCTAAATAAAACTTGCAATATGCCAGTGTACTTAGTACTCTGCAACTATGACAGACGTGTCTATATAAACTTTAAAAATGCACCAGAATTTACAATTTAAATTCTCTAGGGACCATGCCTCCAAAGGCATTCTAGTGCAGAGATGTACTTAACCAATTTTTAGGTTTTTGCCATTCAAAGTTATACATTAAGTTTGTATTTTATCTTGGCCTTGCATGTACATCTCTAAAGAAATGTTTCGGCTCTTGAGTCACAGATTTATTTGGTAGTTATGATGTACTATATTTCTCGCTGGGCCTAACCGTTTATAGGTTTACCACCACCAATTTCAAATAAACTTACAAGGTGTAGTCGAATGTAGTACCTATTAAAAAGAAATTCATCCTTTTTTTGTTGGAAAGGGGCAAATGGCCCATTTCAATTAGATTTTGTTGATGTATTTATAAAAAGTGTTTTCACAGGTTTTAATGGATATTGATGAATATTTTCCAACTTTCGAATCTTTACATACACTTTGTGAGCAACTATCGATGAAAACCGCTGTAACCTTGACCTGTTTAGTTTTTGTATAGAATTTTCTTACAAGTGGATAGCTATTTTTCTATACAAAAATTGCACAGCTGCATTACCCATACTTGAATTGAAGTTACAGAACATTATAAACATGTGACATTTTAACATTGGTGTCAATGGTGAAAGTATTGGTGTTTCATAACATATACTATAGATCATGTACTGATCTTGGACTGAAACAAATTAATATAAAATGCAAAAAACAGACATAAAACAATCACTAATATAATGAAGTTTCGATACAACTCATAAATGATATGTTTCCATTATAAGATGAGCATTGAGCACAATGTTAACGATCTACAATAGTCTCCCTTGCATTATATCAAGATAAGCCAACAGTAGTTTCCCTTGTATGCATGATCTCCCTTGTATGTATTCAACAATAATCTCCCTTGTATGCATTCACCAGTACTCTCCCTTTTATGTGTTAACAGTAGTTTCCCTTGTATGAATTCATCAGTAATCTCTCCATCAACAGTCATCTCCCTTGTATGCATTCACTAGTACTCTCCCTTTTATGTGTTAACTGTAGTTTCCCTTGTGAGAATTCATCAGTATTATCTCCCTTGTATGCAATCCAGAGCAGTCTCCCTTTTATGCATTAAAAGTATATATGATACTCTCCTTTTATATGATACTCTCCCTTATATGCAATCAAGAGTACTGGCCCTTGTATGAAAATTCAACAGTAATCTCCCTTATATGCAATTAATTGAACAGATACATGAACACAGTACCGGTATTACCTTCTCAATTTATGGCACAACTCTACTCATTGTTACAAGAGAAGTACTTCATGAACATGATGAACGGGCAACCATTTTTTAAAGAGCAACCACAAGCTCTATTTAAAGTGTTCTTGCACCTGCTACTTGTTATTAGTATACTTTTTTTTTTTATTATCGAAAACCGTTTTATCCATTAAAGTTCAATTTCAAATCGTTTGCTAATTTTTTTTCCTACAAGCTAAATGGACATAATGTTTTTTTAACTAAGAGTGCTAACCAGAATTCTCAAGACATTTTTTTGTAGGTATATTTTATGTAATTTTCCAACAGCAGACGTTTTTTATATAATTTTCCAATATGTAAACTTAGCAGGAGACATTTGAAAAGAGTTTTTATAAATATAAGACAAATATCTTTATGACCTGTTGTTTAAAAGCATGTTTAAAACAAAAAACATTGTGCATGAATCTAACTCTTACATGGGACAGTTGAAATGTGACATGGTGGTGCATGAATATATCTCCTAACACATGAGAGTAGACATAAGTTTAACTTCTTACATAGGAGAGTTGAAATGTGACAATTAACATGGTGGTGCACGAATATAACTCCTAACGCAGGAGAGTAGACATAAGTTTAACTTCTTACATAGTCTAGATCATCTGCGACACTTACTTATTTTCAAGACAAACATCTAAAACTGTTGTTCTTAAAACAATTGACACATCAGCCATTTTACCGATATTCTGGTATCGTTTCTGATTGGTTGATACAGACGTACCCTCTATCGTAGATGTATAAAACCGCATAATCACACTAAATTAATAAATAAACAAAGGGGAAAACCTCATCATTATAGACAAAAAAAAATGTGGATGGTCAAAAATACTATAATATTATTTTTTATATATATTACAGACACTTGTTTCCAGATGTTTAAATATTTTTCTGCAAGAATGGTCAAGTTGTTTGTATTTACAATCAAGCGTCGAAGACGAATAAGACTACCTCTTACATGGGAGGGTTGACAGGAAGTTATACATCTAAAACAATATATTATTTTGTTGTTATTTTGTTCCAAGTGTACAACTGTTATTTAATTCTGTGGAATTAAAAGCATTTGTCAGGAAGTTTACATAATTATATACTTTGTTCACACATTTTGTTCCCAGCAAAAGATTAATGAATATTCATACATATATGTGATGGAATATGGACGATAGATGATGGGATTTTTAAGAACATTTGTCAGCTCCTGGCTATTTCATTTTCTTCCGTCCAGGGGTTGTATTTATATCTGGACGCAGTTCTCTGTACTGAACCTACAAAATAAAGGGATATGTCAATCAAAGTATTTAGGGATATGTCAATCAAAGTATCTAAAATTGTCAATGATTGGTTGCTGGTTCTCTAACATGGTCAGTGATTGGTTACTTGTTACCTAACATGGTCAGTGATTGGTTACTGGTTCTCTAACAGGGCCAGTGATTGGTTACTTGTTATCTAACATGGTCAGTGATTGGTTACTTGTTATCTAACATGGTCAGTGATTGGTTACTGTTATCTAACATGGTCAGTTATTGCTTACTTGTTATCTAACATGGTCAGTGATTGGTCACTGGTTTGTTATCTAACATGGTCAGTGATTGGTTACTGGTTCTCTAACATGGTCAGTGATTGGTTACTTGTTATCTAACATGGTCAGTGATTGGTTACTTTTTATCTAACATGGTCAGTGATTGGTTACTTGTTATCTAACATGGTCAGTGATTGGTTACTTGTTATCTGACATGGTCAGTGATTGGTTAGTTGTTCAAAATATGATTGATCATAATCAAGTTTTTTAGATATAAATATTGAAATATAATAAAGCAAGCTTAGAAGTTTGTAAAGTAAACTGGCAGTTCTTGTGAAATATGTGGGTCTTTTTAGTTAAACTTTTCTGCCGCAAATGTTATGTGATTAACACAACAAATAATGCTTCAATTATTAACTCTGAAAAAGATTAAGAATTTGAAACTTGTATAAATTATGTTTCCTTAAAGGGACACATGGCAATCAAAGTTATATTTTTTTCTTCAGATCTCAGCGGGGTAGGATCTTAATAACATTCCTCTTTTCCCCTACTTAAATCTGCCCTTGCTTCTTGGGTACAGCTTCCCTAATAGCTATTTTAGTCAATGATGTGTTAATTTATGTAACTGATAGAAAGAAAACAATACTTTACCAGTTCACTATCTGACGGCACCCTGGACAGGAAGTCAAGAAACTCATTGTTTGGTATTGCGTTGGGTGCCCGCAACTTCTTTGTAAACTTATTGATACCTGTCAGTGAGAGAAACGAAACATTTTTTTGATTTCTAGTATTTTTATTATATACTCAACGCCATTAAAAGTGCAAGTTTTTTTGTTTTGTGTTTATTTCCAAGATAGATTGTAGTGTTACGTACATGTTAGTAATTTTCCACATTCCCTATAAATCTGGTGACCGATCAAATTTATGTATTGGAAGAAGTAAAATAGGAATTATGTAATCGATCTTGGAGACATTTTAATTAACAACAAACACAAAATAAAAAAACTTGCACTTTTAATGGAGTTAGTGGGTTCGGGGAGACATTCGTGGTTTTGGTGTGACTGGGCCATTAACAAAGTACAAATACATTGCTCAACGGCATACAATAATTATTTTACGTGAACAAACATTTATCATATTTTACTGCCTATGCACTAAGAGACTAGGTACATACCCCACGCCAAAATGAGATATCTCACTGGAATGTAATATAGAACTATAACTCCTATGGACAGAACGATCACTGCTAGCGACGTCAACCAGGTAACCGACCAAGTGAATGTGCTGAAATTTATACATATAACATTATTGTGATTATCTTAATGGTATAGAGCTAG
The DNA here is from genome assembly GCA_037043455.1 of Cyrtodaria siliqua. Taxonomy (NCBI): domain Eukaryota; kingdom Metazoa; phylum Mollusca; class Bivalvia; order Adapedonta; family Hiatellidae; genus Cyrtodaria; species Cyrtodaria siliqua. The sequence goes on along the minus strand of JAWPHD010001110.1, from coordinate 57,094 downwards.
TCTGGACATGAAATTGTCATGACATTTATCATATAGTACACACACACACACGTTTTGTAATTAGCTTATGTGATGGCGAGTTGTCTGTTGTCCGTCCGTCGTACATCCGTTAACGTTTGTCTTGTTTACACGAAAGGGACTTCATTATTAATCGGATCTTTACGAAACTTTACAAGTGTCTTTATATCAATGAAATCTCAGATGAGTTCGAAAACCAACCAGATCGGATTAGTAACACCAGAGTAATTATGGCCCTTGTTTCGCTGAAAAATGCCATATTAAGCCTTGTTTACATTCTAGCACCTTCATTTTATATTTGAACTTTACGAAACTTTACCAGTGTATTTATATTATTGGAAGCTCGGATGAGTTCGAAAACCAGCCAGATCAGATTAGTAACACTAGAGTTATAGCCCTTGTTTTGCTGAAAAATGCCATATTTAGCTCTGTTTACACTCTAGCACCTTCATTTTGCATCTGATCTTTATGAAACTGTGCTAGTGTATTTATATCAAGGCAAGCTCGAATGAGTTTGAAAACCAACCAGATCGGACCAGTAACACGGAAGTTATAGCCCTTGAATTATTGAAAAATGTGTTAAGTTTTTGATGTCAACACTCAAGCACATTCATTGTTCAACCGATCTTTACCGATCTTTACCAGATTATTAATATCAATGAAACCTTGGAGGAGTTCAAAAACCAGCCAGATCGGACCCACAACACCAGAGTTATTGCTCTTCATTTTCTAAAATATGCTATAATTTGGCCTCGTTAACATGATCTGGCCTTCATTTTTTATCCGAAAAAGCGGGGTTCTAATTAGGCAATCAATTATGGGTGATGTACAGGGACATAAGTTCCTGAGTTGTTATGTATACATGACGTTTGGGAACAATCAATTCGAAAATGTTTGACAAAAAATATGTAAACAAGTCATCATTATACAATATTAAAGTGGATAATTCTAAGTCAAACAAAAGGCCATAATTCTGTAATAAATTAGGCAATCAATGATGAAAAAATGAATGATGGGTGATGCAGAGGGACATAAGTTCATCAGTTGTTATGAGTATCTGAAGTTTGGGAACAATCCATTCAAAAGTGTTTGAGATGTGCAAGTATTAAAAATGTGTTACGCGATGCGACGAGACGCGAAGTGACACAAATGTATAAAGGGATGGGATGCGACGGGACGGGATGTTGGGGACAGCATGATTCCTATATAGCACCCACTTCACTTTCACTTTGTGAAAGCGGGGGTATAATTAATTACTACAAACTACCCATTCAGTTTTTTTTAATGGGTATTTCACTCTTAGACTATGAAAGGAAAAAACAAATTGGGACATTGCCTGTTTTAATGCATGTCAATCCATGAAAGTTAGTATTGTATAAAAATTCAAATACAAATTAATAACTTTAATTTATAACTGCTTTTACAATAAGCTTACATAATGATTGGATTTTGCTTCATTAACCCATACATTGCTGAATTTGCACCCCTTTTGTTTTCATTTGACAAGCGTTGCAAAACAAGATCATATTTTTATCGTTTGCTACAATTATCAACTAGAGAACGTTCGAAATGCATGAGTGGTTTCATGTTTCATCACCGACAAAATATCATAAAAAATTCCTGATACAAAGGTTGACTCATCACATTTTGGAATATAGACAGATTGTTTGGTAAATATTGAAGAAACTAACCCCCCAAATAACAGCAAAATTACACTACAAAACCGTTTATTAAAATTCTATCCAGGTATTCATGTCATATAATAATGTTTATGTGCTAATTAAAAGTATAGGTTTATTCACGGGTTCTTAAAATACTTGTGATTGAATATGTGTTAAATGAATTATGTGTTGGTATCTTCTTAATTCAACGCTACAATTTTGAGATTTGGCCTTGCTGGTTAAAGCCGTTTATATAGTGTCTTTAGAGTTCACAGTCTAATAGTCGAAACTGTGTAGACTTTTTTGGATACCGTGTAGATAGAACAAGATGGCGGCCAGCAAAGCATGTGAGAGGTATGTACATTGAAAATCAACCTCTTCCTTTGTATATTTTGATTATTTCGACCAATCAATTTAACAGACATGCACCTAAATGCCTGATGCTTAAATTACATACCCGTCTTATGCCCATGCTAAACAGTCAAAGCCCGTAATTGACGTTCAAAGCTGATATAATGCAGTTTTCAAAATGTGAAGCGGTGACCTCTCACAGTTTTTGACCATAAGTTTATTTATAGCCGGATTTGTGTCCAGTTTGCGGTTAAAATATTTAATATTTGAATGACAGACAGTGACTCTGAGTAATAGTCAGAATGAATCATTTGTGTACTTAATACACATGCTTTTAGTTGGGTATTTTGATATTTTTTATTGAGTATTTAAGCAAACACGCTGCTGATCTGTAGAGCTGGACATGAAGGAGAACTAGTCCTATGTATATTCAGGACAGATTTGAACACTCTCATGAATAACCACAACATCTATTATAAGTATGTTTTCACTTTAAAACTACAGACCCTGTATTTAAATCGCTTTCTTCTTTGTAGGTTTGTAACTTCACCAGATATATAGACATCGAGCAGTTCGCATCTTACATGTAGACAGGCAGCAATATGATTTACAAGAAAAAAATATTTGCCTCTTTCGTGACTCAAACATACAACCTTCTAATTTACAGTCCAGTGTTCTGACCACTGAGCTATGGCCACTTCTTGAAACCATTGTATATTTAGTAACATATATTGCAATGCAAAATAACTTCTTATACGTAAACTTTATCTTTAGCCAGTAGAGCGTCCACAGGCCCTCTTGGGCCTCTTGTTGTCGGAGTTGTGGCTCTTTAAAGGCTGATATACATAACTTAACATATTTAAACGACACTAAAGATGTATCAGTATATACTTGATCATCTCGCACATGTAAATAACCAAGCGTGGCATAATACTATTTATTTTATGTAACTAAGATTCTGTCTCAAAACTTTAATCTCAATTTTATATTTAGGGGATGATAAGTTTGTGCGCGTGTATGTGCTATAGTTATGTAATAACTATATATTTAGAGTTAGAAATGTTACAATAACCAACACAGGTCTGTGGTGTAGTGGTAAAACCATCATGTTACAAATAAAACTGCAAGGTTACTGGTTCAAATCCCGATCCGGGCAGCTCTTTTTTTCTCTCTTTTTTTTATGAAGTTAATTCGGGAGCCATATATTATCAATGTCACCTGTATGAAGGCTAGATATATAAAACAATTGTACAACCTGAACAATGTGATCAGTTTAGTGGCAAGATGTGTACCGTATACACTTGTATAAATGCTGCCCGCTAATAACCCACATCCCAACCCCCATCCGCCATTATACATTTTTCTTTACATAGTATGCGGGCTAGATTAAAGAAAATACACTTGCCAGTAGAAAAAATTATGGCCTCATATAAAAGCCCTCCTTTTGTAAAATGTAAGCCCCTGGGAGCGTTTATACGGTATACGGTATTTAAATTTCGATGTTCCCTAAGAGATGCTTTCATCACAGACAAAGATGCAGATGTTGGCTGACATCATACCAGACAAAGATGCAGATGTTGGCTGACATCGTATCAGACAAAAGATGCAGATGTTGGCTGACATCGTATCAGACAAAAGATGCAGATGTTGGCCAACATCGTACCAGACAAAGATGCAGATGTTGGCTGACATCGTACCAGACAAAAATGCAGATGTTGGCCGACATCGTATCAGACAAAGATGCAGATGTTGGCCGACATCGTACCAGACAAAGATGCAGATGTTGGCTGACATCGTACCAGACAAAGATGCAGGTGTTGGCTGACATCGTACCAGACAAAGATGCAGATGTTTGCTGACATCGTATCAGACAAAGATGCAGATGTTGGCGGACATCGTACCAGACAAAGATGCAGATGTTGGCTGACATCGTATCAGACAAAGATACAGATGTTGGCTGACATCGTACCAGACAAAGATGCAGATGTTGGCTGACATCGTATCAGACAAAGATGCAGATGTTTGCTGACATCGTATCAGACAAAGATGCAGATGTTGGCGGACATCGTACCAGACAAAGATGCAGATGTTGGCGGACATCGTACCAGACAAAGATGCAGATGTTGGCCGACATCGTATCAGACAAAGATGCAGATGTTGGCGGACATCGTACCAGACAAAGATGCAGATGTTGGCTGACATCGTATCAGACAAAGATGCAGATGTTTGCTGACATCGTATCAGACAAAGATGCAGATGTTGGCTGACATCATACCAGACAAAGATGCAGATGTTGGCTGACATCGTACCAGACAGATGCAGATGTTGGCTGACAGACAACTTACTTTTTTACACGTTCTCCTAAAGATGCGACAACATCAAGCCCCTCCTGCACCTGTAGACAGATCTCTTGAGCCGCTTGTAACTTCTCCTTAAAACTCTTCTTTTCCTCCTAAAACACAAGGAAGTTTGAAAGGAACTTTTTGTATAGAATACCTTATAAATCAAAAGTTACCAAATTTTATAGGAGTTTTCTCTATAAACTTTGCACCTCCGAAACATATTTTAACTCAGGTTTTCATTTGTTAATTTTTAATAATCTAGTTACTTAGCGATCATTTCCTAATATTACCTGTCTAAATATGTTAAGCAATTCTTGAGAAGAAGATTTCTTAAGATCAGGGCTAATTTTAGTAATGGTGGCTATGTCTGATGCCATGTTGACTTTGTTTGTGCAATTTTGAAAGATCTAAGGATCATCCATGTCAAGTTTGGTAAAAAATTGGCCAAGTGGTTTCAGTGGAGAATAGTTTGAAGAAATGGTCAGTGACGACAGACAATGAACAATTCACCATGGCATAAGCTCTACTGGCCTTTTGGTTAAAGAGCATTAATTTAGGATTGTTAATATTATAGTTGATCAAAAAACCTTTTTCTAAAATTCGAGTAATATTTAACTAAATATTTTTAGCAAATTTTTTTTTTTATTTTTTTTTATTTTTTTTATTCAAATGATAATTTTATTAGCCAGAGTTGTTAAGCATCTATTCTGGATTGCAAAGGTTATCAAAAAGTTGCCTTAGTACAAAAATGGCATAATATATGAGAACAATATATATAAAAAAAATATCTAAAAATTGTTTTTTTCCTACCTACCTACCCTAACTTTTTGCCAGGGTAAAACCAGAAACACACATATTTTTTTTTAGGCCTTATATAACTTGAAATGCTAAGTAAATATAGTTCTGCATCTATCGATTTAAGGCTTATCCTATCGATTTAAGGCTTATCGAGCGAGTTATATGTATCGGCTCTATAAAAAATGAACGGTAGAGTTACATTTTAATTAATAATTTGAAGAATAGTTCACCGATTTTTAAAAGCCATGTACCAATAGAAAGTGTAAAAAATTTCTGTTGTAGACAGTTCATTTTCTTTATTGTTATTTTTGGTGATAAAGAATCCAATTCACTGGTTTAGAAACAAATTCGCGTTTTTCATTAGGCGACCGCCATTTTGTTTTTGTTTCAATGTTTCTGATTTTACCAATTTTCACCAAACCTTATCACACCTTTATGGTAATATAATATCTCATAAAATTGTATTGTTTCTAAACCAGCGAAATAGATTCTTTATCGCCACAAACCAATAAAAAAAATTGGCTAAAAAAGAAATTTTATACACTTTCTATCAGTATATGGCTTTTAAAAATTGGTAATCTATTCTTCAAATTAATATTAATTAAAATGTAACACTACCGTTTGTTGTTTGTAGTGTCGATACGTATAACATGCCCGATAAGCCGTTAATCAATAGATACAGGAAGAGACGACAACCATATTTTGGAATACAGCCTTGTTTCAAGTTATATAAGGACCCTGGTTAAATATGGAAAACATTTATAGAACATTCTTGATTTTATAACACTTGTAACAGCCATAATAGATGCAAAAACATAAACACTTGATGACAGTGACGACACTCATCACCACCACAAGGACTCACACCACTATTATCTCCCTTGAATACTCCTGCCCTACAGATGAAGGAGATAGATAAAAAAAAACAAGTTCGCTTTTCTACATTTTACAGGATACATTGATTTATCTTTACCAGGTTCTAAATCTACTGCATTTTAGGAAGAGATCCCAGAAAAATGCATGTTGATATAAGATTTCTAGCTAATTCTGCCTCATTTTACACATTATGGGTCTAATCTCCACGAGGTTGTATTTTTGTCTAAATTTTGATAGGTGTCACGCAAACATGAAATTAAAAAAAGTTCAATCTGGTAAATATTCGTTAAAAGTTAATAGCGTGCAGATATTGGATCAATGAAGAATTTAAGCATAAATACATGTTGCAAAATCTTTTTTATCTCTATGCCACGAACAAAAACATTACAATGGGACCCTATTGAAAATTAATTGTGGTGTGAGACGTTAAGAAAGAGCTGCAGAATGGGTATCTTTATTCGTTATTCTTGAGGCATTGCGCTTTAGAGCTGCAGAATGGCATTTTCATCCGTCATCTCTAAGGTATTGCGCTTTAGAGCTGCAGAACGAGTATCTTTCATCCTTTAATGCTAAGGCATTGCGCTTTAGAGCTGCAGAACATGTATCTTTCATCATTCATCTCTAATGCCTTGCAATTTAGAGCTTCAGAATGGGAATTACCATCATTCATCTCTAAGCCCTTGCGCTTTAGAGCTGCAGAACGGGTACCTTACATCCTTCAACACTATTAGTTATTAGGATTCTTGACAGGGGACATGGGCTCATATTCCCTGCCTGGAATTTATATTTCCCCTCGCCTGACATTCTTGACAGGGGACATGGGCTCATATTCCCTGCCTGGAATTTATATTTCCCCGAGCCGTCAGGCGAGGGGAAATATAAATTCCAGGCAGGGAATATGAGCCCATGTCCCCTGTCAAGAATCCTAATAACGAATTTGTCATACTGCAAAGTTGAATTAACAAAGGATCGACCAATAATGAATAGCTTTAATAACATGAAACACTTTAATAACAAACATTCAAATGCAAACAGCACCAGTAACGATCTCATATTATTTATAATCAATATAATTAATATAATAAATAAATATTTAGATCAAGAGAGATTTGTAAAAAAACACACACAAATAAATAGTGTATCTTGTTTTCGATAACCCCGTTGCGCCTCAATCAGTTCTGCGTCAAAAAACAACTGACGTCACTAAAACTGTGATTTGTGACGTCAACATATTTGGTTTCTCTTTGGTGAAAGTGTTTATTGAAGAATTGCGCTCGGAATGTTCACATGTTTTGGAAACTTGTTTCTTAATGGATTAAATAACAAAGCGATTAAAGTTGATTGTCCGGAGCATACCTATTACTTTGAGTGATAATGAATGTTAAAGTTGGTTATTGTACAACCATGGAAAACTGGCATATTACGTTGAAAGTTAACCGTGTTGTTGTCAGAACTGTCAAACTCGCACAGTACGTCTTCAAGGTTGACGCCATCAATCTGCGAAGTAAACTCGGTCTCGGATCCATGTCGAGCTACTGTGTGCCTATTGTTGATCGCCGGACGAGCCACAAGATTACTGCTAGCATCGGCGGATGCATCGCCATCGGGGCCGGATGTGATGGCCATTTTGCTAGAAGTTGAAGGCAAAGCAAGTTGTGTATCACGACCAGATATTGTGTTGGAAATAACACCTCCCATTGACCTTTTCTCCGTATCGGATACGCGCTGGTATATAGAAAGCGACGATACCGATTTGTGTCCAGTTACTGACATGATCTGCGCTGGACAGAAGTTTCCACGGCTAAGGATTGTTGTCCCAGTTACTCGAAGCGAGTGATTTGTGTAGGTGTTGGACAGTGACACTTGCTTGCTTATGGTTGGCAAGAATTTGGCCAGAGTATCCCTACCAATTGGACGGTTTTGATACCAGCATTCACCTTCCTCTGAGTAGCTGTCTTTTGGATACTGCCACAACCTGTCGCATGACGGATTCAGCCTGGACAGGTAAGTTTCAAAGTTTTCAACGGGGCAATACTCAGGGTTTGTTGGATCAGCCGGCATATGTCCAGATACATATTCTTGTCAAAACTACGGTGTTTTTTTGACATTTCGTCCATTTTCTTAATCACATATTTCACACCTGTGTCGGTATAGCGTTTCACTTCAAATGTTTTTACAGTCATTTTCTCCATGTTTTCATTTGCTCTCCTACAGAAGAATAATCGTATGTTCATTTGCATTCTATTGGCTAAACCAACTGGCGTATTTGGTGCTAAGAATACGCTATCGTACATCTTTGTTAAGTCGTGGGGATCAATGACGGGGTAGTGGTCAACTGAACCTTTGCCAGCTTGTTTAATTTCAGACATGGCGGTCTTGAAGCACTCGTTTGCATCAGCAATTGCATCAGCAAATTCCGGGTTTTTGATAACGTCAAACTTGACAAGAAACGGCGGTGCTTTTAAATACCTGTTTAAAGAATGCCGTATGGTTTCAAATGTTGTTGACTTGTACAGTTCCCCATCTTTCGTTCTGGCGTCCATGTAAAAATGCGAGAGACATTCAGCGAGGCGAACACTGTCAAAGTTTTCAAAGGTCTCGTCCTGGTTTTTCTCCCTGAGGTAGGCCTTGAGTGCAGACGAGGCAGATATGTTTGCTCTTGCCGTGTTTTTAGGGATACAATTCGCCCTTTTCGCTAGTATTTCTTTCTCAGAATGGCTCGCAAATCGCTTCATGTTGTTTTGACAGAAATCAGCTGAGTTTGTTTACACTTGAAACGCTCACGCGGAGTCGATTTCGTAGTTTCTCGTGAGCCTACTTAAAAGATATATCGATCTATTGTTTAGGTTTAATGAAAAAATATAAATATTAATCGAAAAGAATAATCATTTTTTCCTTTTAATCAAATAGTAATTTAGTAATATAAAAATCGAATCGATAGGATTTTGAAAGACGCCATTTTTAATCTGGTAAGATGCGCTCTTGGGGGTATTTTTTCAATGTCTACGTCTGGCGACGTAGACATGGGCTCATGTCTACGGCGCTTGAACCAATCAAAACTCGAGAATTTTCTTTGCAGTATGACAATAAGCATTGTTTGAGTATCTGTGAACGTTTCAGACATGTTAGGACACAGTTAACACGGTTATTCAGAAATCCCGTCTGTGTACGTATAGTTACTTCAAGTTATCTTCATATTGCAGGAATTAGCAGAAATTTTACTTGATACCATGTTTAACTAAAAATTAACTATATTTTCAAAACCAATACAGGTATAAGCATGATTTTAGCTTTATTTTACAGCTATTGGCTTGTAAAACAAACACACATATCAATGAAGACCGACTACTTTGAAAAAATGTCAAAATTAAAGCGAGAGACTGTTACTTTACCTGGAAATTCAAAATTTTGACGGGTAACCCTTAGTTTGAGTTTATTATTTTCAGCATTTTTCTCAATAATCATTTCTTAAAGATCATTTTTATGCTATACTCAGATGTAGAGATGCCTTTTCATGTATATTTGAAAGTTTCAGACATAGCTGAGCACAAATGACCAGGAAAATGCAAAATCCTTATGACTACTATAGATTTTCAAAATATTAAAGGTGCTCGGCCTGAATTTCGACCAATACCCTAGGTCACTAAAACTTGAATAATTTGAAAAGCAATAAACATGGAATCAAACTTTTAGCACTTTTCAGCGTGTAATTGATTTGTATACATGTTCAATTATTATTGAGGTGATCATTAGAAAAAAAAATGACCTTAAGAACTCACACCACTGTTATCTCCCTTGAATACTCCTGCCCTACAGATGAAGGAGGTAGATAAAAAAAACAAGTTCGCTTTTCTACATTTTACAGGATACATTGACTTATCTTTACCAGGTTCTAAATCTACTGCATTTTAGGAAGAGATCCCAGAAAAATGCATGTTGATATAAGATTTCTAGCTAATTCTGCCTCATTTAACACATCATGGGTCTAATCTCCACAAGGTTGTATTTTTGTCTAAATTTTGATAGGTGTCACGCAAACATGAAATTAAAAAAAGTTCAATCTGGTAAATATTCGTTAAAAGTTAATAGCGTGCAGATATTGGATCAATGAAGAATTTAAGCATAAATACATGTTGCAAAATCTTTTTTATCTCTATGCCACGAACAAAAACATTACAATGGGACCCTATGGAAAATTAATTGTGGTGTGAGACGTTAACCATGATGATCATCATTATTATTATTATCATTATCATCATCATCAGTATTGTCATTACCAATATTATCATCATCATCGTCATCATAATTATCATCATCATCATAATTATCATTATCTCGATTATTATCGCCATTATCACTATTAGTATCATCATTATTATCATTATAATCAGCAGCATCATCATTAATATTATCATCAGCATAATTATCATCATTATCTTCATCATCATCAATAGTATCGTCATCATTATCATCATTTTCAAACCTTATCAGGGTTATCGTCATCATCAAAGTCTTCATCATCTTCCTCATATTCCTGAAATGTAAGACGGTAAACAATCTACATCTACCCAGAAAAATGTAGGTGGTCTGTCTCCACCACTCAAAATCGACCGTCATACATAGCCTAAAATGTGCTGAAAAATGGCATTAAACACAAACAAAGTTGTATGTGCATGCATAAAACATGTGTTTATACCAGAACCTTTTATTGAAGGACTCATTACGTGGTCCTGCCTTACTTCCATTAAGCGCTAGGAAAGCTTATATTAGCAGGATTTTATAATGGATATTTCGACATTAAAACATGTTTAAAAACATATTTTACTGAAAAATATGCGATAGCCTGTTTAAAATTACCTATTAAATGTTTCAATTTTACAATATGAAAATGTTTAAGCCGAAATTAAGTTTTATTTCATACCTCAGCCAACCCCGTTTTCGCTTCTTGAAGAAGGGGTTGGATGGGGTATGAAAATTAATACTCGGACCACGTTATGACAAGCTATGAGGCCATCAGGTTTACAGCTCACCAAACTTCTAACAGAAGCAGCATAATCATGAAATATCGGCTGCATATGACGAGAGTTACAACTTACGGAAGCTTCCGGGTCCTTCCCGTACTGACTCACGATGGTTGTCACCAGCACGTTTTTCAGGAAGAGAACCAACAGTGTTAGTGGCAGCATGTACATCTCGAAATTCCAAACTATCACAAGAAAAACCTGAAAATGAGAACAAAGCTGATTTGAATAATGTTTTTCAGCCTGTAAAGGGACACATAACTGTTGATTCTTACAGAATGGCTGCAGGTATACAGTACTGGTTCTACCCAGGAATAGGTGAGTTACGGTCGAACTTCCTTCACCACTAAAAAAATATGCTGGAAAACGACGTTAAACTCATTTCAAACAAACAAACAAACATTAAAGGAGTGCATGCAACCTTGATTTGTTAAAACTCGCAATGATGGTTGGTCAACATAACTGGCTTAATTGTTTATATACACATAATTATTAATATTCATTGGAGTGGTTAAAGGAAATTGCTTATGCACATATTTCTAATTGTAAACTTTATTGCACCAATAATATATTTAAAACTATGGTAGAATATGAAAAACAAGAGGCCCGGCCCAAGAGAGCCTATTTCACTCTACTTGTTAAAGGCTGTATGGTATCTGTAAGATATTTAAATAATTTTACTCATTGAAAAACATATTCTGACTAATTCTGTGGTAACCATGTGAAAAACAAAGGTTCCGTGTTCTAAAAAAGAGGCCCAAGAGGGCCTGTGGATGCTCTACTGGCTAATATGGCTCTTATAACATTAATGAAGCGAGTGACTATCGTCTTAAAGAGGCAAAAGATAGCATTTTTAACTAAATCAAGAGCCATAACTCCGCCATTACTGGTCCGATCTGGCTGGTTTTCGAACTTGGCCTGTTGAAATAATAAAAAATCAAAATCAAAAAAAAAATAAAAAAATAAAAAAAATAAAAAAATAAAAATATTTTTTAAAAAAATAAAGAAATATAAAATTAATAAAAGAAAAAAAATGTCAAAAAATCTGGTAAAGTTTGGTAAAGATCAGATGAAAAATGAAGGCCCTATCGCCTTAACAATGCAAAATATAGCATATTTAACGAAATCAAGGGCCATAACTCTGCTGTTACTGGTCCGATTTGACTGGTTTCAAACTTGTCCACGGCCAGCCATTTATTAACATTAACAATCTGATAAAATTTGGTAAACAGCGGATGAAAAATGAAGGCCCTATCGTCTTAACGAGGCAAAATAGAGCATTTTTAACTAAATCAAGGGCCATAACTCCGCTGTTACTGGACCAATCTGGCTGGTTTTCGAACTTGTCCGAGCTATCATTGACATTAACAATCTGGTAAAGTTTGGCAAAGATCGGATAAACAAGAGGCCCTCTTGGGCCTGTGGACGCTCAGCTGGCTAATATGGCTCTTATAACATCAATGAAGCGAGTGACTATCGTCTTAAAGAGGCAAAATATAGCATTTTTAACTAAATCAAGGGCCATAACTCCACTGTTACTGGTTCGATTTGGCTGGTTTTCGAACGTGTCCGAGCTTTCATTGACATTAACAATCTGGTAAAGTTTGGTAAAGATCAGATGAAAAATGAAGGCCCTATCGTCTTAACGAGACAAAAGTTAATGACGGAGGGACGACAGACAACTCGGCATCCCTTCCGCCAGTAGAGCTAAAAACTGCCAGGAGTAGGTGGGTGATATTTTGTGTGTGTGTGGCGGGTGGGGAGATGGGGTTAACCTGGGAGTGGGGAGGTTTAAGCCTGCTAGAAGGCGATCGTATATAGCAGTAAAATAATCAGAATTTTTAAAATATGTTCTACCTGAGTGCTGTTCCAGGAAGTTTTATTTATAAGCAAAAAATAAGGAAACACAAAAAAATTGTCCCATGAGGATTGAACCCGGGGCCTCCGGTTACAAATCCGCCGCGCTACCGACTGCGCCACGCCAGCCCCTTATTTCATCAAGAAGTGAGAAAACTTACTATTTTCACGAAATCATACCAGCTAACTCTCCAGCTAGGAGATATTTTAGGAGATAAATATCTCCCGATCTCCCGATTTATAAATTTTTGTTCAAGGGGCTGAATTAATCTTGCTTCAGTAAAAACAATTCATAACTTTCACATGACAACATCAAGTAATTTGACCAATCAGTGATCAATAAAATGACGAACCTCTACATTTTGGTAGGGAGTACACTCAGTGACTTTATATACATTATGTATCTTTTTTTGGTGCTGTCTGATTTTTTAAATCACCAATATGGATACATTAATTTAAATCAGGCCATAATAAATTAATTGCTAGTTTATCATCCAAATTGATTTCAAAATAGGGGCAGGGGGTGAAATGTTTTTTTTATTTTTTTTATTTTATACGATAAATGGAATATTGTCTCAGCACAAGGCAAACATAGTAACACATATACTATATATTGAGTACTACACATTTTTTAATAGTGTTTCATACTTTCAGGCACATATTTATTTAAAAATTTAAAAAAAATCAGATATTTCTTGTATAAATAATAAAATATAGTTCAACTGCAACAGAGGATAGTATAGAAGGGGTATAAAACCCACTCCTGAACCCGAACCCTGCACCATCTACTAAAAAAAATATGATAAAACTGTATAATTACTAAAATAACTGTTATTTGTTGACTATTTTAATTTTTATACATTGATATACACTTGTTTTATGAAAAGAGACATAACTCTGCTGAAATGAAAGTCAGAGTTATTGGTGATGAATAACATTATTCTGTGTGGTAAGATGAATATGTATGAGAGAAGTTTCATGAACATAGGTCAAATACTGCAGTAGTTATGGCCAGTTATAAGCTAAGTTTGGCTGAAAGTTAAAGTTTCTATGAAAGGGGGCATAACTCGGCCAAAATGAAAGTCGGAGTTATTGGACATGTGTAACAACATTCCTTGGATTAAGATGAAGATGTGTGTGAAGTAACACGAACATAGGTCAAGTTTTTTTCAAGTTATGGCCAAGGCTAGGTTGCAGGTTAAAGTGTAACGGACAGATGACAATGACGGACGACAGACAAAGTGCAAGGCGACGACACAAAAACTCTCCTTATTTCTGAGATTATGAGTCTTGCTACTTACTTAACCTGTCAGAAATTAATAGATGTATTTGCGGAGCATGAATGAAACAGTTTTCTCCCAAGCTGACATAACCAAAGACCACTCCGAAGCTTACATAAGTAAAGACCATTTCCAAGCTTATATAAGCAATATAAGTTTAACAGTTATTTTCTAAAACAAGTAAAGACAGCAGTAAGTGACACGCGTCCCTGAATGTAGCACAATACCCTCTTATATGAAGCAAAATAGCCCCCAAAAGGTAAGATTGTACGTCTATGTATGTCCACTTCCTTCGGGCTTAGGGGTCATAAAAAAAATAACAAAAGGTCAATGACCTTGAAGCTCTACTGATAGGTTTTGATAGCCAGATCAGCATTCCTGTGAAGTTTCATAAAAATCTGTCAAGTAGTTTCAGAGGAGTAGTCGCTACAAGTTTTTACTATATAACTCTATGTAAACGAAGATGCAGCCATGTTTAATGTCGAATCAAAATGATTTTCAACAAGGACCAACATCATGTCATCCTGATCAGTCCCATATCAATATCCCTTACAGTTTTCAAGAAGTAGTCGCTACAAACTTGTTTTTTAACAAGAGGTCAATGACCTTGAAGCTCTACTGGCAGGTTCTGATAGCTAGATCAGCATTCCTGTGAAGTTTCACGAAAATCTGTCAAGTAGTTTCAGAGTAGTCGTTACAAGTTTTTATATATAACTCTATGTAAACAAAGATGACCGCTGGCAACCATGTCTATCGAATCAAAATAATTTTCAACAAGGACCAACATCATGTCATGCTGACCATTTTAGAAAAAGTCCCATATCAATATCACTTATAGTTTTCAAGAAGTAGTCACTACAAATTTGTTTTTATGCCCCCAAAGGGGTGCATATAGTAGTCGCACTGTCCGTCTGTCAGTCCGTCAGGATCTGCGTTCGTCTGTACAATCATGTCTGTTTAATAACTCGGACAATAATGGACGGATTTGCACAATTGCTCCCCACAACAAGACGACGTGTCGCGCACAAATTCCAGGTCTGTTGCTTCAAGGTCAAGGTCACACTTAGAGGTCAAAGGTCAAAATAAACTGCTTTCGTGTCCGGTTAATAACTCTGACATTCATGGACAGATTTTCAAATAACTTGGCGCAAGTGCTCACCACAACAAGACAATGTGTCGCGCATAAAACCCAGGTCTGTGGCTCAGAGGTCAAGGTCAAAGGTCAAATTATGTTCGGTCAATAACTTTGGCATTCATGGACGGATTTTCAAATAACTTGGCAAAAGTGCTCACCACAACAACACGACGTGTCGCGCACAAAACCCAGGTCCATGGCTCAAAGGTCAAGGTCACACTTAGAGGTCAAATGTCAATGAATGAATGAATGGTGTTTTACGGCACGTCGACACATAAATAGGTCATATTGTGCGCAAAAAATTGATGAAAAAAAAAGAAATGAAGAATTAATTAAAAATTAATGTAAATATTTAAAGATAAAACTATTTAAACAAGAGGCCCAAGAGGGCCTGTGGATGCTCTACTGGCTAACATGGCTCTTATAACATCAATGAAGCGATTGACTGCCATTTACGTTTTTTTTAAAGTTTCGGGCAAAAAACAGCTTTTTAAATAAATCAAGTGCCATAACTAAAGAATCTGGTAAAGTTTGGTAAAGATCAGATGAAAAATGAAGGCCCTACAAGGCAAAATATAGCATTTTTAACTAAATCAAGAGCCGTAACTCTTCTGTTACTGGTCAGACTGGTCCAACATAGAGCTAAAAAAAACAATATATATATATATATAAATAAATAATAAAAAAAAAAATTAAAAAAATTAAAAAAAAAAATATGAAAAAAAGAAGAAAATATGAAAAAAACAAACAAAAAAAACACAACAACAAAAAAAAAAAAAAAAAAAAAAAAAAAGAAAGTCATAAAATCTGCTAAGTTTGTCAAAGATCAGATGCAAAATGAAGGCCTTATCATATGACGAGGCAAATTATAGCATTTTGAACTAAATCAAGGGCCATAACTCTGCTGTTACTAGTCCGATATGAATGGTTTTCGAACTTGTCAGAGCTTTCATTGATATTAACAATCTGATAAAGTTTGGTAAAGATCAGATGAACACTGAAGCCGCTATCGTCTTAACGAGGCAAAATATATTTTAACTAAATCAAGGGCCATAACTCCGCTGTTACTGCTCTGATGTGGCTGGTTTTCGAACCTGTTCGAGGTTTCAACGACATTAACAATCTGATAAAGTTTAATAAAGATCGGATGAACAATGAAGCCCCTATTGTCTTAACGAGGCAAAATATACCATTTTTATCTAAATCAAGGGCCATAACTCCGTTGTTACTAATCCGATATGGCTGTTTTTCAAACTTGTCCGAGCTTTCATTGATATTAACAATCTGATAAAGTTTGGTAAAGATCGGATGAACAATAAAGCCCCTATCGTCTTAACGAGGCAAAATATAGCATTTTTAACTAAATCAAGGGCCATAACTCCGCTGTTACTGGTCCGATATGGCTGGTTTTCAAACTCGTTCGAGCTTCCAACAACATTAACAATCTGATAAAGATTGGTAAATATAGGATGAACAAAGAAGCGTCTATCGTCTTAACGATGCGAAATATAGCATTTTTAACTAAATCAAGGGCCATAACTACACTGTTACTAGTCCGATATGGCTGGTTTTCGAGTTTTCATTGATATTAACAATGTGGTAAAGTTTGGTTAAGATAAGATGAAAAACGAAGGCCCTATCGTCTTAACGAGGCAAAATATAACATATAGCATTTTTAACTAAATCAAGGACCATAACTGTGCTGTTACTGGTCTGATCTGGCTGGCTTTCGAACTTGTACAAGCTTTCATTGATATTAACAATGTGGTAAAGTTTGGTAAAGATAGGATGAAAAATGAAGGCCCTATCGTCTTAACGAGGCAAAATATAGCAATATAGCATTTTTAACTAAATCAAGGGCCATAACTCCGCTGATACTTGTCCGATCTGGCTGGTTTTCGAACTCATCTGAGCTTTTATTGATATTAACAACCTGTTAAAGTTTGGTGAAGATCGGATGAAAAATAGAGGCCCTATCATCATAACGAGCCAAAAGTTAACGCATGACGGACGACGGACGAAGGACGGACGACGGACAACTCGGCATCCCATAAGCTCTGCTGGCCTTTGGCCAGTAGAGCTAAAAATAAGGTATTATAAGGTGTAGTATAAACTATGTATGTAAATCAACAAATGCCCGTCAACGGGCATTGACGGGCATATAAACAAGTAAATATATATAAGAACACATTATAATGATTTATATAGTCTGATCTCTTTCAGGAAATCTAAAACAAGACTAAAATCTATAGTATCAAATAACTCTTTCATAGTATTAACAATGTAGTATCTTTGACGCATAGGATCAAAGTCTACACATTCCAATAAGATGTGTTTGACCGTTAACGGTGCAAAGCAGGGTATACATTCTGGTAATTGCTCACCTTGTAATAAATATGAATGAGTATAACGTGTATGCCCTATTCTGCACCGGGCTAGGGCAACTTCCTCTCAACGAATGGGTCTACTAGAAGAACGACATTCTCCGAGTAACGGTTTAATTGAATGGAGTTTATTGTTAACTGACAAATCCCAAGCGGTTTGCCAAGAGTTACGAATATATGTTAATACAACTTTTAAAATCAGTATAAGGTAATTTAGATATATGTAAATCTAATGCTGCCTTAGCAGCACTATCAGCTCTATCATTACCACGTATTCCTACATGGCTTGGAAGCCAGCAGAAAATAATAACATTATCAATTATAAGAGAATTGAACTTTTCTAAAAGTTGAAGCACAACTGGGTTATCATGTTTCATATTACCCAGTGCTTGAAGAGATGAAAGGGAATCAGAAAATATTACAAAATGTTCATCATCAGATTCCTGAATATAATTTAAGGCAAGTTCAATTGCCTTCAGTTCAGCTGAAAAGATAGAGGCCTTGTCAGGCAGGCGGCTCTTTATGCTGTGTTTGTGAATAACAGCTGCTGCAGCTACCTTATCTCCATCTTTAGAACCATGTGGGGTCTGTACTGGATTTGTTACTATTACAAAGATCAAAAATAATTATTGGTGTTTCCAAAGTCCACGGTGGAATTTGTAGTACTTTGTACTTGGCAATTAAATTTAGGTCGATTTCAGTGTCTCTTAATTTTGGTTTAATACGAAGACCAAATGATCGAATGGCCTTCGGTTTTCGATCAAAAAGAGGTTCATAACTTGGATTAAAAACATTATCGAAAGTCGGGTTTGAAAGGTTAGACTTTAATTTAATGGCGTATTGAAGGGCTAATTTGTCCCGTCTATGAGACAGTGATGGTTCATTAGCTTCAACATATAGACTTGGCCTTCAAGTATTTAAGGTGTGGTATAAACGTTAATTTACGGTCGAAAATAAGACCAAGGAATTTTGTCTCATCCACTACTGGTATTGGTGAGCCATCCAGTGTTAGATGAGGATCTTCATGATGCAATACGTAGTTGACAAAAATGCACACAATTAGTTTTAGATTAAGAACATTTAAAACCATTTTCATCAGACCAGGTCTGAAGTTTATTGAGACATTGTTGAAGTTGTCTCTCAATAGCGTTCATGTTTTTTGCACGATAACATATAACAAAGTCGTCAACATATAGAGAGCAATCCACACCAGGATTGATGCATTTAACTATACTATTAATTTTTATATTAAAAAGGGTGACAGAGAGTATGCTTCCCTGTGGAACACCCATCTCCTGTTCATGAATATCAGAGAGGGTTGAACCCATTCGGACACGAAATTGTCTTTCATCTAAGAATTTCTCTATAAAAATGGATAATTGGCCTCTAAGACCAAGGTCATGAAGATCATTCATAATACCATACTTCCATGCAGTATCATTATAAGCTTTCTCCAAGTCAAAAAATACAGCGACTAGATGTTCTTTTTCATGAAAGCTTCCCTAATAAATGATTCAAATCGAATGAGATTGTCTGTTGTGCCTCGTTGGCGCCGGAATTCACTTTGATATTTTGTTATCAGCTTGTTGGATTCCAGGTACCAAACGAGTCTCTCATTAATCATTCTTTCCATGGTTTTACATATACAACTCGTTAAAGCAATAGGGCGATAATTTATTGGGTCCGTATGATCCTTTCCAGGTTTGGGGACTGGAATAACGTTTGCTTCCCGCCAAGAATCGGGGAAGTCTCCCGTCACCCAAACCTTATTAAATATATCAAGAAGGGTAGAGAGACAGGATTCAGGTAAATGTTTTAGTAATTGATAATGGATATCATCAGGACCAGCTGATGTATCGAGCCTTTTTAAGGGACTCTCAAAGTTCTTTGAGAGTGAATAGTTTATTGTATTTCTCCAAGTTTTTTGACTTGAAGTTCAGCTTCTTCTTTTCTTTTAGTTTCTTATTTTTCAGAAAATTTGGTTGACAATTTTCAGAAGAAGAATTTTTTGAAAAAGTTTCTGCCAAAGTGTTTGTAATATCTTTGACAGATGTTATATCTCCATTATCTGTTTTAAGATGATTTACAGAACTACAATTACCTTTACCACTTATTTTCCGAACCATGTCCCATGTCTTCTTAAGAGAAGAGCAAGAATTCAGCCTAGAGACATAAGATCTCCAGGATTTCTTCTTGCTATCCTTAATAGCACGAAAAACTCTAAAGTTATCTAAATTTGTTTGAGTTGGCCGTAAGTTAAAATTATTTAATGCAGCTTTACGATCGCTGACTGCCTTTTTGCAGTCATCGTCGTACCATGGTTTATGTGGGCGTTTCGGATTTGCCGAGGTTTTTAAAATAGTTTGATCAGCTATATCGTGAAGAGTTTTGGTAAAAAGAGCAGTTGCGTCTTCGACATCATCGAAAACGGAAGGCTTTAATTGTTCCTCGCAAAGAGATTGAAACGTAGTCCAATCAGCCTTGCGAAGTTTCCATCGTTGCGTTTTTTCGAGAAGTGGAGGGCCGATATTTTCAAGAAATATGGGGAAGTGGTCACTCCCACAGAGGTCGTCTCCAACACTCCACGAAAAATCCATCAAAAGTGTTGGATCGCATATTGTTAAATTAATGGAAGAATGAGAGCCTGTAGCAGGATGTAAATAAGTATGTGACTTATTATTAAAAAGACTTCAATTTTCTTGCCTTTATCGTTAAAATCGCCCAAGAGTATAAAAGGTGATGGCAATTGTGCAACTAGGTGATTTAGGTCTTTACGGTCTAGTGAAGAACTAGGTGGTAAATATAAGGAACATATTGTTATGACTCTGTGCATAGTAACACTGACCGCAATAGCTTGCAAATTTGTTTTCAACGCAACAGGTCTGTGAGGAATGTTTCGATTAACGATTATCGAAACTCCACCAGTCGCCTTGTCCCCGGTATCACAAATATGAATGTATAGTGAGTATTGTTTAAAAGATACCTTATCACTTGTCTTCAAGAACGTTTCTTGAAGACAAAAGGCAATAGGGTTGTGTTCATTTAAGATTAAGCTGATTTCATCCTAATTTGGTTTCAAACCTCGACAATTCCATTGAATGATCTTATTAGTTTTACCCATTATTTAGCGCTAAGGCGATTTTTAATTTTATTTTTATTTTTGGCCTTAGATTTAGGAGAGGTCTTAGGAGACTCAAGCAGCGACATCTCCACTGATGAATCCTCCTCCCTGGAAGAAGTCAGCTGAAGTGGCACCGCAACTAACTTTTCATGAGAGGATGGAAGTGGCAGTGCAGCTGCTGGATCTGAAATGTCCATGAGTTGTTCAAATTTGTTATGCAGCTCAATAGGGCTGTTAGACAACTTTGGCTACTCCTTATGCTCCTTAGTTGGAGAAGCACTAGGCTTTCTGTGCTCCTTAGTTGGAGAAGCACTAGGCTTTCTAACTTCCTTAGTTGGAGCAGCACTAGGCTTTCCAACCGAGGAAGTAGGCTTCACGACTGGGAAACTACTAAACTTCACAGTCGTAAAAGAACCCGCTTTCCAATTCTGAGAAATTGACGTGCTCTTGACATTGCCAGAGCTTGCCGAATTTGTGTTTGATTTAAATGAAAAAAATTGATAAGGTGAAAAATTTAATTTTGGTTTGTTAAGTTGTATTTGTTGACTTTTGTTTGGATTTGATACTGAGGAAGTATTCTTTGTATTTTGAATTTCTGACTGGTTCGTATTGCGTACTTGCATTCCTGCATTCTGTGTGTGTTGCTTTTGTTTTGAGAATAGATGCATAAGAGGTCGGACTTGAGATTTTATATTTTTCTTCAATCAATTTTCGTGCTTCTGGAAAGGGAATGTTTTGTGTATATTTAACTGTTATGATTTCTTTTTCTTTTTTGAATTTTTCACATAATTTTGAATTTGCGTGATGTCCTAGACCGCAGTTGGTACATTTGAGGGCGTTAGGACAATCTGGTTCGTTATGCTTGAATGCAGACTCGCCACATTTACCACAATGTTCTTCTTTAGTACACCTGGACTTGTGGTGCCCAAAGGCTTGGCAATTGTAGCAACATAACGGGTTTGGGATGTAGGCATCAACATGTAATTGCAGATATGCCACCTTTATTGTTTTTGGTAAGACGGATGTTGCAAATGTGAGTATGATAGTATTTGTATTAATAATTGTATCATTCCTCTTTATGGTTATTCGGCGAGCCGCAGTTACCAACTGTGGTGCAAGCTCGCTGATAATTTCTTCTTGAGGTACTCCGGAGAGATCCGGGCACCTGTAACTCCTTTGGAAATGTTCATAGAGGAGTGAGGGTAGCATTTGTAACGGACAGATGACAATGACGGACGACAGACAAAGTGCAAGGCGACGACACAAAAACTCTCCTTATTTCTGAGATTATGAGTCTTGCTACTTACTTAACCTGTCAGAAATTAATAGATGTATTTGCGGAGCATGAATGAAACAGTTTTCTCCCAAGCTGACATAACCAAAGACCACTCCGAAGCTTACATAAGTAAAGACCATTTCCAAGCTTATATAAGCAATATAAGTTTAACAGTTATTTTCTAAAACAAGAAATGACAGCAGTAAGTGACACGCGTCCCTGAATGAAGCACAATACCCTCTTATACTGACTGAAGGGCATTTGCTTCTGTGAATAGCCACACAAGCAAAATAGCCCACAGAAGGTAAGATTGTACGTCTATGTATGTCCACTTCCTTCGGGCTTAGGGGTCATACAAAAAATAGCAAGAGGTCAATGATCTTGAAGCTCTACTGATAGGTTTTGGTAGCCAGATCAGCATTCCTGTGAAGTTTCATAAAAATCTGTCAAGTAGTTTCAGAGGAGTAGTCGCTACAAGTTTTTACTATATAACTCTATGTAAACGAAGATGCAGCCATGTTTAATGTCGAATCAAAATGATTTTCAACAAGGACCAACATCATGTCATCCTGATCAGTCACATATCAATATCACTTACAGTTTTCAAGAAGTAGTCGCTACAAACTTGTTTTTTAACAAGAGGTCAATGACCTTGAAGCTCTACTGGCAGGTTCTGATAGCTAGATCAGCATTCCTGTGTGTGAAGTTTCATGAAAATCGGTCAAGTAGTTTCAGAGTAGTCGTTACAAGTTTTTATATATAACTCTATGTAAACAAAGATGACCGCTGGCAACCATGTCTATCGAATCAAAATAATTTTCAACAAGGACCAACGTCATGTCATGCTGACCATTTTAGAAAAAGTCCCATATCAATATCACTTATAGTTTTCAAGAAGAAGTCACTACAAATTTGTTTTTATGCCCCCAAAGGGGTACATATAGTAGTCGCACTGTCCGTCTGTACAATCGTGTCCGATTAATAACTCTCACAATAATGGACGGATTTTCAAACAACTTAACACAATTGCTCACCACAACAAGACGACGTGTCACGCACAAAATCCAGGTCCGTGGCTCCAAGGTCAAGGTCACACTTAGAGGTCAAAGGTCAAATCGTGTCCAGTCAATAACTCTGGCATTCATGAATGCATTTTCAAATAACTTGGCAAAACTGCTCACCAAAACAACACGACGTGTTGCGCAAAAAACCCAGGTCCGTGGCTCTAAGGTCAAGGTCACATTTAGAGGTCAAATGTCAAATCCTGTCCGGTCAATAACTCTGGCATTCCTTGACGGATTTTGAAATAACTTGGCACAAGTGCTCACCACAACAACATGATGTGTCACGCACAAAATCCAGATCTGTGGCACCAAGGTCAAGGTCACATTTAGAGGTCAAAGATCAAATTGTGTCCGATCAATAACTCTGGCATTCCTGGACGGATTTCCAAATAACTGGCACAAGTGCTCACCACAATAAGACGTGTCATGCACAAAATCCAGGTCCGTGGTTCTAAGGTCAAGGTCACACTAGAGGTCAAAGGTCAAATTGTGTCCGGTCAATAACTCTGGCATTCCTGGACAGATTTTCAAATAACTTGGCACAAGTGCTCATCACAACAAGACGACTTGTCGCGCACAAAATCTAGGTCCGTGGCTCCAAGGTCAAGCTCAGAGGTCAAAAAGTGAAATCATGTCCGGTCAATAACTCTGGCATTCCTGGACGGATTTTAAAATAACTTGGCACAAGTGCTCAACACAACAAGACGATGTGTCAGGCAAAAAACCCAGGTCTGTGGCGTAAAGGTCACACTTACAGGTCATAGATCACTTCGGGGGCATTTGTCACTTACTGTGACATTTCTTGTTTAAAAAATCTATTTTTAGAATTTCTGGCCAACCTGAAATTTTGCTAGGATTAACTAGACACCAAGAGCAACATTCCTGTGAAGTTTCATGAAAATCCGTTAAGTAGTTTCAGAGGAGTAGTCGCTACAAGTTTTTACTATTTAACTCTATATAAACAAAGATGGCCACTGGCAGCCATGTTTAATGTCGAAACCATATTGATTTTCGACAAGGACCAACATCATGTCAGGCTGATCATTTTAGAAAAGTCCCATATCAATATCACTTATAGTTTTCAAGAAGTAGTCGCTAAAAACTTCGTTTTTTATGCCCCCGAAGGGTGGCATAAAGTAGTCGCACTGTCTGTCCGTTCGTCTGTACAACTGTGTCCGCTTAATAACTCTGACAATAATGGACAGATTTTCAATAACTTGGCACAATTGCTCACCACTATAAGACGACGTGTCGTGCACAAAATCCAGGTCCGTGGCTCCAATGTCAAGGTCACACTTAGAGGTCAAAGGTCAAAACAAAGTGCTTTCGTGTCCGGTTAATAACTCTGACAATCATGGACAGAATTTCAAATAACTTGGCACAAGTCGCTACAAGTTTTTACTATATAACTCTATGAAAACGAAGATGCAGCCATGTTTAATGTCGAATCAAAATGATTTTCAACAAGGACCAACATCATGTCATCCTGATCAGTCCCATATCAATATCACTTACAGTTTTCAAGAAGTAGTCGGTACAAACTTGTTTTTTAACAAAAGGTCAATGACCATGAAGCTCTACTGGCAGGTTCTGATAGCTTGATCAGCATTCCTGTGAAGTTTCACGAAAATGTGTAAAGTAGTTTCAGAGTAGTCGTTACAAGTTTTTATATATAACTCTATGTAAACAAAGATGACCGCTGGCAACCATGTCTATCGAATCAAAACAATTTTCAACAAGGACCAACATCATGTCATGCTGACCATTTTAGAAAAAGTGCCATATCAATATCACTTATAGTTTTCAAGAAGTAGTCACTACAAATTTGTTTTTATGCCCCAAAGGGGTGCATATAGTAGTCGCACTGTCCGTCTGTCAGTCCGTCAGGATCTGCATTCGTCTGTACAATCGTGTCCGTTTAATAACTCTGACAATAATGGATGGATTTTCAAACAACTTGGCACAATTGCTCACCACAACAAGACGACGTGTCACGCACAAATTCCAGGTCTGTGGCTCCAAGGTCAAGGTCAAAGGTCAAATCGTGTCCGGTCAATAACTTTGGCATTCATGGACGGATTTTCAAATAACTTGGCAAAAGTGCTCTACACAACAACACGACGTGTCGTGCACAAAACCCAGGTCCATGGCTCAAAGGTCAAGGTCAAACTTAGAGGTCAAATGTCAATGAATGAATGGTGTTTTACGGCACGTCGACACATAAATAGGTCATATTGTGCGCAAAAATTGATGAAAAAAAAAAGAAATGAAGAATTAATTAAAAATTAATGTAAATATATAAAGATAAAACTATTTAAAAAATAAGGGATGATAAGGTGTAATATAAACTATGTATGTAAATCAACAAATGCCCGTCAACGGGCATATAAACAAGTAAATATATATAAGAACACAGTATAATGATTTATATAGTCTGATCTCTTTTAGGAAATCTAAAACAAGACTAAAATCTATAGTATCAAATAGCTCTTTCATAGTATTAACAATGTAGTTCCTGTGACGCATAGGATCAAAGTCTACACATTCCAATAAGATGT
Organism: Cyrtodaria siliqua; assembly: GCA_037043455.1. Taxonomy (NCBI): domain Eukaryota; kingdom Metazoa; phylum Mollusca; class Bivalvia; order Adapedonta; family Hiatellidae; genus Cyrtodaria; species Cyrtodaria siliqua. Next base: position 31,352 of record JAWPHD010001110.1, on the reverse strand, counting down.
GTTTGACCGTTAACGGTGCAAAGCAGGGTATACATTCTGGTAATTGCTCACCTTGTAATAAATACGAATGAGTATAACGTGTATGCCCTATTCTGCACCGGGCTAGGGCAACTTCCTCTCGACGAATGGGTCTACTAGAAGAACGCCATTCTCCAAGTAACGGTTTAATTGAATGGAGTTTATTGTTAACTGACAAATCCCAAGCGGTTTGCCAAGAGTTACGAATATATGTGTTAATACAACTTTTAAAATCAGTATAAGAAAATTTGGCATTAGATATATGTAAATCTAATGCTGCCTTAGCAACACTATCAGCTCTATCATTACCACGTATTCCTACATGGCTTGGAAGCCAGCAGAAAATAATAACATTATCAATTATAAGAGAATCTAAAAGTTGAAGCACAACTGGGTTATCATGTTTCATATTACCCAGTGCTTGAAGAGATGAAAGGGAATCAGAAAATATTACAAAATGGTCATCATCAGATTCCTAAATATAATTTAAAGCAAGTTCAATTGCCTTAAGTTCAACTGAAAAGATAGAGGCCTTGTCAGGCAGGCGGCTCTTTATGCTGAGTTTGTGAATAACAGCTGCTGCAGCTACCTTATCTCCATCTTTAGAACCATCTGTGTATATATGTTAAAAGTTACTGTATTTCGATTTAATTTCATAAAATTTGCTTTGAAAGACAGTAGGGTCTGTACTGGATTTGTTACTATTACAAAGATCAAAAATAATTATTGGTGTTTCCAAAGTCCACGGTGGAATTTGTGGTACTTTGTACTTGGCAATTAAATTTAGGTCGATTTCAGTGTCTCTTAATTTTGGTTTAATACGAAGACCAAATGATCGAATGGCCTTCGATTTTCGATCAAAAAGAGGTTCATAACTTGGATTAAAAACATTATCGAAAGTTGGGTTTGAAGGGTTAGACTTTAATTTAATGGCGTATTGAAGGGCTAATTTGTCCCGTCTATGAGACAGTGATGATTCATTAGCTTCAACATATAGACTTTCAGCTGGTGATGTACGAAAGGCACCTAAGTCGTAATCCTTGATTATGTATAGGATCGAGCATCTGCAAGTACGACTGGCGAGTCAATCCATATACTATCGAGCCGTAGTCCAGCTTGGATCTGATAAGAGATCTGTAAAGTCGCAAGAGGGCTTTACGATCCGCTCCCCAGTTAGTGTTTGCAACAACTTTAAGTAAATTAAGAGCTTTAAGGCACTTGGCCTTCAAGTATTTAAGGTGTGGTATAAACGTTAATTTACGGTCGAAAATAAGACCAAGGAATTTTGTCTCATCCACTACTGGTATTGGTGAGCCATCCAGTGTTAGATGAGGGTCTTCATGATGTTTACGTAGTTGACAAAAATGCATACAATTATTTTTAGATTTAGAAAATTTAAAACCATTTTCATCAGACCAGGTCTGAAGTTTATTGAGACATTGTTGAAGTTGTCTCTCAATAGTGTTCATGTTTTTTGCACAATAACATATAACAAAGTCGTCAACATATAGAGAGCAATCCACACCAGGATTGATGCATTTAACTATACTATTAATTTTTATATTAAAAAGGGTGACAGAGAGTATGCTTCCCTGTGGAACACCCATCTCCTGTTCATGAATATCAGAGAGGGTTGAACCCATTCGGACACGAAATTGTCTATCATCTAAGAATTGCTCTATAACAAGAGGTCAATGACCTTGAAGCTCTACTGATTGATTTTGATTTCAGGAAGTAGTCGCTACAGACTTGTTTTTTGACAAATTATTTTTAGCCGTGGCGGCCATCTTGAATTTCCGGCCGACCTGAAATTTTGCTAGGATCAATTAGACATCAAGAGCAACATTCCTGTGAAGTTTCATGAAAATCCGTCAAGTAGTTTCACAGAAATAGTCGCTACAAGTTTTCATTATATAACTCTATGTAAACAAAGATGGCCGCTGACAGCCATGTTTAACGTCGAATCAAAATAATGTTTGACTCTGATAACCATCATGTCATGCTGATCTTTTTTTACAAAAAGTCCCATATCAATATCACTTATAGTTTTCAAGACGTAGTCGCTACAAACTTATTTTTTAAAAATCTAATTTTAGCTGTGGCGGCCATCTTGAATTTCTGGCCGATCTGAAATTTTTCTAGGATCAATTAAACATTAAGAGCAACATTCCTGTAAAGTTTCATGAAAATCTGCCAAGTAGTTTCAAAGGATTAGTTGCTACAAGTTTTTACTATATAACTCTATGTAAACAAAGATGGCCGCTGGCAGCCATGTTTAACGTTGAATCAAAACGATTTTTGACAAGGACCAACATCATGTCATGCTAATCATTTTAGAAAAAGTCCCATATCAATATCACTTATAGTTTTCAAGAAGTAGTTGCTACAAACTTGTATTTTGAACATTTATTTTTAGCCGTGGCGGCCATCTTGAATTTCCGGCCGACCTGAAATTTTGCTAGGATCAATTAGACATCAAGAGCAACATTCCTGTGTAGTTTCATGAAAATCCGTCAAGTAGTTTCAGAGGAGTAGTCGCTACAAGTTTTCATTATATAACTCTATGTAAACAAAGATGGCCGCTGGCAGCCATGTTTAACGTTGAATCAAAACAATTTTCGACAAGGACTAACATCATGTCATGCTGATCATTTTAGAAAAAGTCCCATATCAATATCACTTATAGTTTTCATGAAGAAGTCGCTACAAACTTGATTTTTAAAAACCAATTTTTAGATCTGGCGGCCATCTTGGATTTCACATCAACATGAATTTTTGCTAGGATCAACTAGACTTCATGGGCAACATTTCTGTAAAGTTTCATGAAAATCCAATCAGTAGTTTCAGAGGAGTAGTCGCTACAAAAAAAAGGTTTACGGACAGACAGACGGACGGACAGACAGACAGACGGCGGACGGACGACGGACGCCGCACCACGGCATAAGCTCTGCTGATCTCTGATCAGTAGAGCTAAAAATGGCTTATCGGCCTCTAAGACCAAGGTCATGAAGATCATTCATAATACCATACTTCAATGCAGTATCATAAGCTTTCTCCAAGTCAAAAAATACAGCGCCTAGATGTTCTTTTTTCATGAAAGCTTCCCTAATAAATTATTCAAATCGAATGAGATTGTCTGTTGTGCCTCGTTGGCGCCGGAATCCATTTTGATATTTTGTTATCAGCTTGTTGGATTCCAGGTACCAAACGAGTCTCTCATTAATCATTCGTTCCATGGTTTTACATATACAACTCGTTAAAGCAATAGGGCGATAATTTATTGGGTCCGTATGATCCTTTCCAGGTTTGGGGACTGGAATAACGATTGCTTCCCGCCAAGAATCGGGGAAGTCTCCCGTCACCCAAACCTTATTAAATATATCAAGAAGGGTAGAGAGACAGGATTCAGGTAAATGTTTTAGTAATTGATAATGGATATCATCAGGACCAGCTGATGTATCATGAGCCTTTTTAAGGGACTCTCGAAGTTCTTTGAGAGTGAATAGTTTATTGTATTTCTCCAAGTTTTTTGACTTGAAGTTCAGCTTCTTTTCTTTTAGTTTCTTATTTTTCAGAAAATTTGGTTGACAATTTTCAGTTTAAGAATTTTTTGAAAAAGTTTCTGCCAAAGTATTTGTACTATCTTTGACAGATGTTATATCTCCATTATCTGTTTTAAGATGATTTACAGAACTAGAATTACCTTTACCACTTATTTTCCGGACCATGTCCCATGTCTTCTAAAGAGATGAGCGAGAATTCAGCCTAGAGACATAAGATCTCCAGGATTTCTTCTTGCTATCCTTAATAGTACGACGGGCTTTCGCACGAAAAACTCTAAAGCTATCTAAATTTGTTTGAGTTGGCCTTAAGTTAAAATTATTTAATGCAGCTTTACGATCGCTGACTGCCTTTTTGCAGTCATCGTCGTACCATGGTTTATGTGGGCGTTTAGGATTTGCCGAGGTTTTTGGAATAGTTTGATCAGCTATATCGTGAAGAGTTTTGGTAAAAAGAGCAGTTGCGTCTTCGATATCATAGAAAACGGAAGGCTTTAATTGTTCCTCGCAAAGAGATTGAAACGTAGTCCAATCAGCCTTGCGAAGTTTCCATCGTTGCGTTTTTTCGAGAGGTGGAGGGCCGATATTTTCAAGAAATATGGGGAAGTGGTCACTTCCACAGAGGTCGTCTCCAACACTCCACGAAAAATCCATCAAAAGCATTGGATCGCATATTGTTAAATCAATGGAAGAATGAGAGCCTGTAGCAGGATGTAAATAAGTATGTGACTTATTATTAAAAAGACACAAATTGTTTTTGGCTAAGAAATCTTCAATTTTCTTGCCTTTATCGTTTATATCTTTACAACCCCAGATGTAGTTGTGTGCATTAAAATCGCCAAAGAGTATAAAAGGTGATGGCAATTGTGCAACTAGGTGATTTAGGTCTTTACGGTCTAGTGAAGAACTAGGTGGTAAATATAAGGAACATATTGTTATGACTCTGTGCATAGTAACACTGACCGCAATAGCTTGCAAATTTGTTTTCAACGCAACAGGTCTGTGAGGAATGTTTCGATTAACGATTATCGAAACTCCACCAGTCGCCTTGTCGCTGATTTCATCCTAATTTGGTTTCAAACCTCGACAATTCCATTGAATGATCTTATTAGTTCTACCCATTATTTAGCGCTAAGGCGATTTTTAATTTTATTTTTATTTTTGGCCTTAGATTTAGGAGAGGTCTTAGGAGACTCAAGCAGCGACATCTCCACTGATGAATCCTCCTCCCTGGAAGAAGTCAGCTGAAGTGGCACCGCAACTAACTTTTCATGAGAGGATGGAAGTGGCAGTGCAGCTGCTGGATCTGAAATGTCCATGAGTTGTTCAAATTTGTTATGCAGCTCAATAGGGCCGTTAGACACCTTTGGCTGCTCCTTGTGCTCCTTAGTTGGAGAAGCACTAGGCTTTCTGTGCTCCTTAGTTGGAGAAGCACTAGGCTTTCTAATATCCTTAGTTGGAGCAGCACTAGGCTTTCCAACCGAGGAAGTAGGCTTCACGACTGGGAAACTACTAGACTTCACAGTCGTAGAAGAACCCGCTTTCCAATTCTGAGAAATTGACGTGCTCTTGACATTGCCAGAGCTTGCCGAATTTGTGTTTGATTTAAATGAAAAAAATTGATTAGGTGAAAAATTTAATTTTGGTTTGTTAAGTTGTATTTGTTGACTTTTGTTTGGATTTGATACTGAGGAAGTATTCTTTGTGTTTTGAATTTCTGACTGTGGTTCGTATTGCGTACTTGCATTCCTGCATTCTATGTGTGTTGCTTTTGTTTTGAGAATAGATGCATAAGAGGTCGGACTTGAGATTTTATATTTTTCTTCAATCAATTTTCGTGCTTCTGGAAAGGGAATGTTTTGTGTATATTTAACAGTTATGATTTCTTTTTCTTTTTTGAATATTTGACATACTTTTGAATTTGCGTGATGTCCTAGACCGCAGTTGGTACATTTGAGGGCGTTAGGACAATCTGGTTCGTTATGCTTGAATGCAGACTCGCCACATTTACCACAATGTTCTTCTTTAGTACACCTGGACTTGTGGTGCCCAAAGGCTTGGCAACTGTAGCAACATAACGGGTTTGGGATGTAGGCATCAACATGTAATTGCATGTATTCGGCGAGCCGCAGTTACCAACTGTGGTGCAAGCTCGCTGATAATTTCTTCTTCAGGTACTCCAGAGAGATCCGGGCACCTGATGACGCCTTTGGAAATGTTCATAGAGGAGTGAGGGTAGCATTTGACTTTTGTGTTTAAAATGTTTGTGATTGTTAATAAATTATCAGTGTGGGATTTTTTTCAGTTTCAATAATGACTATTGTTCTTTAATTTTTTTATTTGTTTAACATGTCCAGCGATGGAATGGACAGTTTTCTGAATAACGAAAGGTGACATATCTGCAACAGGCCTTTCCCCGTTTTCCGATTCAATGACGAGAAAACGAGTCAAAGGACTGGTTGCTCACTGTTCCTCAGTATCAGATTCTTGTTCTGTTTTTTTATGCTTATTTGTAGTTTGTGCGTTAAGAATTCACCCTCCACGCTTCTCACCCTACTCGGAGTCCAACAAGGGGACATTTGCTGTGGATATCCAACAGTCAAAATGCCAAGAATACGTAGAAGGTATACTCATATAAAGCTAACGCATCAGACCCCCAATACCACCCAGCGGACATAACCCCTTAACTAAAAAGTCAAAGAGCCGCACCTATGTTCCGCCTAAAAAGTGGCATGAGTATAGCCATATAGCGTTTGGAAATACATGATTAACCCTTGCGCCACCGCCATAAAAGACCCTGTATATATAATGTTTAAAGTAGAACAATACAAAAGGTAAGTAAGATACAGTGTACAAGTACTGTCTGAACAATAAGGTCGGATCCCTTATAGCTGGCGTGACAAACCGATTGATCAGATCGGGTCAAATCTGACCGCCCGTCTAGTTGAAGTCCGGATCAAGGTGGTGTGTTGCAACGTGAAGACAACTACCAGATCTCCACGCCACTCAACCACCAGGACTCCCTTCTCCAACGACACGGGTTGCCACCCACGGTCAACAGGTGGGTTACATTTCGGGCGGGTCCTACCCCTCTGCTAAGTAAGGAGCAGTCGGTTGATTCTTATCACCCCACCACCGACTGGGGGGGGGGGTCAAATGTCAAATGTCCGGTCAATAACTCTGGCACTTCTTGACGGATTTTGAAATAACTTGGCACAAGAGTTCACCACAACAACATGATGTGTCACGCACAAAATCCAGGTCCCTGGCTCCAAGGTCAAGCTTAGAGGTCAAAAGTCAAATCATGTCCGGTCAATAACTCTGGCATTCCTGGACGGATTTTAAAATAACTTGGCACAAGTGCTCACCACAACAAGACGATGTGTCGCGCACAAAACCCAGGTCTGTGGCCCCAAGGTCACACTTAGAGGTCATAGGTCACTTCAGGGGCATTTGTCACTTACTGTGACATTTCTTGTTTAAAAAATCTATTTTTAGAATTTCTGGCTAACCTAAAATTTTGCTAGGATCAACTAGACACCAAGAGCAACATTCTCTCACCACTACAAGAAGACGACGTGTCGCGCACAAAATCCAGGTCCGTGGCTCCAAGGTCAAGGTCACACTTAGAGGTCAAAGGTCAAAACAAAGTGCTTTCGTGTCCGGTTAATAACTCTGACAATCATGGACAGAATTTCAAATAACTTGGCACAAGTGCTCACCACAACTAGACGATGTGTCGCGCACAAAATCCAGGTCCGTGGCTACAAGGTAATGGTCACACTTAGAGGTCAAAGGTAAAAACAAAGTGCTCTTGTGTCCGGTTAATAACTCTGACATTCATGGACAGATTTTCAAATAACTTGGCACAATTGCTCACCACAGCTAGACGACATGCCACGCATGCCACGCACAAAACCCAGGTCCGCGGCTCCAAGGTCAAGGTCACACTTAGAGGTCAAATATCAAATTGTGTCCAGTCAATAACTCTGGCATTCCTGGACGGATTTTAAATAACTGGCACAAGTGCTCACCACAACAAGATGACATGTCACACACAAAATCCAGGTCCGTTGCTCCAAGGTCAAGGTCACACTTACAGGTCAAAGGTCACTTCGGGGACATTTGTCACTTACTGTGATATTTCTTTTCTTTCAATTTTTTTTTCTTTTTTCATTTTTTTTTTTAAAATTTTTAATTGTTTTGTGAATTGTTTTTTGTTTCATTTTTTTTTAATAATTTTTTTTTTTATAATAATTTTTAAATATATCTGTTTTATATTGCTCCAAGGTCAAGGTCACACTTACGCACCTGTTATAAACTGTTCAGATCTATCAGAATACAGTCGCAATAGAGGATCGTTCATGAGGTAAACATAATGTTTGTAATTCGATTCATTCTATAATCATTGTGTAGTATTAGTAGTAGTAAATCTCGTGCAAATTGTATAATTTAAAAGTGATTTGCACTACTTTTGGGGATAAAACACAGTGCAGAAAATTCATTGATTTGGCATAGATAGTGTTATGAAATTCTGTTTTATTAAGTTGCTGTTATTTAATTTTTAATATTCATTCTTACATATTCTAAACAACATACTGGACTATGGATGTGTGTATTCACTTTCAATAAAAAAGGAAAAGAAGTTAATGATTGGATGCACCCGAGGTACTGAAATCAAAAGTACAATATCTTTTTTACGAATAACTTGTATTCAAAACATGAGCTATCAAAATGTTTCCTTATAAATGTGACACACTATGTCAGCATTGACACTTGCAAGAAAATTGAAGTTTAAGGAAAAAATGATGTTGTAATTTTTACCATACCCCACCCACTTTATACTATTGGCGAACCCTTAACTAGGCCGCACTAACAGCACAGAATTTTTTACAATTGTTTCTGACTATTTCTGACTAAATAACCCATAGATGTATTAATAATAAACAGTAGAAGGGTAACAACATTTTACAAATAACGATTAATTAAAAATTTAATTACAGTTTCCAGTATAATAATTACTAATTGAATTTCATGTTCCATTGCTGCAAAGCCAGTAATAGGAACCGCCATATAACTATCATGACCCAGTATACATAATTCGGGCAATCAAATTTTCCCACATCCGCTTTTCCAAAAACAAAAGTAAAATTGTTTTCCGCTTCGATTTTTTCGAAGTTATTGAATAATTATGCATTAAAATGACTGCAATTAGAAAAAGTTGCACCTTTTACCTGTGCTGTTTCGACTTGGCGAACTCCGCATTTGTATAAGCGAAGTATCGTGGCGTAAGTACGCCGAGAGCTTTTTCACGTAGCTGATTCCCATGCCGAGTAGTTTTATCATCCAAACTCCGCGTAAGTATGTGATTTGTAAATTCCTCATTCGGCATGAAAGAGTAAACTGTGGGTTTTGCGTGAGCTGTACTGTAAGTGTTAAAGTTCTCCGGCCATGTTTTGTTTCATTAACATGTTTATGTGTATTTAAATCGAAATCAATTCATACATTGCAATATCTGTGGAAAGCGAGAATAAGACTTTATTTGATGACGTAGAAAACTTTGAACAGGTAAATTAATCCACAGGTAATTATCTGGCAATAGTTGTGCAGCTATACAATTCAGATTTACCTTATTTCCCCGTGCAGTCACGCAGTGGTAAAAGTAGTATATACGTCATGCAAATAATACTTATTTTTACATACAACTTAATAGCGTTTTTCAATATATCTTTCTCTCCGAGACTATCAAGAAATGTTCATATGATGTTTAAGAGTTAAATTTGTTAATTGATAATACTACAAAAAGGGTGGCCATTCATCTTTCACAAGACAGAAAATGGCATTTCTGAGCAAAACAAGGGCCATAACTCCAGTGTTACTGATCCAATCTAGCTGGTTTTCGAACTTGTCCGAGCTTTCATTGATGATAACAATCTATGCAAGTTTGGTAAAGATCAATTAATAAATAAAGGTGCTAGAGTGTTCACAAGGCAGAAACAGGCATTTTTCAGAAAAACAATGGTCATAACTAAGGTTTTACTAATTCGATCTGGCTGGTTTTCGAACTTGTCCGAGTTTTCATTGATATAAAGACACTGGCAAAGTTTTGTAAAGCTCTGATTAATAATGAAGATTCTATTGCGGTAACAAGGCAGAAGTTACTAAACATTTTACAATAAGTCTCAAATTTTAAAACTGTTCACATTTATGCACATAAGCATTCAATGTAGACATTTACGTGTGCATTATGTGCAGAAATATCACATGTATAAGAACACGAAATGAAATCGCGTTCATTTGTGAATTGTAAATCAAAGAAAAGAATTTAAGAAATTAACTTACGATCAAAATTGTCGTAAGTTGTTTCATAAAACAGGGCCCAGATCTGCCCGAAACTGGCAGGTATGAAAAAATGCGAAGCATGAGTAAAACATGATTTGTTTTTAAAAGAACTGAATTAGTCAACCAATAACAATCTCTTCCTGTTTCTGTGATCATGAGTCTCCTTACTTGCATGGCTTGACAGAAAACAATTCACGTTTTCTCATTTTGTTATGAAAAAGTCTGTTTTCATCTCGTTTACCAACAAACTGACATATCTGAATGACTAATGCTCATTTTCTTAATTAGACCACTTCGAAGCTTATGATATAAGTTTAACAGTTATTCTATTTTATTTTTGTACAGTTGAATAAGAGCCCAAGAGAGCATGTAACTTCTCTACTGGCTAACATCTAGCTGGTTTCAAAATTGTCCGAGCCCTCATGTTTGATAAGATCAGAAGGAAATTGAAGGCCTCATCATCTTAAAAAAGGCAAAAATAGCATATAAAACGAAATCGAGGGCCATAACTCCACTGTTTTTGGTCAGACTGAGCGGGGTTTTGAACTTTTTTTCACCTTTAAATGATATCAACAATATGGCCAAATTTGGTAAAGACTAGATGAAAAAACTAAAGGCCTAACATCTTAAAGAGGCAAAATACAGCATATTTAACTAAATCAAAAGCCTCAATTCCGGTGTTACAGGTCCGATATAGCTGAATGTTCGAATTTGTAAGCTTTCACCTATATCAACTACCTGGGAAAGTTTGGTAAAGATTGCATGAAAAATAAAGACACTTAACAAGGTAAAAGGTAACGGAAGGACGTTCTAACATATACTTGTGTAGCTAATCATTTTGTGTGGTTAACCACATAATTTTCATTTCATTTAAGCAGTGTCTAAATACAATCCTTATCCTAGACCTGCACCTTAACCGCCATTTGTGAGTTCCGATATACAATAGATGGAGGATGGACAACAGTACTGGCCATCACAATCTCTGCCAGTTGAGCTAAGAAAGTATCCTGCTGTGAACGAGTGTGAAAAGCAAATTAGCAAATAAGGCAATTCCACACAATGGAATATTATTTTTGTTTAACTGCTAATTCTGCTTTTATTTAAATGCTTAGACTAGATGGAACACGTGTCGCCTGTCAGCGCTTTGTCAGTAAAACAAGGTTTTTTGTACCCAGATAAATGACCTTGACAAACTTGCCTGAGTAAGTTTTCAGTGTGACCTTGACCTTTATATTTTAGTTTGGCCATGTCATGTTGTCATGACAAGTAAATGTTGAAAGTTTGATGAAGAAATATCAATAAATGAGAAAGTTACAACCAACGTTTATTTGCATAAATGAGTTCATGATAATCGAAATAACATGAAGAAGTTGGGATCACAAAATTACTATATAACAGTCAACAAAGATGGCTGCTAGGGGCCATCTTGAATGCAAGATCAACATTCTTTTTCAATTAGTCATCATTACCTGGTCCGAGTATTAACTTTCATACCCCACCCAATCCCTTCTCCAAGAAGCGAAACGGGGTTGGCTGGGGTATGAAATAAAACCTTAATTTTGGCATAACAAGTGTGCATTTTGTAAAATTAAAACATTTAATAGATAATTTTAATCAGGTTATCGAATATTTTCAGTAAAAAAAAGTTTAAGCATGTTTTATTGTCAAAATATCCGTTATAAAATCCTGCCAATATAAGCTTTCCCATCGCATAATGGAATTAAGGCAGGACCACGTAATGTGCAGATCGCTTATGTAAACATCCCATACAAATACCTCTTATTTACAAAGTGCAAGGCGACGACACAAAAACTCTCCTTATTTCTGAGATTATGAGTCTTGCTACTTACATAACCTGTCAGAAATTAGTAGATGTATTTGCGGAGCATGAATGAAACAGTTTTCTCACGTGGAGATGAAAATAAGTATGTTATTCAAAACGTTTACTAGCAAGCTGACATTACCAAATACCACTCCCAAGCTTACATAAGCAAAGACCACTCCCAAGCTTACATAAGTAAAGACCATTTCCAAGCTTATATAAGCAATATAAGTTTAACAGTTATTTTCTAAAACAAGAAATGACAGCAGTAAGTGACACGTGTCCCTGAATGAAGCACTGTGATTACCCTCTTATATGAAGCAAAATAGCCCACAGAAGGTAAGATTGTACGTCTATGTATGTCCACTTCCTTCGGGCTTAGGGGTCATACAAAAAATAACAAAAGGTCAATGATCTTGAAGCTCTACTGATAGGTTTTGATAGTTTTCAAGAAGTAGTCTCTACAAACTTGTTTTTCAACAATATAAGTTTAACAGTTATTTTCTAAAACAAGAAATGACAGCAGTAAGAGACACGCGTCCCTGAATGAAGCACAATACCCTCTTATACTGACTGAAGGGCATTTGCTTCTGTGAATAGCCACACAAGCAAAATAGCCCACAGAAGGTAAGATTGTACGTCTATGTATGTCCACTTCCTTCGGGCTTAGGGGTCATACAAAAAATAGCAAGAGGTCAATGATCTTGAAGCTCTACTGATAGGTTTTGATAGCCAGATCAGCATTCCTGTGAAGTTTCATAAAAATCTGTCAAGTAGTTTCAGAGGAGTAGTCGCTACAAGTTTTTACTATATAACTGTTTAATGTCGAATCAAAATGATTTTCAACAAGGACCAACATCATGTCATCCTGATCAGTCCCATATCAATATCACTTACAGTTTTCAAGAAGTAGTCGCTACAAACTTGTTTTTTAACAAGAGGTCAATGACCTTGAAGCTCTACTGGCAGGTTCTGATAGCTAGATCAGCATTCCTGTGAAGTTTCACAAAAATCTGTCAAGTAGTTTCAGAGTAGTCGTTACAAGTTTCTATATATAACTCTATGTAAACAAAGATGACCGCTGGCAACCATGTCTATCGAATCAAAAATTTTTTTTAACAAGGACCAACATCATGTCATGCTGACCATTTTAGAAAAAGTCCCATATCAATATCACTTATAGTTTTCAAGATGTAGTCACTACAAATTTGTTTTTTATGCCCCCAAAGGGGTGCATATAGTAGTCGCACTGTCCGTCTGTCAGTCCGTCAGGATCTGCGTTCGTCTGTACAATCATGTCTGTTTAATAACTCTGACAATAATGGACGGATTTGCACAACTGCTCACCACAACAAGACGACGTGTCGCGCACAAATTCCAGGTCTGTGGCTCCAAGGTCAAGGTCACACTTAGAGGTCAAAGGTCAAAATAAACTGCTTTCGTGTCCGGTTAATAACTCTGACATTCATGGACAGATTTTCAAATAACTTGGCGCAAGTGCTAACCACAACAAGACAATGTGTCGCACATAAAACCCAGGTCTATGGCTCAGTTGTCAAGGTCAAAGGTCAAATTGTGTTCGGTCAATAACTTTGGCATTCATTGACGGATTTTTAAATAACTTGGCAAAAGTGCTCACCACAACAACACGACGTGTCGCGCACAAAACCCAGGTCCATCGCTCAAAGGTCAAGGTCACACTTAGAGGTAAAATGTCAATGAATGAATGAATGGTGTTTTACGGCACGTCGACACATAAATAGGTCATATTGTGCGCAAAAATTGATGAAAAAAAAAGAAATGAAGAATTAATTAAAATTAATTAAATTTAAACAAGAGGCCCAAGAGGGCCTGTGGATGCTCTACTGGCTAACACGGCTCTTATAACATCAATAAAGCGATTGACTGCCATTTACGTTTTTTTTAAAGTTTCGGGCAAAAAACAGCTTTTTAAATAAATCAAGTGCCATAACTAAAGAATCTGGTAAAGTTTGGTAAAGATCAGATGAAAAATGAAGGCCCTACAAGGCAAAATATAGCATTTTTAACTAAATCAAGAGCCGTAACTCCTCTGTTACTGGTCAGACTGGTCCAACATAGAGCTAAAAAAAAATAATATATATATATATAAAAAATTAAAAAAAAAGACAAAAAAAGAAGCATTTTTAACAAAATCAAGGGCCATAACTCCGCTGTTACTGGTTCGATATGACTGTTTTTTCGAACTTGACCAAGCTTTCATAGACATTAACAATCTGATAAAGTTTGGCAAAGATCGGATGAAAAATGAAGGGCCTATCGTCTTAACAAGGCAAAATATAGCATTTTGAACTAAATCAAGGGCCATAACTCTGCTGTTACTAGTCCGATATGAATGGTTTTCAAACTTGTCAGAGCTTTAATTGATATTAACAATCTGATAAAGTTTGGTAAAGATCAGATGAACAATGAAGCCGCTATCGTCTTAAGGGTGCCCTCTGGTGAATATCAGAACAGATAGAATTTTTTATTTCCCTGTTTTTTATGAAGACTAACATATTACTAGTTAGTTTCTGGAAAAATAATGATGGGTCGGTGATTTAACTTTTTCGCAAAATTAATCTTTAGTAATACACTCTCACAGTGCGGTTTTAAATTCTGAATCAGCTGCAAATTGTGTATGGCAACTTACATGTGTGTAGTGTGGTTTGCAGAACAGGTATCGATTTTCTGTCTTTTTTAATGTAATAGATCATACTTTAGGACGAAAAATTAAGGGTTGGGGTATTTTTATCACCATCTGAAAAATTAGTACATCCCTTGTCATTACCCTACCCAGTTCACTATAAATTGCATTTTTAAATTTGTGATCCATAAATTTTTAATGATAAAGGAACAGATAACTTTTTGAGATATTTTGTCTACAATATATACAAGACCTGAGTATCAGAATGAAAAAATAAAAATTGGGGGTCGGTGTGCATATAAGAAAGATATTCAATAAAAACTGAGAAAAAAATGTGCTTTTTTAGATTGCGACGAGCTCTGACATATAACGGCATAGGTCTGGAACAAGTAATAGGAACAATACAAAGATTGCTGTCTCTGTATATCCTAACACATGTCTTTGTAATAAAGTTTAAATTAAGTGAATATCTTAAACGGTTTTTGAGAAAAAACATATTTTGTACCCCTACCCCCCATTTTGGCTTATGTTAAAAATTGTCAATTTTGGGCACAAAATGTGAGGTAAAAAAAAAAATCTAAAAAATGTTCATTTTTTTTGCACTAAAATATCCCTATTGGGCATGAGTTTGTTACTGTATAATTATTTTTTCCAGTTTTATTATAATTTTTGAAATATAACAAATGTAAATTTCCGGAAGTGCAAAAATCCAAAACCTCAGCAGTGGTCACCCTTAACGAGGCAAAATATATTTTAACTAAATCAAGGGCCCAAACTCTGCTGTTACTGGTCTGATATGGCTGGTTTTGGAACTTGTTCGAGGTTTCAACGACATTAACAATCTGATAAAGTTTGGTAATGATCGGATGAACAATGAAGCCCCTATTGTCTTAACGAGGCAAAATATACCATTTTTATCTCAATCAAGGGCCATAACTCCGTTGTTACTAATCCGATATGGCTGGTTTTCAAACTTGTCCGAGCTTTCATTGATATTAACAATCTGATAAAGTTTGGTAAAGATCGGATGAACAATGAAGCCCCTATCGTCTTAACGAGGCAAAATATAGCATTTTTTAACTAAATCAAGGGCCATAACTCCGCTGTTACTGGTCCGATATGGCTGGTTTTCAAACTCGTTCGAGCTTCCAAAAACACTAACAATCTGATAAAGATTGGTAAAGATAGGATGAACAATGAAGCGTCTATCGTCTTAACGATGCAAAATATAGCATTTTTAACTAAATCAAGGGCCATAACTCCACTGTTACTAGTCCGATATGGCTGGTTTTCGAACTTGTACGAGCTTTCATTAATATTAACAATGTGGTAAAGTTTAGTAAAGATAGGATGAAAAATGAAGGCCCTATCGTCTTAACGAGGCAAAATATAGCAATATAGCATTTTTAACTAAATCAAGGGCCATAACTCTTGATACTTGTCCGATCTGGCTGGTTTTCGAAGTCATCCGAGCTTTTATTGATATTAACAACCTGTTAAAGTTTGGTGAAGATCGAATGAAGGCTCTATCGTCTTAACGAGCCAAAAGTTAACGCCGATGACGGACGACGGACGGACGACGGACAACTCGGCATCCCATAAGCTCTGCTGGCCTTCGGCCAGTAGAGCTAAAAATAAGGTATTATAAGGTGTAGTATAAACTATGTATGTAAATCAACAAATGCCCGTCAACGGGCATATAAACAAGTAAATATATATAAGAACACATTATAATGATTTATATAGTCTGATCTCTTTTAGGAAATCTAAAACAAGACTAAAATCTATAGTATCAAATAACTCTTTCATAGTATTAACAATGTAGTACCTTTGACGCATAGGATCAAAGTCTACACATTCCAATAAGATGTGTTTGACCGTTAACGGTGCAAAGCAGGGTATACATTCTGGTAATTGCTCACCTTGTAATAAATACGAATGAGTATAACGTGTATGCCCTATTCTGCACCGGGCTAGGGCAACTTCCTCTCAACGAATGGGTCTACTAGAAGAACGACATTCTCCGAGTAACGGTTTAATTGAATGGAGTTTATTGTTAACTGACAAATCCCAAGCGGTTTGCCAAGAGTTACGAATATATGTTAATACAACTTTTAAAATCAGTATAAGGTAATTTGGCATTAGATATATGTAAATCTAATGCTGCCTTAGCAGCACTGTCAGCTCTATCATTACCACGTATTCCTACATGGCTTGGAAGCCAGCAGAAAATAATAACATTATCAATTATAAGAGAATTGTACTTTTCTAAAGTTGAAGCACAACTGGGTTATCATGTTTCATATTACCCAGTGCTTGAAGAGATGAAAGGGAATCAGAAAATATTACAAAATGTTCATCATCAGATTCCTGAATATAATTTAAGGCAAGTTCAATTGCCTTAAGTTCAGCTGAAAAGATAGAGGCCTTGTCAGGCAGGCGGCTCTTTATGCTGTGTTTGTGAATAACAGCTGCTGCAGCTACCTTATCTCCATCTTTAGAACCATGTGTGTATATATGTTGAAAGTTACTGTATTTCGATTTAATTTCATTAAATTTGCTTTGAAAGACAGTGGGGTCTGTACTGGATTTGTTTCTATTACAAAGATCAAAAATAATTATTGGTGTTTCCAAAGTCCACGGTGGAATTTGTGGTACTCTGTACTTGGCAATTAAATTTAGGTCGATTTCAGTGTCTCTTAATTTTGGTTTAATACGAAGACCAAATGATCGAATGGCCTTCGGTTTTCGATCAAAAAGAGGTTCATAACTTGGATTAAAAACATTATCGAAAGTCGGGTTTGAAGGGTTAGAACCCCTCCTGTGTTCGATTTTTTTGGCTTTTAGTAACTGCCTGTATTGACGGTGAGGCACTCTTTTGTGTGATATAAGTGATGTTAGGAAGCCATATATAATTATTTATTTATGATAATAAACAATATAATAAATAATCCATGTTTTAAGACTTTTATTTAAAAAAACAACTCATAAAAATATTTACTAAAATAAGTTCATACACAATAATACATACACAATAATACAACACACATCAACACAACATGCAGCATCTGAAATACATACAATAAACAATAATAAATAATCCATGTTTTAATACACGATGAAGACGATGAAGAAGAAAACATACAAAGATTTATTATAAGTTTATACACAATAATACAACATGTACATCAACACATCATGCACACATATAATACCATCAACTACACAATATTCATCCCTGGAAATAAAACAGCACATTTGATAATACTTAAAAAATATAACCTTAGCACTCAAATAAATCCAACACAAGTTGGCCCATTCAATGTCTTGACTTGTACATATTAGCTAGCAGTTCCTATTCAGATGCTTGACCTTCTAGGTCTTGCCATGTGCCATTCTTCCACTGCCCTGTCATAATATTCATACTGATGGAGGTGGGCCCTGCATTGTTACTGCCAGCAGTTCATTGAGAACTCAGAGTTGACCTGTGCTGTCTTAATTCAATCTGCTGTTGATGTTGGAAGAAGCAGACCAACAGCTGCAATATTGTACAAGTTGGGGTGAGACTCCTGTAGCTCTCTGTCATTCTTTGTAACCTCCCTCACTTGTCCCCACTCGATCATCATTGAATCTTCATCCTGGTTAAAGTGGCGGGCCAAGGTCTGAAGAAACATATATAAATAATTTAATATATTATAAATATATAATAGACCAACACGCTTAATAATAGTAATAACTGAATTATTTTTGTTTTATTTTGTAAGTAATTTCTAGTATTTTTGTTTTCAAAATATTGACAAGCTTTGAAGTAAACAGATAAATAAACTACCTTCATTTCTTCTTTTCTTTTTTCAAATGACCAGATATTATCCCAAAATTGCTATTTATTAACGCACAAACTTAAATCAAATGACAATCAAAACAATTATACTTACTTACGCAAAACAAACAAACTCTTGCACATCACATCTTTCATTTTCGTCTTGAACAATACACGTAAGCCGATACACAAACTGCCAATATTAACAAACTTTTCAGTTCAACTGCTTTAAGTTACATTCTCCGATCCCAATTATCTCCCAATTACTGATTAATCCACAACAACCCGACATAATCCAATCAACTCGTGATAATTGCAATTTGTTGTCAACAATCCACTAATCACACAGCGTGTTATCGCACTTTCTGCATACTGCATAGATCAGTCACGTGTTACTTGTGTGTATTGTTTGACGCGAGTTTATGAATTTGTGTACGGTGCGCACCGCATAAGGGTTTTTAAAGGCGGTGTTTGCCTTCAGATCAAAGCACCGCGCTCTGGTTTTTAAGCATAGCGGCGCAGTTTAGGCACCGCGGGATGTAAGATTTTGGAAGTCAAGCGTAGCGGCTCCGCTATGCTTAAATGGCCTGTGGAGAACCCCTTTAATTTAATGACGTATTGAAGGGCTAATTTGTCCCGTCTATGAGACAGTGATGATTCATTAGCTTCAACATATAGACTTTCAGCTGGTGATGTACGAAAGGCACCTAAGTCGTAATCCTTGATTATGTATAGGATCGAGCATCTGCAAACTTGTACGTATGGCGAGTCAATCCATATACTATTGAGCCGTAGTCCAGCTTGGATCTGATAAGAGATCTGTAAAGTCGCAAGAGGACTTTACGATCCGCTCCCCAGTTAGTGTTTGCAACAACTTTAAGTAAATTAAGAGCTTTAATTAAGGCACTTGGCCTTCAAGTATTTAAGGTGTGGTATAAACGTTAATTTACGGTCGAAAATAAGACCAAGGAATTTTGTCTCATCCACTACTGGTATTGGTGAGCCATCCAGTGTCAGATGAGGATCTTCATGATGCTTACGTAGTTGACAAAAATGCATACAATTAGTTTTAGATTAAGAAAATTTAAAACCATTTTCATCAGACCAGGTCTGAAGTTTACTGAGACATTGTTGAAGTTGTCTCTCAATAGCGTTCATGTTTTTTGCACGATAACATATAACAAAGTCGTCAACATATAGAGAGCAATCCACACCAGGATTGATGCATTTAACTATACTATTAATTTTTATATTAAAAAGGGTGACAGAGAGTATGCTTCCCTGTGGAACACCCATCTCCTGTTCATGAATATCAGAGAGGGTTGAACCCATTCGGACACGAAATTGTCTATCATCTAAGAATCTCTTTATAAAAATGGATAATTGACCAAGGTCATAAAGATCATTCATAATACCATACTTCCATGCAGTATCATTATAAGCTTTCTCCAAGTCAAAAAATACAGCGACTAGATGTTCTTTTTTCATGAAAGCTTCCCTAATAAATGATTCAAATCGAATGAGATTGTCTGTTGTGCCTCGTTGGCGCCGGAATCCACTTTGATATTTTGTTATCAGCTTGTTGGATTCCAGGTACCAAACGAGTCTCTCATTAATCATTCGTTCCATGGTTTTACATATACAACTCGTTAAAGCAATAGGGCGATAATTTATTGGGTCCGTATGATCCTTTCCAGGTTTGGGGACTGGAATAACGATTGCTTCCCGCCAAGAATCGGGGAAGTCTCCCGTCACCCAAACCTTATTAAATATATCAAGAAGGGTAGAGAGACAGGATTCAGGTAAATGTTTTAGTAATTGATAATGGATATCATCAGGACCAGCTGATGTATCATGAGCCTTTTTAAGGGACTCTCGAAGTTCTTTGAGAGTGAATAGTTTATTGTATTTCTCCAAGTTTTTTGACTTGAAGTTCAGCTTCTTCTTTTCTTTTAGTTTCTTATTTTTCAGAAAATTTGGTTGACAATTTTCAGAAGAAGAATTTTTTGAAAAAGTTTTTGTCAAAGTGTTTGTAATATCTTTGACAGATATTATATCTCCAATATCTGTTTTAAGATGATTTACAGAACTAGAATTACCTTTACCACTTATTTTCCGAACCATGTCCCATGTCTTCTTAAGAGAAGAGCGAGAATTCAGCCTAGAGACATAAGATCTCCAGGATTTCTTCTTGCTATCCTTAATAGTACGACGGGCTTTCGCACGAAAAACTCTAAAGTTATCTAAATTTGTTTGAGTTGGCCGTAAGTTAAAATTATTTAATGCAGCTTTACGATCGCTGACTGCCTTTTTGCAGTCATCGTCGTACCATGGTTTATGTGGGCGTTTAGGATTTGCCGAGGTTTTTAAAATAGTTTGATCAGCTATATCGTGAAGAGTTTTGGTAAAAAGAGCAGTTGCGTCTTCGACATCATCGAAAACGGAAGGCTTTAATTGTTCCTCGCAAAGAGATTGAAACGTAGTACAATCAGCCTTGCGAAGTTTCCATCGTTGCGTTTTTTCGAGAAGTGGAGGGCCGATATTTTCAAGAAATATGGGGAAGTGGTCACTTCCACAGAGGTAGTCTCCAACACTCCACGAAAAATCCATCAAAAGCGTTGGATCGCATATTGTTAAATCAATGGAAGAATGAGAGCCTGTAGCAGGATGTAAATAAGTATGTGACTTATTATTAAAAAGACACAAATTGTTTTTGGCTAAGAAATCTTCAATTTTCTTGCCTTTATCGTTTATATCTTTACAACAATAAGGTCTGATCCCTTATAGCTGGCGTGACAAACCGATTGATCAGATCGGGTCAAATCTGACCGCCCGTCTAGTTGAAGTCCGGTTCAAGGTGGTGTGTTGCAACGTGAAGATAACCAATGACACGGGTCGCCACCCACGGTAAACAGGTGGGTTACATTTCGGGCGGGTCCTACCCCTCTGCTTAGTAAAGAGCAGTTGGTTGATTCTTATCACCCCACCACCGACTGGGGGTGGGGGTCAAATGTCAAATCGTATCCGGTCAATAACTCTGGCACTTCTTGACGGATTTTGAAATAACTTGGCACAAGAGCTCACCACAACAACATGATGTGTCACGCACAAAATCTAGGTCCGTGGCTCCAAGGTCAAGGTCACACTTAGAGGTCAAAGATCAAATTGTGTCCGGTAAATAACTCTGGCATTCCTGGACGGATTTTCAAATAACTTGGCACAAGTGCTCACCACAATAAGACGTGTTGCGCACAAAATTCAGGTCCGTGGCTCTAAGGTCAAGGTCACACTAGAGGTCAAATGTCAAATTGTGTCCGGTCAATAACTCTGGCATTCCTGGACAGATTTTAAAATAACTTGGCACAAGTGCTCATCACAACAAGACGACGTGTCACACACAAAATCCAGGTCCGTGGCTCCAAGGTCAAGCTTAGAGGTCAAAAGTCAAATCATGTCCGGTCAATAACTCTGGCATTCCTGGACGGATTTTAAAATAACTTGGCACAAGTGCTCACCACAACAAGACGATGTGTCGTGCACAAAACACAGGTCTGTAGCCCCAAGGTCAGACTTAGAGGTCATAGGTCACTTCAGGGGCATTTGTCACTTACTGTGACATTTCGTGTTTAAAAAATCTATTTTTAGAATTTCTGGCCAACCTAAAATTTTGCTAGGATCAACTAGACACCAAGAGCAACATTCCTGTGAAGTTTCATGAAAATCCGTTAAGAAGTTTCAGAGGAGTAGTCGCTACAAGTTTTTACTATTTAACTCTATGTAAACAAAGATGGCCACTGGCAGCCATGTTTAATGTCGAACCATATTGATTTTCGACAAGGACCAACATCATGTCATGCTGATCATTTTAGAAAAAGTCCCATATCAATATCACTTATAGTTATCAAGAAGTAGTCGCTAAAAACTTGTTTTTTATGCTAGCGAAGGGTGGCATATAGTAGTCGCACTGTCTGTCCGTTCGTCTGTACAATCGTGTCCGCTTAATAACTCTGACAATAATGGACGGATTTTCAATAACTTGGCTCACCACTACAAGAAGACGACGTGTCGCGCACAAAATCCAGGTCCGTGGCTCCAAGGTCAAGGTCACACTTAGAGGTCAAAGGTCAAAACAAAGTGCTTTCGTGTCCGGTTAATAACTCTGACAATCATGGACAGAATTTCAAATAACTTAGCACAAGTGCTCACTACAACTAGACGACATGTCACGCACAAAACCCAGGTCCGTGGCTCCAAGGTCAAGGTCACACTTAGAGGTCAAATATCAAATTGTGTCCAGTCAATAACTCTGGCATTCCTGGATGGATTTTAAATAACTGGCACAAGTGCTCACCACAACCAGATGACATGTCACACACAAAATCCAGGTCCGTCGCTCCAAGGTCAAGGTCACACTTACAGGTCAAAGGTCACTTCTGGGACATTTGTCATTTACTGTGATATTTCTCTTCTTTCAATTTCTTTTTCTTTTTTCATTTTTTTTTCTTTTTTTTTTTTAAATTTTTAATTGTTTTGTGAATTGTTTTTTGTTCAATATTTTTTCAATTATTTTTTTTTAATATTTTTTTATTATTATTTTTTTTAATAATTTTTATATTTTTTATAATAATTTTTAAATATATCTGTTGGTTTCATATTGCTCCAAGGTCAAGGTCACACTTACGCACCTGTTATAAACTGTTCAGAACTATCAGAATACAGTCGCAATAGAGGATCGTTCATGAGGTAAACTTAATGTTTGTAATACGATTCATTCTATAATCATTGTGTAGTATTAGTAGTAGTAAATCTCGTGCAAATCGTATAATTAAAAAGGGATTTGCACTACTTTTGGGGATAAAACACGGTGCAGAAAATTCATTGATTTGGCATAGATAGTGTTATGAAATTCTGTTTTATTAAGTTGCTGTTATTTAATTTTTAATATTCATTCTTACATATTCTAAACAACATACTGGACTATGGATGTGTATATTCACTTTCAATAAAAAAGAAAAAGAAGTTAATGATTGGATGCACCCGAGGTACTGAAATCAAAAGTACAATATCTTTTTTACGAATTACTTGTATTCAAAACACTAGCTATCAAAATGTTTCCTTATAAATGTGACACACTATGTCAGCATTGACACTTGCAAGAAAATTGAAGTTTAAGGAGAAAATGATGTTGTAATTTTTACAATACCCCACCCACTTTATACTATTGGCGAACCCTGAACAAGGCGGCACTAACACCACGGAATTTTTTACAATTGTTTCTGATTATTTCTGACTAAATAACCCATAGATGTATTAATAATAAACAGTAGAATAGTAAAAACTTGTTACAAATAACGATTAATTAAAAATTTAATTACAGTTTCCAGTATAATAATTACTAATTGAATTTCATGTTCCATTGCTGCAAAGCCAGTAATGGCTTCAAGTTTGGTAAGATCAGAAGGAAATTGAAGGCCTCATCATCTTAAAAAAGGCAAAAATAGCATATAAAACAAAATCGAGGGCCATAATTCCACTGTTTTTGGTCAGACTGAGCGGGGTTTTGAACTTTTTTTCAGCTTTAAATGATATCAACAATATGGCCAAATTTGGTAAAGACTAGATGAAAAAAATAAAGGCCTATCCATCTTGAAGAGGCAAAATACAGCATATTTAACTAAATCAAAAGCCTCAATTCCGGTTTTACTGGTCGATATAGCTGAATGTTCAAATTTGTAAGCTTTCACCTATATCAACTACCTGGGAAAGTTTGGTGAAGATTGCATGAAAAATAAAGACACTTAACAAGGTAAAAGGTAACGGAAGGACGTTCTAATATATACTTGTGTAGCTAATCATTTTGTGTGGTTAACCACATAATTTTCATTTCATTTAAGCAGTGTCCAAATACAATCCTAATCCTAGACCTGCACCTGAACCGCCATTTGTGAGTTCCGATATACAATAGATGGAGGATGGACAACAGTACTGGCCATCACAATCTCTGCCAGTTGAGCTAAAAAAGTATCCTGCTGTGAACGAGTGTGAAAAGCAATTTAGCAAATAAGGCAATTCCACACAATGGAATATTATTTTTGTTTAACTGCTAATTCTGCTTTTATTTAAATGCTTAGACTAGATGGGTGTTCCGCGGAACACGTGAGTCGCCTGTCAGCGCTTTGTCAGTAAAACAAGGTTTTTTGTACCCAGATAAATGACCTTGACAAACTGGCCTGAGTAAGTTTTCAGTGTGACCTTGATCTTTATATTTTAGTTTGGCCATGTCATGTTGTCATGACAAGTAAATGTTGAAAGTTTAATGAAGAAATATCAATAAATGAGAAAGTTACAACCAACGTTTATTTGCATAAATGAGTTCATGATAATCGAAATAACATGCAAGAAGTTGGGATCACAAAATTACTATATAACAGTCAACAAAGATGGCTGCTAGGGGACATCTTGAATGCAAGATCAACATTCTTTTTCAATTAGTCATCATTACGTGGTCCGAGTATTAACTTTCATACCCCACCCAACCCCTTCTCCAAGAAGCGAAACGGGTTTGGCTGGGGTATGAAATAAAACCTTAATTTTGGCATAACAAGTGTGCATTTTGTAAAATTAAAACATTTAATAGATAATTTTAATCAGGTTATCGAATATTTTCAGTAAAAAAAAGTTTAAGCATGTTTTATTGTCAAAATATCCGTTATAAAATCCTGCCAATATAAGCTTTCCCATCGCATAATGGAATTAAGGCAGGACCACGTAATGTGCAGATCGCTTATGTAAACATCCCATATAAATACCTCTTACCATTCCAACAAGACTAGTAGTTTTAGAGGAGTTGCGATCATGCCATCACCAGGGTGGCCATAGCAATCTCCAAATAAAAATTCCCTGATTCCTGATGCAGCATTGGGTTTCCCTGATTAAGGTAAGAACTTTTTTCATATTCAAACCATTTAAATGAACACTGTTTATAAGTTATACATTAATATGGAAATCATTTTACTAGAAAAAAGTTTATTTTTTTACATTTCATTTTTCTACCTGAAGAGTGTCAATTACATGTACACGTTCAACATTAATTTTTGATTTGTGTAAGTCAGTGCAGAAATAAATTTCCGTTGTTTTTCCCTGATTTTTGATTTTTTTTTTAAATTCCCTGATTTTTCCCTGCAGGGAATTTTATTTTTGAAATTTTCCCTGTTTTCCAGAGTCCATGGCCACCCTGCATCACATAGTTGCAATTGGCTGATCTTTGTCGGAAGAGCTAAAACAGATATTAAAACAACAATATACTTACAATGAAAGCGGTGATACTTCGGATGGGAGAATCCCAGTTGAAACAGCTGTGTACAAACTTGCCACTATCAATAAACGTGGAGACAATCTGAGACACGCGGTCAATGTTCCTCTTCATCACCTAGATAAAATTAAACGCAACTTCTATGGTGATGTGATTTATAAACTTCGTAAGCTTCTTGGTCATGATCACAATCATACTATTTTTGTTAAACTTGATAAAAAGTTTATCAAAAGAGGTTATGACCCTATCATTTTGAAACGTACTGCATGCATGGTGGTGGACCCTTTTACAGTTCGCCACTATGCTTTCCTCTTTAATTGTACGATGACCGGACAGGCTGTGGACCCTATGATGACGCCTACCTAAAGCCCATTGGGACGGTGGCGTTTGATGTTTGTCTATGATCTTTCTTGTCGTGCCCTTGATGGTTTATTCTCTTGTTGCTCTGGCTTCTGCCAAGTCACTGAGTACCTTCATTGTGGCTTTCTAGGCTATTGTTTTTTTATATTATATTTACACGAGCATATTTGTGTTTTACTTATATTGCCTATTGATGCTGCCTTGTTGGTTAGAGATTAGATCATGGCGGGGTTTTCTTTATTTACACTGTCCTGTTTTAATGTGATGACAGTAGGGTAAGTGTGAGGTTTGGTGCACCCTAGAACCGGTTTAAACCCTACTTTCATTTAAAACCATAACTGAGATGATCCAGTCTAAAGTCAAGCGTCAGCGTAAAGTTTTACTCCCATACGTTTGTCTTTATTAACATGATGTCCTCATGCATTAAGTAATAGGTAGAGTCTGGTCTCAGCGAGTTGGCTTATTTAAACACCGAGATTGGCGTAGCACATCAAGGTGTTTAAATAACCAACGAGCTGAGACAGCTATGCCCATCTCAGTGTTTAAATAACCAACGAGCTGAGACAGCTATGCCCATCTCAGTGTTTAAATAACCAACGAGCTGAGACAGCTATGCCCATCTCAGTGTTTAAATAACCAACGAGCTGAGACAGCTATGCCCTTCTCAGTGTTTAAATAACCAACAAGCTGAGACAGCTATGCCCATCTCAGTGTTTAAATAAGCCAACTCGCTGAGACAGACTCTATCTTTTTTGTAGCATGGTGTACTTAGTAACACTGTGACGTCATAATGACCGTACTCTAAATTCCAATATCCGGTAGTTGTAGTACTGTCTAGCCACGCCCCTTTAGTTACCCTAAATTAAACGATTTAATGCTCTGCATTCATCAAAGGACATGTCACCTATCATGCTACAATTTGTAAAACAGTCTACTACTAAGTTAATGCATGTTTATTGAATTGAATTGAATTAGATTTTATAGTCGCACCAACAGCTATGGTCATATGGCGACTTTCCAGCTTCTACTGGTGGAGGAAGACCCCAGGTGCCCCTCCGGGCAATTTTCGTGCACGGGCGGGCACCTTGGTAGAACCACCGACATTCCGCAAGCCAGCTGGATAGCTTCCTCACATAAAGATTCCTAGGCCCCTGAGGGATCGAACCTACAGTGGTGAGGGGTAAGTGATTGCAAGTCAGAGACTCTTACCACTCGGCCACGGACGCCCCTAATGCATGTATATATCTGTTATGTAAACAATACCTGTAAATAGACCAGCTGGCCCTGCAACCACCACTAACCTAATGCATGTTTATATCTGTTATGTAAACAATACCTGTAAATAGACCAGCTGGCCATGCAACTACCACTAACCTAATGCATGTTTATATCTGTTATGTAAACAATACCTGTCAATAGACCAGCTGGCCCTGCAACTACCACTAACTTAATGCATGTTTATATCCGTTATGTAAACAAATACCTGTAAATAGACCAGTGGGCCCTGTAACCTACCTCACTCAGTGTGCAGTGCAGTGTATACTGGAGCACAACATAATAAAACAACAATTATTATTATTATTTAGTTCTTATGTGGTATTGAAATGATTCAATGACCTAGTTTACAAAATGTTAGTCTATTCTAATTGAATCAAGTATTTCCCGAAGTCATTTGTCTTTGTTAACTGTTTCATTTTGCATTTTTGTAACCCAGGGGCAACTAGAACTATCACTGAAGGTGATGAATACTCCCACTTTGAAAACATTTGAAAGGAAAGGCACATGAAGTTCATTATACTATATTAAAGTGGAAAATTCCAAGTCAAACAAGGGACATAATTTTGTAATGAATGTGGCAATCAACAATGTGTGAATTAGAGGGACATATAGAGTCTTCAGCTGTTATGTGTATATGAAATTTGGGAACAACCTATTCAGAACTGTTTGTGAAATGCCAGTAATAAACAAGATCTCAGTCTGAGGGTGTCTCGCCCACTTCAGAAAACCGTATATGAAATGGTAGGAATATGTAAAACAACAAAGTCAATAAAATATGAAAAGTAGGGAAAGGTAAATGGAATGAAGTTATCAGAAAAAGTTAACTGAGGTTAAGTTACCTAACCAAAGTGATGTTTAGGGAAATAAAAGCAAAATATGACCTTGACCTTGGTATATTTTGTTGTTCAGCCATGTCCATCAATGCCAACAATACATATGATCAAGTATCAAAGACATAAAGTGAAGCAATCACATAAGTTAAATGAGGTTAAGTTACCTAACCAAGGTTAAGTTTGGGGAAAATAACGCAAAATATGACCTTGACCTTGCTATTTTTTGTCATTCAGTGACGTCCACCAATGCTAATAATACCCATGGCCATGCAAGTATCAAAGACATAAAGTGAGGCAATCACATAAAGTTAACTGAGGTTAAGTTTCCCAACCAAGGTTACGTTACCTAACCAAGGCTAGGTTTGGGGAAAATAACGCAAAATATGACCTTGACCTTGGTAATTTTTGTCACTCAGTGATGTCCACTAATGCCATCAATACGCATGGCCAAATATCAAACAAAGAAATTAAAGTTATCAGAAAAAGTTAACTGAGGTTAACTTACCTAACCAAAGTGATGTTTAGGGAAAATAACACAAAATATGACCTTGACCTTGGTATTGTCCACTAATGCCAACAATACATGTGGCTAAGTATCAAAGACATAAAGTAAGTCAATCACATAAAGTTAACTGAGGTTATTAAGTTACCTAAACTATGATCTTGACCTTGGTAATTTTGGCATTATGTGATGTCCCTTGACCCAACAAAGCATCTGACAAAGTTACAAAAATATTTGAGGAGGGTTTGTTGAAATATAGTTGATTTAACATGTGGCAGAAGTGACTGCTATGTCTCGCTACCCACTATCGTGGACGAGACAAAAATGTGTTGTGACATTATACAATATCATGGAGGAAAACTTAAGTTCTGTAATAAATTAGGCAATCAAGAATGTGTGATGTAAACGGACACAAGGTCATCAGTTGTTATGTGAATATGAAGTTTGGGAACAACCCATTCAAAACTGTTTGAGAAATGCAAGAATACAAATGTGTTACGTGACGGGACACGACATTATACGGACTGGAGGATTCCAATATAGACACCACTTCACCTTGTGGAAGCAGGCTATAATAATAGCCCTTCATTACTGACTGGCGTGAGATATAATAATTCATTATTGACTGGCGTGAGATATAATAATTCATTATTGACTGGCGTGAGATATATTAATTCATTATTGACTGGCGTGAGATATAATAAGTCATTATTGACTGGCGTGAGATATAATAATTGCATCATTACTGACTGGCGTGAGATATAATAATTCATTATTGACTGGCGTGAGATATAATAAGTCATTATTTACTGGCATGAGATATAATAATTCATTACGGACTGGCGTGAGGTATAACAATTTATTATTGACTGGCGTGAGATATAATAATTCATTATTGACTGGCGTGAGATATATTAATTCATTATTGACTGGCGTGAGATATAATAATTCATTATTGACTGGCGTGAGATATAATAATTGCATCATTACTGACTGGCGTGAGATATAATAATTCATTATTGATTGGCGTGAGATATAATAAGTCATTATTTACTGGCGTGAGATATAATAATTCATTACGGACTGGCGTGAGATATAACAATTCATTACTGACTGGCGTGAGATATAATAAGTCATTATTTACTGGCGTGAGATATAATAATTCATTACGGACTGGCGTGAGATATAATAATTCATTATTGACTGGCGTGAGATATAATAATTGCATCATTACTGACTGGCATGAGATATAATAATTGCATCATTACTGACTGGCGTGAGATATAATAATTGGATCATTACTGACTGGCGTGTGATATAATAATTGCATCATTACTGACTGGCGTGAGATATAATAATTGCATCCTTATTGACTGGCGTGAGATATAATAATTCATTACGGACTGGCGTGAGATATAATTAATTTATTATTGACTGGCGTGAGATATAATAATTGCATCATTACTGACTGGCATGAGATATAATAATTGCATCATTACTGACTGGCGTGAGATATAATAATTGCATCATTACTGACTGGCGTGAGATATAATAATTGCATCATTACTGACTGGCGTGAGATATAATAATTGCATCCTTATTGACTGGCGTGAGATATAATAATTGCATCATTACTGACTGGCGTGAGATATTATAATTCATTATTGATTGGCGTGAGATATAATAATTCATTATTGACTGGCGTGATATAATAATTGCACCATTACTGACTGGCGTGAGATATAATAATTCATTTATTGACTGGCGTGAGATATAATAATTCATTATTGACTGCGTGAGATATAATAATTCATTACTGATTGGCGTGAGATATAATCATTCATTATTGCGTGAAATATAATAATTACAGCATTACTGACTGGCGTGAGATATAATAATCCATTATTGACTGGCGTGAGATATAATAATTGCATCATTATTGACTAGCGTGAGATATAATAATTGCATTCTTATTGACTGGCTCGAGATATAATAATTGCAGCATTATTGACTGGCGTGAGATATAATAATTGCAGCATTATTGACTGGCGTGAGAAGCAACACTTTTTGCTCTATGCATGTACTATACATTGAACAAACTTTGCCCAAAGCGTCATTAACTCTGACACATGCATTCTTGAAGCAAGAAGCATTACAAAACCAATTTTAATGAAATTCATATTTCATATCGACTTAAATTGGATTTTTTAGTCGCACCAACAGCTAAGGTCATATGGCGACTTTCCAGCTTCCATTGGTGGAGGAAGACCCCAGGTGCCCCTCCGGTCAATTTTCGTGCACGGGCGGGCGCCTGGGTAGAACCACCGACGTTCCGCAAGCCAGCTGGATAGCTTCCTCACATAAATATTCCTAGGCCCCTGAGGGATCGAACCTACAGCGGTGAGGGGCAAGTGATTTGAAGTCAGAGACGTTAACCACTCGGCCACGGACGCCCCAACTGCGCATATACATGAAGTGATGGGGTATGCGTTTGCAAGGGTATTAATAACCTTCAGTGATAGTTTTAGTTTGACATTCTTTTGATCAACATCTTTATTAAATTCGCTTAGTTTTGTACACTCTTTTTGTGATGTCTGGGCGATCTCTGTAGTGTAAGGAAACACGCTTTTCTTTCGAGAAAAGAGATTCAAGTTCAAGTCTTGGCAGGGACCTGACACACTGAGTTGTACATACAATTATTTTTTTCCACATCAGTAATGTTGTTTTTGTACAGCATGAACTTAAAAATATGTACATTTGATAGTCATTCATCCTATTATTACCAGAGTGTGTTTTTGACATAGGTGTTGCTGTTCCGGCGGCAGCGGCGTCAACATTCA